>CM038796.1:131464211-132064211 GCA_021764765.1 Vicia sativa
GAATTATTAAGGTTCATACACGCTGGGGCATGGTAAAGAAGACCTATACCAAGACTTTGGGGCACCAAAACTCCATTCCTTGGGAACCTTACCTCAAATAAATGGAGCTCAAGCTCAAACCTCATGATGCCATTCACGCCTGCTCTCTCAAAGAATGGAACCTGCTATAGGTGACGAATCCTATACCGTTTCTCCATCCAAACATGCCTACCGATTTCAAGACTTGAAGAGGTCCCGATTCAACTTAGAAGAAAGGATACATTTCAAGCTCCAGTGCTATGCAAGCGAGAAGAAGGTACTAGTTAACTAAGCTACTTCACGTAGACAAACATCAACGCCTACCTCGGCACTAAGAGAAGCTACCATGGGAGATTTAGAGCTTTAGGATTTTATGCTTTCTTTATTGTTTCGAACTATCCTTTGTACTTAAAAGAAAAAGAATAAAAAGAGAACTAATAAATGTTTTCATTGTTTTTAACAAATTTAAATCTCTATGTCCTTGAAAACATCGTATTGCATTTGCATAAACATCGTATATCATAGCATAACATCTCATAATGTACATTGAAGATTGGTTTTCATTCTCTCGCTATTTATTTTAGCAAAATGGCTCTTGAATGATCGTCAAAGATCTTCGTGCCCAGAATGCCTGGCTTCTAGGAATGTTCTCTAGCTTGGTCCAAGGCCAAGAAGATCAAGAAGCTCATCAATGTAAAGAAGAGGGTCGTTGGTGTTCTCAACATGGGCGACGCTTAAAGGTGGTCCTAAAGTGGTCACCGGATGAGCTCTCGTAAGGAAGTCAAGAACAGGGAGTGTCAAGGCAACTAAGAAGGCACCAACGTGAGCTTGAGGAAAGAAGAGAAGATCGCTATGACAATGACCAGACTGATGAAGATGACAAGTACAAGCAACTGAAGACCGCCTCGAAGTTGTGGAAACCTCAAGATGTCCAGCCGAATTTTGATGATCCGAGTCTTGTCCTCGGTGTGGTGATTCTTCCGTTCAAAGTTCCAACTTTTGCAAGTATGATGGCATTTCTTGTCCAAGTGCATTTGAAGTCCATGTTCAAAGATCAACCCCACACCGATGATAGAAAGTTGTGATGCATTATTTTCAAGAGAGTTTGTCCGTAACTCTTTTGAGGTATTATCGGCTTAGAGAATGATCATCCGCATTTTGGAGTGACTTAGCAGATGCTTTATAGACAGTATGAGTACAATGTCAATTGACACCCACTGCATGCAACCATGAGCATGTCTATGGGTCGTGATGAGAAGTTCAAAGAGTATTCGTAAATGGAGAGATCTAGCTGTGCGTAGTTCAACCACCCTTGTCCAATAGGGAGTTGGTTGATATGTTTATGGGAACACTGACAGGCCCATTCTTCAATCATCTGATTGGAAACTCTTCAGCCGGATTCACCGAGCTGATATTGATAGGAGAGCGTATTGAAGCTGGTATCAAGAGCGGAAAGATTCATGTAGAGTCATCCTCAAATGCTGCGAAGAGATCTTTTGGTGGTAAGAAAGAAGCCATGCCTGTGTATGGCCGAGCCAAGACCGACTGCTTAACTGTGGGGCGCTTGTGATCTCCAATCCTACATCAAGACAACCTCAACGAGACAACGCGACAGCGTAACGCCATCAAGACAAGCACGAAGATCAACATGCCATTGTCGCAAGCTTCCAGTAACACATGTTGAAAGCAGAGTCATTACTTGATGATCCTCCTAGAGTGTCACACTTCCTCTCGAGATACAATCCTAATGCTAAGTGTGCTTACCACTCCAATAGCCTGTAAGCACGACATGACAACCGGGCTGGGCCAAGAACAAGATTCAAGATATGATTGAAGCAAGCATTGAGTTCGATCTTCCCATTGAGACCGAATGTGATCAACGCCCTATGCCTAACCATGACAAAGTTCCAATGCTGTTATGAAGATACTTTATGTTTTCAACATAGATGACCCATTCCTCTCGATGACCTAAGAAGAATTTGCTACAGGTGTCAACCCCAGATGCCCGAGAATTGTCGTTGGTGCCCATCTGCACCTGATGGTTGTGCTTGGTGAGAAGACATGTTCAAGGCATGATGGATAACGTGAAATACTATTCCTGAAACCATCCTGTGGAGAGTCCGTGAAGACATGTCTAAGAAACTGAAGATCGAAGATGTGAATGAAACTGTACCATCTGTGTGGGATACCTTGGGACAGCCGAGTGGAAAGTTTGATTACATGGTGAAGTACACTGTTCCTGAGGGCTACAAGATTCCTATTGAAGATGTTAAAATCAGAATGGGGTTACTTCCCGAAGACTATGTTGATGTTAACACAATAAGGATTTCCTCCTGCCGACTGCGCCTAGGGTGGCACCTCTCATCACTTCTCCCGCACCGCCCATATTCCTCTGACAAGGCTATTCCTTGGAACTATGGAGCTGATGTTTACTATCATGGCGTCAAACAAGACCCTCTGACCATTGAAGATCTTACAGTTGAAGCTACCATTCCTGACATTGATAACATCACGGATCAAGTAAGGTGACCGTAAACCTAAGAGTATTCTCTCTAGATATCTCTCCTCCAAAAGACATCGCGACTCAACTCGCATTCCAGCTATTCCACCAAATTCCGAGGCTAGAGGAAAGAACCATGGACTCACCCTGCTCAGCCGTATACCAAAGGAAGTTATCAAGACACCCAAACGAAATGGAGGAAATTTCAAGATTATCAAGAAGAGTGATACATGTTTGTGGAACAGCTTGGGATGACTCACCCAAGATCTCCATGCTTGCTCTGCTCTTGTGCTCCGAGGCTCATGCTAATGCCTTAGAAGTTTCGAGGAATGCTCACGTGCCGCAAGACACTACTACCGATCAATTTGAAGTTTTACTAGCCGCCAACAACGGTTATGCTTCTCCTCGATGTCGATTTGACCTCACGAAAAGAACACAACAAAGCCTTGCACATCTCATGAATGCAAGGGCTACATTATCTCATGTTTTGGTAGATACCAGTTCTGCTCTCGAATATCCCACCAAGAGTGCTTTGACCGACTTGATGTTGAAGGATTGGTCTTGAAGCCTAGTGACATAATTGTGAGAGCTTTTTGATGGTTCTAAACGGTCAAGACGGAGAGCTCATTCGCCTCTAAAGTCGGTTCCCGACTTTTCGATTCTACTTTCTTTGTCATGGACATCATTCAAATTTTACTTGCCTACTTGGTTCCTTGATACATGGGCAGGCGCTGTTACCTCTACCTTACATCGGGTTAAGTACCGTGAAAGGAAGGTTGTTAAAGATGTGGTGAAGAAGAATATATGGTCCATCTCAAGGTCATTCCGATATCTCGGTGGAGGGGTGAATTCTTCGAGACTTCGTCAAGCTTTTGAAACAATCCTAGAGTCATGCTGTTGACTCTCCTATCGCCTCCCGGTTACAAGTTCCGCTTAGGATGGCCTCGTTGGAAGATGCTCAAGCTGCTGAAGAAGGAGGTAGTACTACTTGGGACGAAGCTCCATCTTCCTTTCAAACCGACAAGACTGGTTTAGGCTTCACCATCGAGGTCAAGATGATATACCGAACGTACGCCAACTTCCTTTCAAGACGCTCGAATGGAATCCATGCTATAGAAGACAACACAAGACTTGACATCGCTAGTGGATCTTCCAACTCCCGATAATGGACTTAGCAATTGGAAGACCGAAGACGCCATACCAATCTCCTTTAGACAGGAGTACTGCTTTGTTTTGTTTTGCTTTTCGATTTTCTATGTTTTGAACAATAAACTTTAAAGCCTAGTGCCTTCCGGGCATCATGGCTCGCTGTGAGGGTTATTATCTGTCATTGCATATTTTCATTCAATAAACCGTTGGACTTTGCATTCAATTGTTTTTCTTTACTTTATCACCCCTTCAAAAAGCTATGTGTTTCTTACACACCATAACGGATAATAACGCAGAATCACTCGAATCTCGCTGATAACAAATATGCTATTGCTAAATATGACTTCGATAATCCACCCCTACCAAGCCAAAGACGGGTGAGGAAGATTGTAAGTGTGGAGAACTTGTTAGATTGCTACAAACAAGAAGAACGAGTTATACGGCCACAATAAGAGCCGCTGAGGTTGGAAATTTGGGTAATTGATGAAGAAAAGAGATCAAGATAGGAGCGGGTCTCGAGAATGTTGTCAAGGAAAGATTGGTCCAGTATGCTGAGACTATATTGAGGTTTTTGCTTGGTCATACGAAGACATGCCGGTCTAGACATTGACATTGTGGTACACCTACATCGACAAGAGAAGGTTTCTCCCAAGAAACAAGGTTGTCGTGATGCGCCCTGAGATGTCGAGAAAATCAAAGCCGGGTTATAGCGCTCAACGCGGTTTCTTAGTCACATTTCCTATCACAATGGGTGGCTAATGTGGTGCCACTGCAGGCTCAAGAAGGATGGCAAGGTACGAATGTGGATTACGTAGATCCGAACAAAGCGAGTCCGAAAGACGATTTCCACTTTCATATCGATGTTCGTTGATAACACCGCCTGATAAGGCCTTTCTTCATGGATGGTTTCTCCGTTACAATCGTATCAAAATGGCTCCCGAAGACATGGAGAAGATACTACGTTACGCTGGGGACTTTCTGCATAAGGTTATGCCGTTCGGACTGGAAGAACGCGGCGCCACTATCAGCGCTATGGTGACGTTATTTCATGACATTATTCATCATGAGATAGAGGTCTACGTCGACGACATGATATTAGATCTGGCGATCAAGAAGAACATCTTTGATCATTTGGTGAAACCTGCTTTGATAGGTTGAAGAAGTACACGAGACTCAATCCCAACAAGTACATTTGGAGTCGATCCGTAAACTCCTAGGGTTTGTTGTCGCGGGTAAAGGTATCAAGTTGACCCCGCCAAGGTCAGAGCATTATTCGAAATGCCAGCCCCCGCACTGAAGGAAGTCAGGTTTTGGGCCGATTGAATTACATTGCAGATTCATTGCACATCTAACTCGCTACGCGGCGAGCCAATCTTCAAGTTACTGAAGTAAGATCAAGTAGTGGAATGGAACGACGATCAGATCGCTTTTGACAAAATCAAGGAGTACCTACAAAATCCTTATCCTCGATGCCGCTTACCAAGGGAAGACCTCTTATCATGTACTTGACAATATTAGAGAACTCAATGGGTGTGTGTTAAAAATATGATGAGTCTGGTCGAAAGAGTATGCAATATACTACTTAGCATAAAAGTTACCGATTCGTGAAACAAGATACTACAACTTGAGAAAATTCAAGGCTTTGGGCTAATCACGACTAAGACAGTATATGTTGACTCACACTACCTTGCTTGATCTCCAAGATGGATCCGATAAAATACATATTTGAGAAACCGCTCTCCGGAAGAATAGCAAGATGGCAAATGATCTTGACCTAATACGATATCCAAAGACACTTATCGAAAGCGTTCAAAGGAAGTGTAGTAGCCGATCATTTGGCTCATCAAGCCGTGAGATGACTATCGCCTATGCAGTTCGAATTTCCGGGATGAAGATGTTTACTAGTCACAGACTATGAACAACAGACCGCACGAAGGACTCATAAGGATCCCGATGGACTATGGTCTTTGATGGAGCCTCAAACGCACTTGGCAATGGCATTGGCGCCATCATTACATCCCCTATATGGACATACGCTTTCACCGCCAGATTATGTTTCAACCTGTACTCAACAACATGGCCAATCACGAAGCGTGCATCATGGGTACCAAAGTCGCTATTGACTTAAGAATCAAGTTCTTACAAGCATGGAGACTCAAATTTAGTGATCAATGATTAAGGAGAGGATACAAAGCATCCGAATCTCATTCCATCGAGCATGTTTTGAGTTTGATCCCTATCTAAGAGATCACTTTCAATCACATTCCACGAGAAGAGAACTCAATTGGCGGATCGCGTTGCTACTATGTCGCCTATGTTCAAGGTCGATGGGACATCGAGGCCCCTGCGATTATCATTGAGAAGTTTCAAGAACCAACCTATTGTTATGAGCTTGATACGTAAGAGAAACTTGGTACTACGATGTGAAGAGGTATCTTGAGACTGTGAATATCCGCAGAGCATCACAACGATAAGAAGTTTTTGAGAAGGTTTGCATCCAAATTCTTCCTCAAGAATCTACATCTTATAAGTTAATCACCACTTGTGCTTACTCACGGTAGACCGGAAAACAGTGAACATATCATGGAAGAGTTACAGGCGCATTTGGTACCCACTCTAGTGGACACACCATGGCTAAGAAGATTTTAAGAACAAAGTTACTATTGGTCCACCATGGAAGTCGATTGTCACCGCTACGCTCGATCTTGTCACAAATGCTAGATTTATGTAGACAAAGTGCACATACCTCCAGTACCTCTGAATGTTTTAACCGCTCCTTGACCGTTTGCAATGTGGGGCATTGAAATGATCGGAGAAATCAAGCCCACGCTCCAACGAACATCGTTTCATCCTGTGGCAATTGACTATTTTACCAAGTGGGTATACCCCTCGTTTGCATCTGTTACCAAGAATGTTGTGGCTCGATTCATCAAGCATAATCTTATTTGTCGATATGGCACTCCTGAAAGTATTATCACAGATAATGGCTCTAATCTCAACAACAAGATGATCACTAAACTCGCATGCGCTCAAGATCAAGCATCACAACTCTCCTTATCGGCCCATGAATGGGCGTTGGAAGCCGCTAACAAGAACATTAAGAAGATTATACGAGAAGATGATGGATTTACAAGGATTGGGCATGAGATGTTACCATTTGCTCTTCATGGTTATCGCACCACAAGACGAACATCAACTGTGGGCAAACCCCTCTCTCTTGTATACGGGTATGGAAGGGTCCCACCCATCGAGGTTCGATACCCTCAACCGAGTTCTCCAGACGCAGAGTTAGGCGAAGACGATTGGATCCGCACTGCCTGACCCATCAACTTGATTGATGAAAATCGACTCGATCCATCCGCCATGACAGATCTATCTAAACGAATGATCGAAAGCATTCAACAAGAAGGTCAAACACCGAGTTTACTAAGTCGGTGATCTAGTAGTCCGTTTATCATTCTTCCGGCAAGGTGATCCTGGGCAAATGGACCCCACCCATGAGGGACCATTTGGTCAAGACGGTATTTTCCGCTGAGCTATGATACTTAGCACCATGGATGGTGAAGACTTCCCACACTCGCGGAACGCGCATATAAAAAAAATACTACGCATAAAGAGACCCGCTAGGTCGACCACCTAGGAAAAATAAGGGCATCCTGCAACCAAAAGTTCGGGAAAAAGTTAAGGATATATACAAAACGTACACCGGCAAGTCGAAACCTCAAAAGGCTTGGTCAAAAAAGGGTATCCCGAGACTCGAAAAACCGGAAAGTGTGTCTAGGCAAAAGTTCGGGATTCAAGCCGCACGTAATTATGTCTCGTCAGATCACCTACTTGCATCTACTATCAAGATTAAAGATTCAAATGGCGAAAATCAATTCACTCACTTTCGATCAAAGGAGATGAGATAGTTGAAATATATGAGTACTAGTTGAATTAACGAGATTGTTTCCATAGCTTTTTACCCTTCTTGTGTATAAACTACTTGGCCACACGCCACATTTCAAATAAATACGAGTTCTCTTTACAATTTTGCTATTGTTACTTGCATAAAGTCCAACGCTTGTTTTGAATGATTATATGCATTTGACAATAAGAATATATTCACAAAACATGTAGAAGAAAACATAATAAATTAATTACTATGTGCTCTAGGAATTGAGATGCCCACTGAAAGTCACCCACACATTTCCCGCAGAGCACCCATCCCATGAGATGTCATCATCATTAAACCTTCCCAATGTATATTCCTCCACTAGTCCGACATTCCTGTGCTCCATCACATTAGTCCCCGAGTATGATTCCATTTCAGCTAAACCATGTTGCATTAGTCTCCTGCCAAGCAGTAACGGTTCATCTCCAGAAGAGGTACTTATCCCCAGCAAAATATCTCTCAACAATCATCACCTCCCCTACAGCAGCAGTATCCAGACTTGAAACTTGGTCAAATAGTGCATCGGAGGAAACCTACATTCCCCATCCAGAGATTTCGACGGGCTCCAGATCCTTCTAACCCGGTCTCCTAGCAACTATCGAATACTCTCCAGCAGGATTTATGCGCAAGATCCCCAGTAGAGCACCTCCTAGATTCTCCCCAACAGGGTCTATGCACAAGATCCTCAGCGGGGCATCTCTTGATCTCTACCCTCCTCAACAATATCTAAGGCTCAAGACTTGGTCATATAGTGCATTAGAGGAATCGAGATCGCCTTTCTTCTCAGGGTTTCCAATCCATTTCATCCCCAAACAGAAGTCGGAAATCTCCAAACAGAACATCCGTATCTTCTTCAAGATGGATATGCTTTGAAATACCACAACACCTATCATTCATACATTACTCATAAAGTCTTAATATATGCATATGTCATTCATACACATTGTCATGCATCATAATAAGACTAACGATATTCTATCAAAGCTTCTTTTGTTTTTCCCAAACAGTGAAAATCACGAAACAAACAGTCCGTGGATTAATGCAGGGCGACGGAAAACTATCTGAACGACCGCCCTAGTTGTCCTCCGACAACTGGTCCAGGATTAATGCCTAAAGCCAGACGGGAAAACTATCTGAACGACCACCCTAGTTGTCCTCCGGCAATAGATCCAGGATTAATACCCGAAGCCAGACGGGAAAACTATCTGAACGATCACAAGTTATCCTCCGATAACAGGCATTGAATCAGCACCCGAAGCACAACAGGGAAGCTTTTCACATTTTGCCAACCACTATCCTCTAAGAGTAATCAGCACGAAGATGTATTCTGACTCCCTCTTATTACCAACAGCAACTACAAAGTCTAGCGTACGACTCAGTTGCCTTGGATGGCATCTTAAGCCCATCTCCGACTATCTATCAACATTTCTACCTCGCACGTCGCATATTTGGTTAAAAACCAATATAAACCAATGACTTCATTCAAAGATGAGCACGGAGTCTAACGTACGACTCCCACCGGATGGCATCTTAAGCCCATCTCCATGCTCCTTCCATTTCCAGAAACGTCTACAGAGCCTAGCGTACAGCTCACTCCCCAGCATCGATCTTTCCAGATGACATCTTAAGCCCATCTCCGTCAGTTCTCCTATTCAAACAACAATCTCGAGTCTAGCGTACGACTCACTCCCCAGCGAAGTCTCCAACTTTTCCAAATGGCATCTGTAAGCCCATTCCCGCGTCATCATCCATCACCAGCGAGTGAAAAATTTTCAGGTGTACTCAAGTGTTCAATCATCTTCTACCTCCAGGTCACGAAAGGCACGCATGCCAATCTAACCCTTCCAGTACAAGAAGATTGAACAGGGGAAGCTGTCATACCCCAAAATTTACCCTCCTACTTCCCAAGACATTTCATACACCCATACTCAAGGATTCCTCAAGAATCGATCAAACAAACCCTCTCCTAGACAATCAACCCAAACTAGGGTTTGGCTATCCTCAGATCAAGATGAACTTACAACATCTCCAATGGTCATCATGCCTCCTCATATGCTTCAAAGATTCTCCATGTCAAGTTTCAAGCCTCACAGGTCAAGTTTCCTTAGACAATTGCTCAGATGGTTGAAAATCAGTTGATTGGACAAAAAGTCAATTGTGGTCAACATACAGTCAAACTTCCTGATTTTTGGTCAACATCCTCATTTTGAAGTCACATTCATCATTTGATCAAGGGTTGATCATTTTTCATCAAGAAAACTCAAGATTTGCTCAAAAGTCAAACTTTCCAAATTAGGGTTTTTTAGTGAAAAGTCAATTGAACTTTGACTGAGCATAACTTCTTCATACTTTCTCAGAAATTTTTCCACCACCTCTAATTTTGAAGGAAATTCAATTCTATACAAATTCATGTCTCACAAGAATGTTCAAAAAATGCTTCATTTGGAAGGTATGAATCAAAACATTATAGGTCCTTTTCAAAGTCAACAAAAAGTCAACTTTTGGTTTTGAAGATTTATTGAGCATGGAAACTCCAATTGAGATGAAACCAAAGAGGTTGGTTAGAGGACACTTAGAGCTTTCTAAAAAGTCCAAGAACACTCAAAAATGTGGAAAATTGAGCAAAATACACCTTGTACAAGTTGGACATTTTTGGACAAATGCACAAAGAGAGATATTTGTCAAAATCCAATTTTTCCAATGGCCTATAATTTTATGATCCAAACTTGATCATAATATTATTTGTGACCTATTGATGCCTTGCCACGACCACATTCTATTTTTTTTGATTTATTTTTGAATTTAAAACCATTTAATTCAAATTTAAATTATATAAAATATGAAAACAAGATATGTTTTCAAATGGATTGGATTTTTATCAAACTTGAGGCCCAAGATAGCTCACACAACTTGCAAAATTGCATTGGAGTGATAAGAGAAAATCAAATTTTCTCAAAATTTGATTTTATTTGAAAGGAATTAATTTTACATTGAATACCATATCTTTTTTCACTCTCTTTGCACTCACTCTTCACTCTATAAATACTGATCATATTGCACAAAGCCAAGGACGAAACCCGAGCCCCTACAACAACCCCTTACTTTGCTCAAAATTTTCACAAAATTGTCAAAATCGAATTTCAAATTCCAGCAACTTTCAAGGTGTTCTAAGCCTTCTATTGTGTTCCTGAGGTTCCCAGGGATCATTACCTATCCTTACTTGAAGCTATAACTGCCCAGATCGTGCTCCCAAGCTTGCTCTAATTTGGTATATTCTTGAATTACGATTTTCATTATTCATGCGTTATTAACTACTTTTGTTTGCATATTTGGACTCAGGACACTCTTCAGATCATGAATGATGCATTACATGTAAGCTTGCACGCATAGAACTCAAATCACCATGGCTAGGGCCTTTTGAACTGTTTGAATCGAACCGGTTGATATTGTTTTTGGCAAACGAACACTACCATCGTGTTCGCAAATTTCGATTTAGGGGTAGGGTGCTTTTCCTTTTATTCCACGATTTTCAGGTTCCAGATTGCCGACGGAGAAGACGCACGGAGCTTGGGCTCCGCGCTGACTTGACTCCTGATCGGCGGGCATGCTGCGGTGCAATCGCTGCCTCGATTCGTTCCTTCGTTCAAACTGGGGCCCGCGGCTGACTGTGCTTTGAATCTCAAATCTCATGACACGTATTCGTTTATAAACAATTCTTTGTATTTTCAAGACACGAAGTGCACAATGGCTCAGTGGTTAAGGCGTGGGGATTGGAAGATGCTCTCTGTTCTTGCAGGAAAAACCTTATTAGAATGATTTTAGGGATTTGGAAGCTTAAGTGTCGTAACTCAAGTTCCAAGCTTGTGAGTGTCTTGCTTATCCCGCCGGCGGGAGCCCTATTTATATCATTCCTTCCATGAAGCTATGTCTTTTCTTCTGTAACTGCCTTAGCACATTTATCATGGCTTTGAAGACAAGGAGTTAGCTGTTACAACTTGTAATCACTCACTAGTAACGTCTCATAAAGACTCTAGGAGCTCTTCATCTTCATAACGTCCATTCAATTATTCATACTGGAGCACGTGTCGGATACGCCTCTAACCAGGGCCGTCCTCATAGCTTTCCAGATCCATGTCGGACGATGACCTAGCTTCAAGGCCGAGACCTATCTCGGATCCTACATCTTCTCCAGCATCTATCTCGGCCGAGGATTTCATGTATGATCATAAGCCCCCTTGGTCGCTCGGTTTTAAGCTTCTTGAACCCGAGTCGATCAAACAGTTTGACCCTTAATCCCTTAGCGAGATGTGCTTATATTTTCAAATTTTTCCAAGAGGCGTGACACGTGACCCACGACACCAAATTCAACGGTTACTTATATTTTGCATAATTGCCCTATAATAGGAAAACCTGATTTCACGCTACTTTCTTCTCCCACTCATTATATTTCACTTAATTGCTTCTAGGAAATCTTTCTCTACAAATTCTCAAATCCCATCAAGGCTCACGTCGGCCATTTTGATTCCCATCCTTTCAACATCGATCATCAAACCTGTGTATCCTCTTTTCCTTGTATTGCTTTTTGTTTCATTCTAAACATGGTCATCATTAGGGAATGCTTATTTATTTTACTTAAAATCCACCTAGGAAACGAAGAACGCAAAGTCTTGTTGGAAGAATGCATGCGCGAGATGAGCAATGCTCAAAGAATAACCGACCTAAAGAGAGTCACGTAGGGTTTGCAATGAAGTCTTTACTCGATAGTGATTCCACGATGACTTCGTGTTCGTGGAGCTTATAATGGAAACCAACCGTCCGATCAAAGGAGAAGCTGTAGGCTTTAAACGGAGCCTAATACAAGATGAAGAAATCGCGACCCTTCGCTTTAGGAACGCCTGCTACAGGAGACGAAGATTATGTGATTCTCGGAATCTTGTGAGTCCGGAGAGTGTCTCGATGATCCGTCTCAAGAGGTCCAACAGTGTGGTTTTACTTTTACCGGAGTGATCGAGGAGTTTGACATCAACCCCTCTCGACTCGAGACCGACATCCTTCGCACCATTAACCTGCTCCTTCCCAACTCATCCCAACAATTGGGGTTTCATCCGGCCAAATATGCCGAGCCCCATCTATAACCCCACCCATCTATTCTTTTCTTTCTTTGAAATAAAAAGCACAGAGTTCGAAACTGCTACTGCCATCCAAAAAGAAGTTTCCAAGCCTACCTCCCCAATTTCAAAGGCTACAAAGAGTGTTTTCCGAGTTAGATGTGGGTCTCGGTGCCTTATGTTATTTATGGCCAGATGGCATCATAAGTTTCCTTTATTGACTTGCGATCCCCTTCCTATCTCCGGTTTTGACTATGATAGCCTGAGTGATTCCGAGATCCTTTCCCTAGAAATTCGGATCCTTCAGACCCATCCGGGTCAAGGACTTACTTGCCTTATTCCCGAGGAAGTCCCCACTCTGTGTTTTTTCATTTAATTTCATTCCACTTTTCTTTATTTGTATGCTTACCCTTCTGGCCTTGCTTCATTTTTCATACAAAATGATCACCACAATGAAGAACAGAAGAAACTGGATGGTCATGTTCTGCTGTCAGATGACGGTGGACCCCGAGTCCAAGTCTAATTTGGCTGGACTGGAAGTGCGTAATCCAAAGAAAAAGAAAAACGCTACGACCCGTGATCCTGTCCCGGAAACAATCACAATCTCCGCTTCCCCACTGAAACGCCCTGCAGAACCAGAACCAACCCCCGAGCCTATCCCAAAAAAGCTGAAGACCGTTATGGGGAATGAGACCAACTCGGTAGACTGGGCCATCTCCAATTTGCTAAAGGACACTGGAGGTAGCTATGGTCATGCCTCTTCAGAGAATCGGTTCTGGGCCACTGACTTTGACGGCCTCAAGTTTCTGTATGACCATCTGAATGCCACAACCGATGTGAACAAACTGACTAATCTGGGATCGCAGCAGATCACTAAGCAGCTGAGCTCATACCTGATGAGGTGTGCTGTACTTACCCGAAGTTTGTTCGAGTCTGGTGATCGTGTGGAAAAGAAGAAGACCGACCTGGAAGCAGAGGTCAAAAGGTTAACTGACAACGAGCAGTTCCTTCTTAATGCCAACGATGTATTCAAAAATAAACTCTCGGAGGCTGCCAATGACATCACAAATCTTGAAGAGAAGAACTCGGAAGCCGGCAAACGGATAAAGACCTTGGAAGATGAACTCGCCAAGATGTCCATCAAGTTCCAGGATTCTGAAAAATCATGCTCCGAGCTGAAGGAAGCACTGAAGAAATCCCAGATGGGTATGCTGGATGCCGGGGACATAGCTTTTGACCGGGCTAAAGCTCAAGTCAGTTGCCTTTACCCCGATATAGACATCTCGGAGGTTGACTTCTTCAAGACTATTGTTGATGGGAAGCTGGTGGAGGTTGATGAAGATGATAGCGAGACCACCATTAGCGAAGAAAACGCTAAGGTGGATGCCAACTCTGCTAACCCCAATCCTTGACTTCTTTGTTGTTTAGAATTTTCATAGTTAGTCATCCCTTGTGGTGGATGCATTTTGTACTCTGAATATTTGCCCTGCCGGGCTATTTTTAATTGCTTTCCGAATTTTTGCTATTAATTTCCAAGTTAGTTTTTGCCTTTTGTTCATTTCGTGCATAATTGTGAACTTTTATGTAATACTTATGAGCCCCCCGAGCCATTGGATGCGACGAGCAATCCTAATGGTTTTAGAGAAAAACACATAACAATTGTTCACAACCCCAACATACACTTCCAAGTAATATCGGTTTACCGAGACTGGAGAGAGTGCTGAAGGAACACCCGATGCAACTTGATTACATTCACTTTTGAAGGTCGTTCCGAGGAGTATTCCTCATGGGAACAGAGCCTTTCCGTGACTGAAAGACGATCATAGACCGAGCTTAGCAAAGCACGTCGCCATAGGGTTCAGAGCCTCAAGCGAGGTTGACCAAGGAGTATTCCTCGTGGGAACAGAGCCTTTCCGTGACTGAAAGACGATCATAGACCGAGCTTAGCAGCACGTCGCCATAGGGTTCAGAGCCTCAAGCGAGGTTGACCAAGGATTATTCCTCATGGGAACAGAGCCTTTCCGTAACTGAAAGACGATCATAGACCGAGCTTAGCAGTACGTCGCCACTTGCTGCTACAGATCAGATGCTGCAATATAATTTCATTAGATGGATGCCTCATTAAAAACCCTGGCCCTTGCCTAGGGAAAAGAGTGCACCAATTATTTTTTACATAAGCATATTTAACTAAAATAAAACTTAAGACTTGCAACATTCCAAGTCCTTGGTACCTGATCCGTCCAAAGTCTCCAACTTGTAGGCTCCGCTTTGTAATTCTTCCGAGACCTGAATGGTCCTCTCCCGCTTGGATCTAGCTTACCCTTCTTGGTAGGATCGGTTATTTTTAAGTACCAAATCCAACTTTGAACCCTCGCTGCTTCACTCTCAAGTTGAAATGTCTAGTCACTGCTTATCGCTACTTCCTCGACATGAGCCGAGTCTCTTATCTCGTCCAAGAAATCCGACTTCATTCGAGCTTGTTTATTGGCCTCCTTCAAAATTTTCCCGACGCCAAGAGGGTAAAACTACTTCCACCGGAATCATGGCATCAGCACCAAAAACCATCCGGAAAGGAGTCTCTTGAGTCGTGGAATGGATTGTGGTATGGTATGCCCATAAAACTTCGTGTAGGCATTGTGCCCACAACCCTTTTGCCGAATCCAGCTTCTTTTTCATTGCATTGAGTATGACCTTGTTGGCCGACTCACCTGCCCATTTGCTCAGGGATGCTCTACATGATATGAATTTGTTTTGAATTCGAGCTCCTGAACTCCACTCATCAAGTACTTGCAAATTGTGCCCCATTATCCGAGACAATGACACGAGGTAGTCCAAATCGGCAAATGATGTTTCTCCAATAAAACGCCTGACCGGGTCTCCGAGATTCGGACACGCCACGCCCACCCATTTAGTGAAATAATCCACCCACGATCAGAACTTCAATCTGTCCCCGAGCCACCGGAACGGCCCTGGATGTCAGCCCCACCGATAAAAGGCCATGGTACCTAACGGTGTGCAGAGCTCGGATGTGTGTGAATGGTCGAGCTAACGTTTGGCATTTTGAGCATTGCCACATATTCCCGCAGTCCTTGTCAACGAGGCTGCATACCCGGCCCTTAAGATCCGACCAGCCAAAGCCCTTCCTCCTCCATGATTTCCACAAGTCCCTCATGAACCTCCTTCATCACTGCTGATATCCTCCTCCTCGACGCAGCCGTAACATGGGAGCCGCACGTCCCAATAAGTATAGTTTCCGATTCCATTACAAACCGATGAAATCTTCTTGATGCGTTTGGCCTTCTCTATCTTCGTGTAATATCTCTTGTTGTAAAATAACGGACAACGGGCTCATCCACCCGCCTTCCTCACGAATGGCCGTGGATTCTCCTTTCAACACTGGCACCGGAAGTATCTCACGGATGATTTGTTCATCCCGAATCCTTAGAACTAGCCAAACGGATAGTACATCGCTCAGTATTCTCTTCCCGGCCACATGACATATTTCAAAACTTCAAACCCCTTCAAAGAAACAAATTTCACGTAAGTATTTCTCCAAAATAGGGTCCTTTACTCCTGAAACCACCATCCACTTGTCCGCCACCAATTGTGAATCAAGACGCACTAACAAATGCGTTACTCCTACTTCCAAAGCTAACCTCAGACCGGCTAGCAAAGCTTCATACTGCCGGTTGTTACCGCAGAAATCCAAAACGCAAAGAGTATTCAAGCACCATCTCTCCGGACCTCCGTAACTATTCCCGCCACTACCTTTGAGATTAGAGGAGCCATCAATGCTGAATCCACCTCTGAATAGAGTCTTGTCCTCGCGATAAACAAGTTCCACCATGAAATCGCCTAGAGATTGGGATTTGATATCGGCACGCTGACTAAAGTCGATCTCATACTGATAGTTCCACCCCAGACACCATCCTTCCACCTGTCTGGCTTTTGAACACCGCTTCAAAGGAAAATTAGTCTTCACCGACGGATGTCCGAGGAAGTAATGTCCTAGTCGTGCAAAGGTCACAAGTGCTGGCCGCCTCTCTATCTCCGTATCTCGCCCCTTTAACACCCTACCACAAAGTATACCTGACGCCTCCTTCATCCGAGTCTTGTACCAACACGTAACTAATTGCCCTTTCGGATACCGCCAGTAAAGTATTAATCGAGAACCTTCTTTGGGTCTCGATTAGCACGTGGGCGCCGAAGAATTGCTTTACCCCATTGAATGCCTCTTCGCATGCTTCCGTCCATTCAAACTGCGCTCTCTTCTTAATCGCCGAGAAGAAATGAATGGATTTGTCCCCTGCACAAGATAAGAAACGAGATAATGCGCCACGGCCAAGAAGTCAGCACTTCGCATCGAGGTCGGACTCCATGTCAATGATCGCTGACACTTATCTCGGATTGGCTTCGATACCTCGATTTGTGAGCATGAAACCCAGGAACTTGCCGGCTTGAACTCCGAATGTACACTTGTCCGGGTTCAAGCGCATGTTGAATTTCCGCACCGCCGCGAAAGTCTCCCTAATGTCTATCACATGGTCTTCTCCTGACGTGGTTTTTATCACCATGTCGTCTACATATACCTCAATATTCCGACCAACGAGGGCAAACACCATATCCATCGGTCTTTGGTATATCGCACGGCGCTCTTCAAACCGAAGGCATAACTGTAATAGAAATTCTTTCGCTCCGTCATGAAGGTCGTTTTGACGATCACGGTTCATCCGGATCTGATTGTACCCTGAGTAGGCATCCAAAAAACTTAGGAGACGAAACCCGGAGGAACTGTCGATCAACCGATCAATGTGAGGGAGAGGATACGGATCCTTCGGGCATGCTTTGTTTAGGTCGGTGAAGTCTACACACATTCTCCACTTTCCATTCTTCTTCTTTACCATAACAACGTTTGATAGCCAAGTTGGATATTGTACCTCCTTCACGAAACCGGCCTTCAGCAACTTTCCCACTTCCTCCGACACAGCTTGTCCCCTTTCTTCCCCCATCTTCCGCTTTCTTTGTGATACTGCTTTGACTCCAGGATCAATTGACAAATGATGACACATAATCTCGGGGTCTATGCCCGGCATATCTGACAGCTTCCAGGCAAAGAGATCTAGATTTTGCCTTAGCACCTGGACTATCTCGGTCTCTTCCTCCTTTGTCAACTGCGTTCCTAGGTGGGTAATTTGCGAGGGCAACGGGCCGATCTGAATATCTTTGACCTCCTCCTGAGGAGTAAGTCCGTCCTCGCCCGTCCTTTCTCTCGGATCAATATCAACCATGCCGACCTCATGTTTGGGAGAAGCTTCCGATGGACCTGACCTTTTCTTAGCCTTCAGACTATCTTTATAACACTTCCGGGCCAACCCCTGGTCTCCACGGATAACCCCGACACGCCCGTTGCCAAGGGGATACTTCATGGTCAAGAACAATGTTGACAATACCGCTTCAAGTGCATTAAACGAAGGTCGCCCGATGATAATGTTGTAGGGTGACGACGCATTAACCACCAAATACCTAACCTGAACGGCTTTGGCATTTTCTCCTTCTCCGAAAGTAGTTTGTACGGGGAGGTATCCCAGAACCTGTACCTGCTCGCCAGAGAACCCCACCAGAGTCCCAGTCCAGTGAAAGGCAACAACTCATTTGGCTCGAAACCCATACCCTTGAAGGCCTCCCAATAGAGGACGTCCGCGGAGCTTCCCGGATCGATTAACACACGTTTCACGCCCCAATCCCGGATCTGCACCTCAATCACCATAGGATCGTTTTCATGTGGCAGAACTTCTTTGGCATCCTCCCCCGAGAAGGTTACCACCCCGGGGTCAGACCTCGAGGTTCCAATACGAAGGACCTGCCCGGAACCCCGAGCATATCTTTTTCTGGCTGAACTTGTGGAGCCACCACCTGCAAAGCCCCCTGAGATGGTGTTTAGAGTATGCCGAGTTGACCTCGCTTCTTTCACCTCTTCTACTGCCTTGCCCTTTTTCTTGGACCGAGAATCTGAAGCCGAGTCTCGTCGTGGGGATGAATCCCCTTGGTCCGCCGGGATCCTCCTTCACGTATGTTGATAGTTTTCCTCTTTGAATTAACTTCTCAATCTCCCTCCTTAATTGTACGCAGGACTCTGTGGTGTGCCCCTTCAGACGATGAAACTCACACCACGCACCTGGATCACTCCCTAGAACCGTGTTACCCACCATCACTGAAGGTGGTGTGAGCAGCTTCAAATGACTGACGTCCCGGAGGATATCTTCCCTTCTGGTGTTGAGGGGTGTAAACGTCTCCCTGGAGCCAAAAGCCGATCGTGGACGCTGAGGCCGTTTGTCCCGAGTTCGTTCACGGGTAATAGCAGTATCCCGTGTCCGGACTCGTTCGTCGCGACCTGCTCCCCTATCTTTAGAATCTCGAGCTCGCTTCTCCATGTTACTTTCTTCTCCCTTCACGTAGCACTCAGCTCGAGTAATGATCTCGTCCATGCTCTTGGCGGGCTTTTGGGCTAAGGACTCATTGAACTGCCCGGCCTTAAGGCCATGCTGGAACGCAGCCACAAATATCTCCTGATTAGGATGTGAGACCTTGATAGTCTCCTCATTGAATCTAGCCATGAAGTCCCGAAGAGATTCGGATGGACGTTGTTTCACATTGAAGAGGGAGGTATTGGCTACCTTGCGATGCCGATTAGCTGAAAACTGCTGAATGATTTTCCGGTTGAAGTCTTGATAGCTCACTACGGACAACCGGGGAAGCCCCATATACCAGCGCAAGGCCGATTCTCTGAAGGTACCGGCCATCAGCTTGCACTTGAGCGAGTCGGTTGCTCCAATGAGTGCCATCGTGTTGTTAACTGCGATGATGTGCTCCTGGGGGTCCGTCTTGCCATCGTATGATGCCAGTACAGGGGGTTTGAAATTATCTGGAACTGCATCCTCCCAGATTGCCTGAGACAAGGGTTGCGGCTCCAGAGGCTCTTCTTCATGATCCTCTGACTCATCCAAGCCCCTCAGTTGAAGGGCTTGAACATTATCTTGAAGTGTTTCGTTATGCTGGCGCAAGTCATCGATCATGGCCAGCAACTGAGTGAGATCCGGTGGATCTGTTGGTGATGTTTGAGACATTGTCGTCCGTATCTGTTTTTTGCTTGTGCGGCCTGGGAATGATTTCACCGAGGCCCCACGGTGGGCGCCAAATGTTCTTGCAGGAAAAACCTTATTAGAATGATTTTAGGGATTTGGAAGCTTAAGTGTCGTAACTCAAGTTCCAAGCTTGTGAGTGTCTTGCTTATCCCGCCGACGGGAGCCCTATTTATATCATTCCTTCCATGAAGCTATGTCTTTTCTTCTGTAACTGCCTTAGCACATTTATCATGGCTTTGAAGACAAGGAGTTAGCTGTTACAGCTTGTAATCACTCACTAGTAACGTCTCATAAAGACTCTAGGAGCTCTTCATCTTCATAACGTCCATTCAATTATTCATACTGGAGCACGTGCCGGGATACGTCTCGGAACTAGGCCGTCCTCATAGCTTTTCCCGAGATCCATGTCGGACGTAGATGACCTAGCTTCTAAGGCCGAGACCTATCTCGGATCCCTACAATCTTCTCTCCAGGCATCTATCTCGGCTGAGGATTTCATGTATGATCACTCTCAATGGTCACAGGTTCGAACCTGGTCAGGACCATATTTTTTCTCTTTTGCAAAACTAACATGTTTTTTTTTTCTTTCATATTTTCTATTTTTCTTTAATATTTTCCATCCAATTTATTTTATCTTTAATATTTTTTATCATGCATCTAAAAAACTCCAAAAATATTTATTTTTTGCATAATCATCAAAAAAATACTTATTTAATTTTTAAAATTAAAATTATTATTTTTGCATGCATATTTTATTTAATTGCTAATTAATCGTTTAAATGACTTTTAATTGTTTTTAAATTATCAAATCAATTCCAAAAATTACCAAAAATTTATCTTATCATATTTATGTCATTATTAACACAAAAACTTTTTTCTCATTCAAAAATACTTATTTTTACTAACATTTTCTTCTTATGCAATTTTCTCGTATTTTCCGATTTTTGTACCTGTTCACAGGTTGTGCCGTTTCGGACGATTTTTATTGCTTTTCTTTTCCAATTATGTAATTGCCTATGGGATGTAATAGTTTTATTAGGGCTTTTATTTTCCGCACTTTCAATTATGTATCTGCCCCAAAGCCATGTAATAGCGTAGGACTTTACTTTCCGCAATTTACTTTCTGCACCCTATAAACTGCTTGTAATTAGGCTTGTATGGCAAGATAAAATTGGACATAGATCACCTCATAATTCCAAGATAAAATATCTGAATTGACACACTCTTTCACACATGCACCCCTTAGGGTAATTCTCTCTCATTGCCTTTACGAATACAAATGGTCATGTCCCTCGAACGTAGAGGTATTCTAGCACCGTTGCCTTCAAAACAAATCATCATAGTCCCTTCGATACAAAGATCATAGACCCACGATGTCGCCTATGAATACATGATCTTGACCCTCGATTGTCACCTACGAAAAATGATGATAGTCCCTTCGAATGTGCTAGGATACTTCCTACAAGTTGCCTTCTATGACCATCCGATGTCCCTTTGAATGTCCCGCTTACATCCAACGAATAGGGTTACCTACCAACTAATGGTATGGATAACACTATTCTAAAGGAACGTGAAACAACACGAAAACGACCAATTCTGAGTAGGTAATAAGACTTTTAGTTGCTTGCTCTACCAAAATAGTTTTACACCTCACACTTTTGTCAAAGTTCAAACTTTTTTTTCAAAAACGAAACATTTCCGAACACTTTGTATACATTCCTACATGAATCATTACAAAGTCAAAGCGAAATGCCTTTTCAAAACATTTTTTGTCAAACACACAGAAAGCACAAATTTTAAAGTGATCTAAGAGCAACTAAGAGCCCGTAGATAACTACGGATGGAAAGGGGTGCTAATACCTTCCCTTTTCATAGCCTTCTCCCTTACTCAGAATCTAACGAAGGTCTTTTCCTGTTCTTTTCACCTTCCCTTAATTGGATAAAAGAAAAGTCGGTGGCGACTCTTGCTATTCGCACATTTGCGATACAAAAATCTCAAAGTCAGTTCACCGTATTACACAACGACCGACTATGCTCTGATACCACTATTGTAACACCCCTTCTAATTACCCGCGATTTTTATAATTTAATAATCAGAGTATTTATTACATATCAAGAGGCATCACAATTTTTAATATAATTCAAAATTATAACCAAACAGATGTCATGCTTTCACTGAAGGAATTCATTAAATAATTAAACCAAAAGTTATGTTTAACAGCGAAAATGAAACATAACAACTCCTGAATACGTCGTTCATAATTATTCCAGGACGATAAACCGAAACATTAATCAAAACTAGTATTTAATATCCAAAAGAATCTCAATCAAACGTTTCCCCAGTGTTACATCTACCAGAGCACGACACTGACACGCGGATTAACTAATGACTCGACTCTAGAAGCTATCCTCACTGATTTCCAAGCAGCTAATCACTTCAAATCTGAAATCATTAAAATAAGGGTGAGATTTCTATCCAATATAAAATGCATTATACGTTTTTAAATACAACAGAATAATTAAATACATTAGTCCATTATCCAAACACATAGTCACAGCCAATACACAATTGCATCTCACACAATGAACATGTAATATAACAAACGATGGAAATTGCAACACTAGAAACCATCCTAGCATGTTACAATCTCATATGCAATGCAGACTCTATGCATGTGGTACCAAAACGTGAACCGAGTTCACCCACTGCTCCGTTTACATGTGGAAAGACAACGGAAATCCATGATTCGCCCATAACCACTGGGTCAAGAATCTAGCCTCACTACCTCTGAATCCTGGTAAGTTTATTGGCTCTGCCAGTTCACTTCCGCACAATGGGAATGAACCAATTAACAAATGTTTATGCATGCAACATAAAAGCATGCAACATCAATTCAACGGATTATGATCACAACATAATTCCACATAATGCCAACATCAACGAGTATCGCATGATAACAACATAATCATGAAATAATTATCACAAAGCATAAATATGCCAAACGCTTACTCTTCAATTAGTAAGACTAACACCAGTATATACAACAATAACAACTGAGATCAACAACCATCATGAATACACAACATCGACAACAACACATGATATCAATACAATCATGAATAGACAACAAGGAAACCAACACATAAGCGTCAATCTTCGTTCACCCTGTCAGAACAATCTAAACCAATTCACAGATTATGATCTCAACATAAATCACTTAATGCCAATCACCAATGTATCGCATTCAATCATAATGAATAATCCACACAACATTGTAAGCATTAGTTTTCATCCGATAACTCAGACCATTCATAGTAATTTCCCATTATCCTTAACTATCCACACTTTTTCAAAAATCGGAAGCTCGACTATTTTTAAAATAATTTTATCAAAATAATATTTTTCTCTTTTTAAAAGATAGTATTTTTAATGTAAGAAATAATGCCGAAAACGGCACTCGAATCGGAGTTACGGTTTAGAAAATATGAATTTTTGAAGTTTAAGTATTTTTGAACCCAATACAGTGGAACCCGGTTCCTACCCTGGTACAACCCGGTTCCAACCTTTTTGAAAACACACGCCTCCTGGAATTTGTATGGGAACCCGGTTCCTACCCCACTGGGAACCGGTTCCTACGTACAAAATGCCCAGTTTTTGAAATTTCAACACTGGGAACCCGGTTCCTCCCCACTGGGAACCGGTTCCAACGACCTGCAGAACTAAAATCTGCTATTTTGACAGCATTTGCCCATTCCAATTCACTTCCAAATATTCCCATACGAATTGCAACATAAGGAACACTAAAATACATCCATTTTACACCATTATAACATCAAACAACATTATTTCATCATTCCTATTTATTATTTGACACACTAATGGTTTCCGACCTACAATCCGACCCAAATAGGGTTTAATTCCTACAAACCTATAATCACCTAAATCAAACTTCCTAACATACCCAATCATCCGGTTGATTTCCAAAACCCATAAGGCATTAAAATTGAATGAAATCACCCCTTACCTCGCGATGATCTTCGATTTCCTCGGCGTTGGCTTTTTCCTCTCTTCGCTTCTCTTCTCCAATTCCACGTGAAATAACTTTTTCCAAAAAGACCTTCTTTTCTTCTTTTCCTTTTTATATTCCTTTTAATACTCCTTTTATTTATTCCAATAAAATACAATAAGTGGTAATTAGTAAGAGTAGAGTAATTTACTCCTCACACCCTTTAATTACTCTCCACACCACCAACTCTTCTTTTCTTTAATTAATTAATCCAATTAAATCCAAAAATATTAATAATCAAGCCTTTAATTAAATAAATAATTAAATTCCTAATTATTTAATATTTGAATTAATTTGGAGTGTCACATCCCACACCATTCTCTCTCATTTACTCTCCGTAAACACCACCATCCATTCACCTCTAACACCAATCTCCGTAAACCATCCACCTCAAACCATAAGATTCTCACCCTCCGGACCTTTTACTCTCTCCTCCATCTTTATCTTATCACCATCGAACCACAACCTTCATCCGAACCACCATCCTTAGTCTCTTCCTCAAAACTGCCGCACCACGCCTTCAAACCGGCCATCCGTAACCTCTTATACTTCTCCAACCTAGCCATAACACGCTTCCTCCGTCGTAACCCAGCTCAACCGTTCTCCATTTCCAACCAGCTCAATCTTCTCTCCAACACCCTTCTGCCACCTCTGTCGACACATACATCCTCTAACTCCATCAACCATTTCCCTTCGCCCTCCACTGCCTCCTTCATCTTCCATTCTCCAACCCTTATGCCTTCCTACTTTCGTCCCCATAACATACTCCCTCTGTCCATTTCACCAATAACATCCTACCTTAAAATGTTTAGATCAAAAACCAACTGAACTCAAAACAGTGACTCACTGAGTTATGGCCATCGTAACTCGTCAAACTGAACGACAAGTTGGGTTATGGATAAAGATGACGGCTGTAACACTTTTGGGTCTTTGTCTCATTTTTGTTTGGACTGTGTTTTCATCTTTGTCTTCTACCGATGTTACTTTTCAAAGGGAAAGTTTTGAAGATATTTCAGCACCTGTTTCTTCTTCTTCTTCCAATTTTTGTAAACAAATAACACAGTCAGCCCTTCTATCCAACTTCAAATCGACATTTTTCGGTAACATTTATTTCCTTCTCAATTTGCCTCTTGTTAAATAATATATTGAGATAATGTGATCTTTGTTATGTGGTCTGTGACAACTGTTGTAAAGTCCTGGTTTATTTATAATGATGCTGATTGTGTTTGTATGTGTTAGATCTTAGTATCGAAGTTTTTTTTTTTTTTTTTTTAATTTGAAAGTGAATTTTTCTAGTTGTAGTTTGAAATGGATTCCAATGGTTACCACTGTTTTAGTTTTAAAGTTGAATAAAATCATTTGTCTTATACTGAATAATCGTTTTCAATGTTGATACATATTATATGCGACAAATTGAAGATGAGTCTTGGTGTCGATTATTGCATTTACTTGTAAATGGTGAAGTGTTTTGACGAGGATTCAATATTGACACACTTATTTGTGTAGAATGTGTACGAGAAACTGTTGGTGCCAACGCTATGTTATTGCATTATCCACGTTTTAATTGTGACTGAAGCAATATTTGTATAGTTTCGATGAAGGTAATGATAATACCGCGTTAGTCGCGTGTAAATCTAACCGAGAAACTGTTGGGACATCGTGTTTTGTGTTATTATTAAAAATATTTTAATTTCAATTGAAGTTATAATTGGTTAATATTTGGATTTAGTTCTAATGAAGGTTTAACGATGATGCCGCGCTTATTCGTGTGTACATCTAACCGAGGAACCTTGAGGACAATATATTGTTTCTTTGTGTGAATTTAGGCAAGAAAAATCATTTTATCTTGAGTAAAATTG
This sequence comes from Vicia sativa, assembly GCA_021764765.1. Classification (NCBI taxonomy): domain Eukaryota; kingdom Viridiplantae; phylum Streptophyta; class Magnoliopsida; order Fabales; family Fabaceae; genus Vicia; species Vicia sativa. Next base: position 131,489,989 of record CM038796.1, read on the forward strand.
GTTGTTTAGTGGCTGCACGATGTTTGTTTAATCAATTGAATCTTGGTAAGCATTATTTAGTTCATAAATTGCTGCCCGGCTGTGGTTTAAGGGTTCGAAACCTATTTTGAATTCGATTTCACATGTTGCAATACAAGCTTTCGATTGTTGTTTCCGTTGTGGTTTGAGACAACTATTATTCTTGATTTACTTGGTATGGAATAAGCGACAAAGGCCATGTCGATTGAATTTGGAACATAATTGCTTGATTGTTGAATTGTGGATGTTACATTCATGCAAATTTCATTTGATTACTAACCATGTTCTAATTCGTTGCAATTTCATTTCATTTTATCCCACTTATGCTACTAACAAGTTTGTTATTTGTGAAGATATCAAGGATTGTTCAAAACATTCACTTTCAATAAAACATCTACACTTGCTCATAAAATTTTATTGTTGAGTTCCTATTTAATATTTAGTAATATTTAGTAATGTATATACAAAATATTTAGTATTTTTATGTTTAGTAATGTAAATGTATAATTATACATTTTACTTTTATTCTTATACTTTATTCAATTCACTTGTAAATAAATTCAAATTATATTGTAATGATCTTTGTGCTGCGGTTTTGAACTTTAAATTCGATTTGACTTTCGAATGCGTATGAACAAAATATATTGGTTTCCTTCTTAGAGTTGATTTCTACATAAATCTATTCTAAATAATTTAATAAAGTGCAATAGTCAACAATCGTTACTTGGGCTTTGTAAGCTTCTTTGCGTTGTTTGGTTTTGTTTGTATCTCATGTGATGTAGGAACTTTTACCCGCCTTTCATACGATACGTTGAGCTTAGTCAATTCTCTAGTCCTTACCAAACATCCCAAGCTTACACGATGCAATTCTCCTTCTTATCTACACTCCGAATCTAGCTTCCAAATAGGCTAACTCTAAACTCTTACCTCTTTTCAATTATCTCTTGTTAATTTTAGTTTACATATGCAAATAAGTCTTGTTTTGTATTAAATAATTATTAGTCTAAGATAATTTTATTCGATATTATTGATTAAACTATTAATTAATTTATCAAAATAAAATTATTATTCTAATAATTATTTGAAGGATTTGGACGTGTATTGTGTGCTTAATTATTTACTTGCCTCTTGTATGCTTGTATGAATTATCACCAATTGTACACTCCACACACTTATAATAAAATCAAGTCCACTTCTCTCATCTTGGTTCTTACACCAAATTTCTTTAAGGGTCTCATAGTTGGGAATGTGCATGACCATTCTCACAAGGTTAATAGAAGCCCTAGTTTGCATTGATTAACCATAACTTGAATAAATATTGGTCCACATACCAATTTTCCATGCAAAATGGTTTCATAGTATAGAGTAGGAGCACCTGCTTTCACGAGGTTAATCAAGTATGACCCTTTGTTAACCACGACCCGATTCAATTCTATCCAAAAACCAAACATCAAAACACTTTCATAATCAAGGTTACAAACCTCAATCCAACATCGAGTGACTTTTCAAAAATGAATTTCATAAAAAAACTAGGATGAAGTTTGTTCAAATTGTTAGATGATAGCCTAACAGTTTAAACAGACTTGAAGTTTTTAGATTGTTGGATGATAGCCAAACAAGCTAAAAACTTCTATCCATATCAAAAATAGAGTGGTATTCGGTTAAGTTGTTGGATGATAGCCCGACGGTTTAATCAAATTGGAAGTCTTTAGGTTGTTGGATGATAGCCTAATAAGCTAAATACTTCTATCCGCATCAAATAACATAGTGGTATTTGTTTAAGTTGTTGGATGATAGCCCGACAATTTAATCGAATTTAGAATATTTAGGTTATTGGATGATAGCCCAATAAGTTAAATATTTTATTTCACTTGAAACACTTAATAAATGTGAACCTCGTTTCACTTCACCAATTTCATAATAAAGTTTTGGGATGATAGACGATTGGACGAGGTCACTCGTTCAGTTTATAGTATTTTAATCATTAGATGTTAGCCTAATGTTTCTGTACTTTTCACTCGCATATAAAATCAATCTTAACTCACTCAATCTTTTTGTGCGTCCGAGCACCTTTTATCTTTAAAATCCTTTTCAAGATTAGACATGATTCATTTATAATTGAGATGTTCTTCTTCTATCCCCATGGTTTTCGACTTATCCACTTGAGTACTAGAGGCATTCTCAAACTCTCCCTCATGTTGGTGCGTAGTCCTTTATTCTTTATCACACCTTGTGGGCGTTTAGACGAGTCTTCTCCTTTAAAAATGATGACTTGTCTCTTCATCTAAAATCAATCAACAAACAATCAGTTTCTAGAAGAACTATAAAGTTCTGACTTTCCCATTGCACGAGGGAATACGTAGGCACAAGGTTTCAAAACCGCGACGAACTCAAAATTCTAAGAAATAAAAACCCTTTCTTCCTTCTCCTTTCTCGATCATTAATTAGAAGATAGAATTATTACGATAACACACAATACACACATGAACTAAATGGGTCCTATCGAGTACAATGGACGTGAGGGGTGCTAATAAATTTCCTTTGCGTAACCGACTTCCGAATCCATCTTTTTGGTCTTGTAGACTACCTTATCCGATGTCGTGGGTTTTATCTATATTTTCCCGTTCTTTTAGAACAAATAAAATTAGGTGGTGACTTCATTCTTTTAAAAATTAAATGATTTTGAAAAAATAGTTACGACAGCTGGCGACTTCACTGGGGACTATAGCGAGAGTCTACCCCAGTTTAGTTTTTCGTGTGTTTGTGTGTTTGTTTATTGCTTTCTTCTTAATGTTTATTTATTGTTCATTACTTATTATTTTCTTTACGCTATATATATTATTCTGTTGATATATTATTGTGTTGCGAATTTATTGGTGTTGATACATAGATAAGCCCACTACCCAGGCTTCTAGGTAACGTTTTAGGAATAGAGGGGTTGTGTAGCCTAGGTCCACCTGACTCTAATGTCTTATGGACCGAAGAAAAGACTCCGGCTTAGAGTTGGTTGTTTTAAGGAGATCGTTGACCTGCATGATAGTGCAGGACATCGATTTCTGGATAAATAACCTATAACTCTAAGTTGTTTAAGATATCCAAACCTGGACCGACCGCTTAAATAATGGATTTTTGAGTATCCTGTTAAGAGCTGTTTCTTTTGGTATACTTTTGCGATTACTATCACTATGTAGGCCTCTCGCGTGATGATAATATTTGTTAAAAGGGGATCTGAGACTCCGAGAAACATTTAGCAAAAAAACATTAGAACCACCATGTTCGAGATTATTGGGTAGAAGCCTAGAGCTATCCTATTGTAGGAGTACACCTAAATAAGTTGTTCTGATTACCAATATCCTTCCTAATTCGCGTCTCTATGAATATATTATTTTCATCATGTTGCATTTCATTTGCATCAATTATCAAAAAAGTGTTTATTTCCCTTATCATCTATGCATCATCATGCATTTCATTCATTTCAACCAGAAGACTCATTTCAACCTGGCTTCTTATTCAGAATCTCAAGACGACGAGACTGATTTCCCGACATCGTGTTATCATGTATCAACTTCAGGCTAGTGTGGCTGCGATGAATATTCATATAGATACCCAGATGGATCAATTCATGGAGGTTATCCTGAAAATTTTCCTTGGACAAAAAGAGTTAAAACGAGTTGTTCAGAGGTCCAAAGTTGTTACTACTGATCAGGTTAATCCACCAAGTGTTAATCTTAACTACATGGAGATCTTTTCATATCAAAATGTTAGAAACGTCGTTCAAATGCAAGTCCATGGAACTTCTCACTGTGAGGATATCTTTGAGTCTTCGTTTGACACCTTCAGGTTCCCGATTGAAGAGACTGAGTCTGAGAAAAATATTGACCTCCTTGAGAAAAGGATGAAATCTATTGAGAGTCGTTATTCCCTTGGTTTAGACGCTCCTAGTTTTGGCTTGGTGCCTGGTATCAAAATTCCTTTAAAGTTCAAAGTTCCCATTTTTGAGAAGTATAAGGGTACTTCTTGCCCGATTACTCACATTAAAGTCTATTGCAATAAGATGGATCCCTATGCAGAAAATGTCAAGCTCCTTATGCATTTCTTTCAATATAGTCTGAGTGGAGCATCTCTCGAGTGAGTACTTCTTTCAAGACTGAAAGTCGCTCAGAGACAAGGGGCAAGACCTGATCGATGCAAAGGCTCTCAATTTCTAACAAGATGATCAGATTTGAATTCTTCTTTGACTCAGAGGATTTCAAGACTACAAAATGCATCTTCTGAAGAAATAAATCCATACAGAGACTCGTCTCCTCAACATGGAAGTTTCTAGTTTCATCTTGTATGCTCATTTTTAATTTGTCTTCTTTTGTTGAGTACTTTGTTGTATACAAAACTTTCTTATTTTTTAATATTAATCATAATGCATTGAATATGTTTGTCTTGAATTGATCCATTCATATTCACTCTTAAATGTTTTTCTATGCTTTTGATCTTCAACTCATTTTAATAAAGCAATACCTCTGGAGGGAGGATGACAGACAATTTACCAAGAATCTCAAACAATATGCTTTTGAGATGGCTGATTTCAATAATCAACTACTTTCCGGCAAGCCCATTCTCTCGCCTGTTTGAAAAACGGCCAGGATTATTCCCTCTACTCATCTAGAGGACACCATTGATCACAGGGATAGAAGGACCGCATCCCTAGATTCTGAAGATGCTGCCGACTAAGATTTCTTCTTAGATAACTAGAAAACCAAATATTAATTTGATGACCCTGTCATGCCTCTACCCTCGTCACCACTGTCAATCAACGCAGATCCAACATTAGCTGCTATTCTGTCCTCCCTTAATCAGACTAACAGTCTCCTTCTCTAGTAGGGCCGGCGCATCGAGGCTCTGGAAAGGAACCGCCCCTCGTCTCCGCCTTAGAGACCTAACATGGTTGTTTCCCCTAGTCCCTCACCAAGAAGACCTACTCAGAAAGAAGATTATCCCAACCGACATGTTTCGAAGAAGAGGGGACATACCCCACCTAGGAAAAATCAGGGATCTCCCTCACACAAGAAGACGAAGAACAAATCATATCGCCCCCTTGATCGATCTCCATCACCCAAATCAAGAGAGGAGAGAGAACTCTCCCCCCGTCACAAGAGAAGCAATTGTTCTGTCTCCTACTCTCCCGACTAGAGCGATGAAGACGAGCATCACAGACCTCTATGTAGGGCTATCATGGACATTCATATTCCATTCATTCTAGAGAAACCTCCCCGGCTCGGTCAATATGACGGTACCACCAACCCTGACTAATATATCGAGAACATCGACGCCTTTCTCGATTATCGAGGAGTTTGTGGGGCCATCAAATGTCGCCTATTTCCTACAACCTTGAGGAAAAGGGCCATGGCGTGGTATAAAAGTGAAATTCCTGGCAGCAGATACTTAATGTCACAGAGAATGTTATGACACAGTATCTGACACTGCTTTGACAATTCACACAGTAAATATAGAAAGCAGTAAATAACACAATAAGTTGTTCACCCAGTTCGGTTCTAACAAACCTACGTCTGGAGGCTACCAAGCCAGGGATAAAGTTCACTATTAGTAGTATCAATTCAAAGACTCTACAGCCAACACACCTGTTGACAGCCTTCTCACTTAATCACTACCCAATGACCCTTTTACCTAAGTCCTACTTAGATATGAGTTCCTACTCACTCCCCCTCAATCACCGCAGTGATATCAACCTATTGTTTAATTGAATTGTGAAGACACACTTCAATAAAATATCTTGATCTTGCTTCAAAGCTTTAATCAAGAGACAAACACTCGTGCTTTAAAGCTTTGAGTGATAAACTACCCTTACAACAAATCCTAGTCCAATGCACTTATCAATTGATAGTTGCTTGGCTCACAAGAGAAACTAGAATTACACAATATCAACTGTTACTAACCTTAACAGTACACAAATAAAAGCCTTCAATGTCTTCAATGGAATCCAGAGGCGTGGCTGTAGAGTAAGGGTTGAATTCTTTATATAGAAGCAGTCCTGAATCTTCAGTTTTGGGCTTCCATAAAGATAGCTAGGGTTCACTTAATTCTCTCCTAAAAATATGGTTTGTTCAACAACCAATTTAGGTTTAATTAAGATCAACCTAGCAGCCACGTGAGCATGCTTTCTAATAACAGAAAAACATAAATAAAATGCTCAACAAACTTCCTGAAAAATCTCAGAAAAACTGATTCTGCAGAACAGAATGTCACACTGAATGTCATAACATCTGTTATGACATCAGACTGTTTTCTGCAGAATTTCAAGCACAACTTTAGCTTCCCAGTTCTGAGCTGTACTTTTACCATCCTTGTCCAGTAGGATTTATCTTCAATCTCTGAATGTCATGACATCTATCAAGACATTTCTAAAGCCTAGTTTTACCAAAATTGATGCCAACTTAAAACACTAACAAACTCCCCCTTTGGCACATTTTTGGCTAAAACTACTTGACCTATCAGAGTACAAATGCAGCAGAAGACTAACAACCTAGTTCTAAGATTTCCTAAGCTTTCCTAAGCTTCAAGTATCTAGAACTAAGAGAAGATAAATTCTACCCATACACAAATCCCACAATTTCCCACAATTGCCCACAAACAAAATTTAAACAGGCCATACAATTCCTCCATACAGTTTCCCAATTCCCCCATACAGTTTCCCAAACATTAATACCACAGTATTTCTTCTCCCCCTTTTTAGCCACAAAGGGGCCAAAGGAAACCATACAATTGTCCCCAAACTTTTAATCAAACAGTGCCAAAAACAAGTATATCAGCAGATAAATAAGTACCAGCATAGTTTTTAGGGGTACATTTTTGTTCAGGCATTACACGTCTGTCAATAAAGATTACAAACAAACAAAATGAAACACAAATGGAGGAAATACAAGAAGCAGAACAGAACATTGGCAGAAACAGCAACAGGGAAATGAAATCAACACAGCAGCAACAGGGGCAGGGAGACATCAAGTGCTTTCTTCTCCAGAAGAAGCACTGTGGAAGGAAGCATCTTCAGAACCTTCTTCACCACCAGCCATCTGAATATCATCATCTTCAGTAACACCAACAACATCATTATCAGCTTTCTCTTCATCCTCAACCTCTGTGTCCTGCTCTAGTTGAGAGATAAGCTCTTCCAGACTTTGCTTTCTTGCTTCAAGCTCCTTGCAGGTCTCCTTTAGCACAGCTATGACATCTGCCTTCTGAGAATTAACTTTGACATTTGATGTCTCAGCTGAGGTCATGACAATGTCAGGAACATGCTTCCCTTGAAATAACTTGTAGTGGAAGCCAAGGGCAGGAACTCTCTTGCAGACTGTATCTCTATTTCCCAGAATGTCAGGGTATTGATCAGTTATAATACCACACAATAGAGATGGAAATGCTATTGGTCCCTTAATTGCATAGCTCTCAGCATGTTGAAGGGTTTGCTCGAAGATATAAGTGCCATAGTCACACTTTGTTTTAGTGCCAACAGCATAGATAAATCTGCCCAGACCAATGGAGATGGTGGACTTGTGATTTGTTGGAACCCAGTTGGCTGCACCTATCTTGTGCAAGATAGCAAATTTGACACTTAACTTGCTAGCAGTAAGCTTTCCCTTCACAGGCCAGTGTTTTACTTGCTTGGCAGTAATTGTTTGGCATACTTTATTATCAGTCTCTTCTAGCTCAGGTTGAGCATTATCTGATCTTCCCAAATAAGTGTTGATTATACTTGGGGAAAACTTTACTTTTCTTCCTCTCACATACACAGTCTGGAAGTCTTCTGATCTTCCATCAGCACAGTCAATTGTCAGGTTCACAATGAACTCTTTCACCAAAGCATCATAACAATTAGAAAACTTGACCACAGTTTTCATCAGCCCAGCTTCCTTGATTAGCTCCATAACATCTTTGCATTCAAGGGCACTTTTGTTCAATTCTCTTTCTAGAGCAATTCTTTTCGACACACATACTTCCACCGCTAGCACTCGGGGTGGTGGAAGGAAATGTTGTCAATTGCCACTCAGGACAATAGCCAATTTCCCAAGAGACAGCCTCTTTCTTGAGTGAATGTCAGAGACATTCTCTGTAACATCAAGGTCAGAATCATCATGTTCTGATGGCTCAGGTGCCTTCCTCTTCTTCACCATTGAGGTGCTCTTTGCCTTAGATGAACCACCTGTACTCTTCATCTTATTCTTCCCTTTGGAGGTTTTAGCCTTCACTGCCATCAATGCCTTGTTCCCAGCCTTAGGAGACTTATGAGAAGCTGTAGAAACCTTCTCCTGAACAGGGCTTTGAGCAGCACTTTTCTTCCCTTTCCTATTCATTACCCTTCTAGCAATGCTGGGATTAACCTTGGCTATGAGGTCATTATCAGAGAAGTCCTCATCTAGGTTGATGACATGAGACACCATATTTTGATTGGTGTTCTTCTCAGGAGTATCTTCAAGAATGCCATCAGATATGTTGTCAGCAGAGGCAGCAGGAGCTTTATCAGAACCACTATGATCTGAAGATTTCTCAAGAACCTCATCAGAAATCTCATTCACATTTTCAGCAGGAGATTCTTTATCATCGTTACATCCTTCAGGAGCTGGAGCAGGAGGATTTACATCATTTTTTACAGGGGAATCAACATCATCACCAGATGTCTTGACATTCTCATTGACATTTGGATCAACTGCTAAGCTAGGGCTAGCAGACTTATGATTCAGGGGAACTGAAATCCCAGGCACAGACCTATTCTCATTTAGGATATCAAACACTATCCTAGCTATGGCCTCATGCACTGACCTAGTCCCAGGAGAGGAGGATGATGGAATAGAAGTCTTACCAGAAGGGGATGCCTGTGCCCTTCTTGCATTTCTTGTGCGTAGCTTCTTGACTCTTTCTGGGTCAGTTGCCAAGGTACGCAGTGGAGTAACTGTTAATGCTTCAGCTTGCATGGTTTCAGTTTTTGACCTAACTTCAGCCATTGAAGGAGATGAAGATCCTGATTGTTGGGATGTTGAGGAAGATGAAGACATTTTTCGCTGATGGTTTTTGAGAGAATGAGAGCGAAAATGGCAAGGGGATTCAGAGTTTCTTTTAGAAGAAGTAAGAGAGATGCTACTTTCAAATGGAGAAACTCTTATATATGGATGTCTCTTCCTATTCTTGGACTTTTTAAAATGGGGATGAAAATACCTAAATGGCCCACTTATAAGTAATTGAAATAAACAATCCCTTTCATCCCTTGCTGTTACCCCAGTTAATTGCTACAATTCCTCATATTGACAAATACCCAATTTGTCCCTTAAGATCTTAAATTGACTGGCCTCAGGTGCAATATCACAGTTCAATGTCATGACATCCTGTATGACATTGTACTCAATCAGTATCTGCTTCATCCAGATCATCTTATAGCAATTGCTATCAGCTGCTATGTGTTCAGCTCCAACATTGTATAGGAACACACAGTTTTGTTTCTTGCTGATCCAAGAAATAAGATTGCTTCTCCATATGAACCATCCTTCAACATATCTTTCACACAAGCATTTATCAACACTTTCTCCACTTATTTTCTTGGACATCTTCAAGTGTGTAGGAGCAAGAGTTCTTTTATGGCTGATATTCTTCATCCCAATCCTCTTGACAATCCTCCTTGCATACTTGCTCTGTGAAAGAAGTGTTGAGTCATCCATCAATGTGTCTGAGATTCCTTCAGATACTAAGTTATTACCATAGATGGAAGTCACCATGATATTTCCTCCTCTGCCAAAGAGGATATCATCCAAGACTTTTCTCCTGTAATATTTGACAGTAAGACACTTGGTCAACCTCTCATGCCAGAACCTAGTACTTTGCTTCAGTACTTCAGGAGTGATCAAATGTCTGGACATTGAGTGAGACATTCTGATTTCCTGTCCAGCCTTACAATTACCACAAATTTTCTCTTTTCCCATGTGGATTCTTGGTAATCTTCTGACTCCCTCTATGGAACTGATCCTTTTCATTCCTCTGAGGTGTGGCTGATCAGATTCTAGTTGCCCCAACTTCACTTTCTCTTCATCTTTGTCTGTAGAGCACACAGATGGTAGAGTGGAGTTCTCAGATTCCCATAAGTACCAGTTGTCCTTTGATCTGACTCCTCTCATAATTACTACTTGTTCATCATTGATCACAAGACATTCAGTCTTAGTGAAGTTGACTGTGAATCCCATATCACATAGCTGACTTATGCTAATGAGATTTGCAGTCAAACTTTTACCAACAGTACTCCATTCAGGTTTGGAACTCCAGACCAGTTTGAGTTTCCAACACCTTTGATTTCTCCTTTAGCTCCATCTCCAAAAGTAACAAAGCTGGTAGAATGAGGCTTAACATCATTGAGAAGATTTCTGTCTCCAGTCATATGCTTGGAACATCCACTGTCAAAATACCAATCTTCCTTGGAAGGTGCTCTGAGAGAATTTTGTGCCATCAGAGCTGTAGTCTTCTTCTTCTTCCACTGGTGAGTGTATGATGCCTTGTTAGACTTAGGCTTTTCATAAGGACCTTGATTAGGATACCCATGTAGCCTATAGCAGGAGGACTTTATGTGACCAAATCTTCCACAATAATAACATCTCCATCTTTGAAACTTTTTGTTCATGTTTCTATGATTTTGATGTTGAACCCAATGTTGTGACATCTGATTTGACATTGGTTCATGTGGTCTGTTTTTCTTTCTGTGGTCAACAAATTACTTAGCCTCCACATGTCCTGAGGCAGACCTATTTCCTGTTTTGTGGAATGGCATCCTCTTTGCCTTTGACTTCCCAGGTTTGTTCCTCTCCTGGTTATTGGCAAATCTCTTTGCAGTCACATACCCTGAGCCAGACATGTTTCTTGCATTGTGATGTGACATCTGTTTTGACACTGTTTCCCCATGTCTCTTCTTCTTAGTGTCACCAACAGGTTTCTTTTCATCCACATATCTTAAACCATGCTTATTTCCTGCATTTTGTCCAAGCTGAAGAATTTCATCCAACTTTTCAGTACCAGATGTCAGCATTTTGACAGACTTAGACATCTGATCAAGTTTGGAGTTCAACATGACAATGTCACTGTTGAGGAGATCTATAGTGGCTGTGTTTTCCTTTTTCTCAGCCTCTAGCTTCACATTCTCAGCTTCCAACTTCTCAATCAGCTTCTTTTGTTCCTCATTCTGCTTACACACATCATCACTTTTTATGCACAACTTCCTGTAGGTCTCAGCAAGCTCTTCAAATGTCACTTCCTCATCACTAGACTCCATATCAGAATTGTACACTCCAGAGAGAGCAGTGACAAGTTTGGCACCTTCTTCCTCAGATTCACTTCCTAAATCAGACCAAGTGACAGCCATTTCTTTCTTTTGTTTCTTTAGAAAGGTGGGACATTCAGCTCTAACATGTCCAAAACCTTCACATTCATGACATTGAACTTTACTACCTTGACTTCCTTTTTCCTCTGACTTGGATCTTCTGCTGGAATCATAAGATCTGCTGATGTCAGATGCAATGTCCTTGACATGTGACCTTGACTTTGGATCAATTCTCCTGATCAGTTTGTTGAACTGTCTTCCAAGCATGGCTATAGCTTCAGATATCTTCTCCTCATCTTCCTCCTTGCATCCCTCTTCAGAATTGGATACAAGTGCTATGCTCTTGTTCTTCTTGTCAACAGTTTCACTGATTCCCATCTCAAAAGTCATAAGGGATCCAATAAGTTCTTCAACTTTCAGGATGCTGATGTCCTGAGCCTCTTCAATTGCAGTAACTTTCATTGCAAACCTTTTGGGCAAGGACCTGAGAATCTTTCTCACCAGCTTTTCTTCTGACATCTTTTCACCAAGTGCTCCTGAGGCATTGGCAATCTCCAACACATTCATGTGAAACTCATGAATAGTCTCATCTTCTTTCATCTTCAAATTCTCAAATTTGGTAGTGAGCATCTGAAGTCTTGACATCTTCACCTTAGATGTTCCCTCATGAGTAGTTTTGAGGATGTCCCAAACATCCTTGGCCAGTTCACATTGATGAACCAATCTGAAGATATTTCTGTCAATACCATAAAATAGAGCATTCAATGCTTTAGAGTTTCCCAGAGCCAACTCCTCTTCCTCTTTGCTCCATTCCTCCTCAGGTTTCAAGACAGTAGACCCATCTTTCTCAACCTTGGTTGGATGTTTCCATCCTTTATCAGCAGCTCTCCAAGCCTTGATATCCACTGATCTTAGGAAGGCAACCATACGAGGCTTCCAGTACTCATAATTGGACCCATCCAGAATAGGTGGTCTACCTCCAAATCCTGCTTCTTTATCCATTATGCCAGAAACTATTATCCCTAGATCTCACCCAGAAATAACAAGCAGGGTGCCTGCTCTGATACCAATTGAAATTCCTGGCAGCAGATACTTAATGTCACAGAGAATGTTATGACACAGTATCTGACACTGCTTTGACAATTCACACAGTAAATATAGAAAGCAGTAAATAACACAATAAGTTGTTCACCCAGTTCGGTTCTAACAAACCTACGTCTGGAGGCTACCAAGCCAGGGATAAAGTTCACTATTAGTAGTATCAATTCAAAGACTCTACAGCCAACACACCTGTTGACAGCCTTCTCACTTAATCACTACCCAATGACCCTTTTACCTAAGTCCTACTTAGATATGAGTTCCTACTCACTCCCCCTCAATCACCGCAGTGATATCAACCTATTGTTTAATTGAATTGTGAAGACACACTTCAATAAAATATCTTGATCTTGCTTCAAAGCTTTAATCAAGAGACAAACACTCGTGCTTTAAAGCTTTGAGTGATAAACTACCCTTACAACAAATCCTAGTCCAATGCACTTATCAATTGATAGTTGCTTGGCTCACAAGAGAAACTAGAATTACACAATACCAACTGTTACTAACCTTAACAGTACACAAATAAAAGCCTTCAATGTCTTCAATGGAATCCAGAGGCGTGGCTGTAGAGTAAGGGTTGAATTCTTTATATAGAAGCAGTCCTGAATCTTCAGTTTTGGGCTTCCATAAAGATAGCTAGGGTTCACTTAATTCTCTCCTAAAAACATGGTTTGTTCAACAACCAATTTAGGTTTAATTAAGATCAACCTAGCAGCCACGTGAGCATGCTTTCTAATAACAGAAAAACATAAATAAAATGCTCAACAAACTTCCTGAAAAATCTCAGGAAAAACTGATTCTGCAGAACAGAATGTCACACTGAATGTCATAACATCTGTTATGACATCAGACTGTTTTCTGCAGAATTTCAAGCACAACTTTAGCTTCCCAGTTCTGAGCTGTACTTTTACCATCCTTGTCCAGTAGGATTTATCTTCAATCTCTGAATGTCATGACATCTATCAAGACATTTCTAAAGCCTAATTTTACCAAAATTGATGCCAACTTAAAACACTAACAAAAAGCTTGCGTGACGGATCAGTCACATCCTGGAAGAACCTGGGGAGACTATTCTCTAAACACTTCACCGCCTCCCGACGCCACCCAAAGTCAGAGGCATCCTTGGAAGCCATCATTCAGGGCAAAGAAGAATCCCTCTGAGCGTATATCAAGAGGTTCAACCAAGAAGTCGTCTAAGTCTCGACTACGGAAGATATGAAAAAATATCTCTTCGAGAGAAGACTACACCCTCGTAGAGACTTTGCGAAGGCCGTAGGCATCGAAACACCCTCCATTTTGGATGCTTTCCTCCTGAAGGCCTAAGCGTATATCCAATACGAGGAAAAGGAAGCCGCAAACTCTCCTCGCAACACCCGACATAGGGAGAACGTCAAGAGCTCCATGAATGAAGATCCCTCGAAATCTCGTCGAGGAGGAGAAAGAAGGCGAGAAGACAAACCCCACGACTCAAGAGACCACAAAGAGCCAGTGGGTCTATTTAGTGACTATACCCTCCTCACCACTTCTCGGGAGCGTATCCTAACCGATTATACAAACTCCGAGTTTAAACAAGGGGGAGTATGTTTCCCTCGATAGACCCCGACCAAACCGGGGGTAAATAAGAGTAAATACTGCAGATTCCACCGAAGTCACGAACACATGACAGAGGACTCTATCCACCTAAAGGATACAATTGAGATCCTCATCAAAGACGGGCATCTCAAGTAGTACAAGAAGAAAGATTCTACGCAAGAAGAAACCCCCTCGTCCAGTAAGGTCGAGGAAGAAAAGCCCGCAGAGGAGTCTTTTATGCCCATAGCTATGAGCATATCAAGGACGAAAGACTTCTTTCGCGATCTAGATACCATCTTGACCTACTTCACCGCTCACAACGCTTGAGAATATTTCCTAACGACCATGGTCATCTCAAGTGGAGGGTTCACCAAGAACTCCATCAGAACAATTAAGAGAAGATTCGACGACCTCGTCAGGACGATTTCAGATCTGGGCACCACCCTCGACAAAACCCAAGGCAAGTTTCATCCACTGGCCTTCTATAAAGAGGAGCTACCTAGGGGTGCCCCCAATGCAAATATCTCGCAGCTTATACGTGCTCGGATGGCCAACTTCGATGTCAGGCGCATATTAGTTGACCAGGGAAGTTCGGATGATATCATGTACACTAAACTCTTCAGGATGTTACAGCTCAACAAAATGCACCTTACTCCCTACCTCGGTTCAGATCTACAGAGATTCAACGACTCCACAACGAAGCCATGGGGATATGTCGAGTTGATCGTAACCTTTGGGGCCGGAGAGACTGGTAGATCGATCAAAACACAATTTTGGTTGTCAACTGCCCGTCTCTGTATCAATGTATTTTCAGTTGGCCCACCATCGCCGAGCTGATCGCTGTACCGTCCACGGTGCACTTGAAGATGAAATATTATACAGCAAGCGGGAAGGTGGCAACGTTGCACGGAGACATCCAGGAAGCCAAAAGATGTTTCGAGGCATCAACAAAAGTCCTAGACTCCATCAACCTCCAACCCCAGACCAAGGGCAGAATCGACCTTCCGTAGAGCTCTCACAAGCCTGAACCTCTTCCTCGAGTCGATGCTATTGACCTCGATAGCTGTTTGGAGCCAGAGGACTTGGCCGAGAAATGGAAGAAAGGAAAAGCCCCTATGGTTGAAGAAGATTCATCCACTTCCAGAAGTCCATATGCATCCTCAGAGTAACACATGCGTCCAATCCCAAACGGGGATTTTGAGATTGTTCCATTAGGTGACTACCCCAACAAAGGAGTTAAGATTAGAATAGACCTCCTAGAGTTGGCTCGAGAATAGCTCAAAGCATGCTTAAGGGATAATGTCGGCCTCTTCGCATGGAGCGCTGCTGAAATGCCCGGTTGTCATACCCCAAAATTTTCCCTCTTACTTCTCAAGATATTTCATACATCCATACTCAAGGATTCCTCAAGGGTTGATCAGACAAACCCCCTCCTAGACAATCAACCCAAACTAGGGTTTGGTAATTCTCAGATCAAGATGGGTTCTCAATACCTCCATTGATCATCATGCCTCATCATATGCTTCAAAGAATCCCCATGTCAAGTTTCAAGCCTCACAGGTCAAATTTCCTCGGACAATTGCTCAAATGGTTGAAAATCAGTTGTATTGGACAAAAAGTCAACTGTGGTCAACATACAGTCAAACTTCATGATTTTTGGTCAAAATCCTCATTTTGAAGTTATATTCATCATTTGATCAAGGGTTGATCATGATTCATCAAGAAAACTCAAGATTTGCCCAAAGGTCAAACTTTCCAAATTAGCGTTTTCTACAGAAAAGTCGACTAAACTTTGACTGAGCATAACTTCTTCATACTTTATCAGATATTTTTCCACCAACTCTAATTTTTAAGGAAATTAAATTCTCTACAACTTCATGTCTCACAAGCATGTTCAGAAAATGCTTCATTTGGAAGATATGGATCAAAACATTACAGGTCCTTTTCAAAGTCAACAAAAAGTCAACTTTTTGTAATGAAGTTTTATTGAGCATGGAAACTCAAATTGAGATGAAACCAAAGATGTTTTTTAGAGGACACCTAGATATTTCTAAAAAGTCCAAGAACACTAAAAAATGTTGAAAATTGAGCAAAATACATCTTGCACAAGTTGGGCATTTTTGGACAATTGCACAAAGAGAGATACTTGTCAAAACCCAATTTTTTTTCCAAATGGGCCTATAATTTTATGATCCAAAATTTATCATAACATTATTTGTGACCACTTGATGCCTTGCCACGACCTCTTTCTATTTTTTTGATTTATTGTTGAATTTGAAAGCATTTAATTCAAAATTAAATTAAATAAAATATGAAAACAAGGTCTAATTTAAGTTGGGTTGGTTTTTTATCAAGCTTGAGGTCCAAGATAGCCCACCAAACATGCCAAATTCGTGCTAGCTCATGCAAGGAAGGAAAAATCAAATTTTGAAAAGATTTGATTTGAATTAAAAGAGAAATTTGTTTTGCATTGAAGAAGAGATGTTTTTTCATTCTTTTTACTTCCAATTCTTGCTCTATAAATACCAAAGCATTCACAAAGACAAGGGGACGAAACCCTAGCCCTTGGAAGCAACCCTAAAATTCCAAAATTTTCACAAAGTTGGCAAAAATCATGTTTCATTCTACAACCACTTCCAGCCACTCTCAACTATTCCATTGTGTTCCGGAGGTAATTTGGAGTAAGTACACATCAAGAACCATGGTTGAAATAGCTTGAATCGAGCCATACATGAACATACATAACCATATTTTTCTTGAATTTGAATTTTTATTATCTGTGTTTTAATCGAAACTAACCATTCCAATGTGTTCATGAGATGCCATAAGTAAGATCTGGGCCATCGTTCTCAAGCTTGAACGTCCAGAACTCGATTTGCCATTTTAGGGCTTTTTAGAACTGCTAGCTTTGAAACCGTAGTTGCAGGTCGATTCAGGGCAAACGGACATTACCACTGGATTCGCAGACCCCGATTTAGGGGGGGGGGTAGCCTTAACCCTAGCCTTTGATTTTGCGTATTTTGCAGGTTTAGCATTTTGTTTGGTCGGAGAAGACGACCGGAGCTAGGGCT
Source organism: Vicia sativa (assembly GCA_021764765.1). Lineage (NCBI taxonomy): Eukaryota > Viridiplantae > Streptophyta > Magnoliopsida > Fabales > Fabaceae > Vicia > Vicia sativa. The sequence goes on from CM038796.1 coordinate 131,507,107, forward strand.
CCGGCGTCGTTGACTGTGCTAGGACTGGCGAGGCTGGTGTGGCATCATGGCTTGCTCTGATTCGCTCATCCATTACAACTGGGGCCCGCGCGCTGACTTTGTGTTGAATTTCCAAATCTATGACACGTTTGCACTTATAAACCACTGATTCCAGTTTTCAAACACCAAGCACGCTTGGCTCAGATGGCAAGCAGGCGTGTGTTTTCACCAGATGGTCCCTGGTTCGAATCCTGGCAAGACCACTTCTTTTTTATCACTTTGAAAACTAACTTTTTTTCTATTTTCTTATTTTCTTAATATTTTCATGTTAATTTAATTAATCTTTAACATTTTTTTTATGCATTTAAAAATCACCAAAAATATTTTCCTTTTGCATTTTAATCAGAAAAATACTTATTTAATTTTTGACATTAAAATTAATATTTTTGCATGCATATTTTATTTAATTGATAATTAATCATTAATTTGACTTTTAATTGCTTTTAATTACCAAAAACGATTCAGAAAATTACCAAAAAAGTATCTTATCATCTAATTGCCATTACTAACTTAAAATATTTTTCTCCATTCAAAATCATGTTTTTACTAACATTTTTCCTCTTATGCAATTTTCTCGTATCTTCCGATTATGTATCTGTTCACAGGTTGTAACGCTTCGGACAATTTTCTTTCGCTTTTCTTTTCAAATTATGTAACTGCCTATGAGATGTAATAGTTTAATTAGGATTTTTACTTTCCGCACTCCTATTATGTAACTGCCCCAAAGCCATGTACATAATAGTGTAGGACTTTTACTTTCCGCACTTTACTTTCTACAATTTATTTTCCGCACCCTATAAACTGCTAGTAACTAGGCGTGTATGGCAAGATAAAATTGAACATAGATCACTCATAATTTCAAGATAACATATCTGAATTTGACACACTCTTTTCACACATGCACCCCTTAGGGTAATTCTCTCTCGTTGCCTTTACGAATACAAATGGTCAAGTCCCTCGAACGTAGAGGTATCCTAGCACCGTTGCCTTCAAAATATATCATCATAGTCCCTTCGATACAAAGATCATAGACCCACGAGGTTGCCTACGAATACATGATCTTGTCCCTCGATTGTTGCCTATGAAAAGTGATGATCGTCCCTTCGGATGTGCAGGATACTCCTACAAGTTGCCTTCTATGACCATCCGATGTCCCTTCGAATGTCCCTTCTACATCCAGCGAATAGGGTTACCTACCAACTAATGGTATGGATAGCACTATTCTAAAGGAACGTAAAACAACACGAAAACGACCATTCTGAGTAGGTAATAAGACTTTTAGTTGCTTGCTCAAACAAAAAACTTTTCACACCACACACTTTTGTCAAAGTTCAAACACTTTTCAAAACAAAACATTTCCGAACACTTTGTATACATTCCTACATGAATCATTACAAATTCAAAGCGAAATGCCTTTTCAAAACATTTTTGTCAAACACACAGAAAGTAATTTTTAAAAATGAGCTAAGAGCAACTAAGAGCCCGTAGAAAACTACGGATGAAGAGGGGTGCTAATACCTTCCCTTTTCATAACCTTCTCCCTTACTCAGAATCTAACGAAGGTCTTTTCCTGTTCTTTTCACCTTCCCTTAAATGGATAAAAGAAAAGTCGGTGGCGACTCTTGCTATCCGCAACATCTGCGATACAAAAATCTCAAAGTCAGTTCACTGTATTACACCGGTCTTGACCCCGAGGTCGCATGCCACCACCTTACCATTGATCTTGCCCTTAAGGTCGTAGCACAACGCAGGCGAAAGCAGTCCTTGGAAAAAACTGAGGATGCCGAGAAAGTTGTTAAGGACCTTCTAGAGGACAATTTTGTAACAGAAGCCTAATGCACTACGTGTCTATCCAACCATGTACTTGTAAAAAAGAATAATGGAAAATGGTGCATGTGCATTGATTACTCTGATCTTAATAAGACATGTCCAAAAGAAGCCTACCTACTTCCCAACATCGATAAAATTATTGATAACTCCGCAGGTTTTAAATTACTTTTGTTTATGGACGCCTATTCGGGCTATAACCAAATTCCAATGGCTAAAATGGATAAAATTTATACGGCCTTCATGACAGAATCTGGAAACTATCACTACAACGTGATTTCCTTCGGTCTGAAAAACGTCGGTGCAACATACCTGCAAATGATGAATAAAGTCTTTAAAGGCGAAATTAGAGACATGCTCGAGGTGTACATGGATGACATGATCATGAAATCCCAAGAGGAGGTCGATCATTGCCGGCACCTCAAGAAGGTCTTCGACCAAGCCAGAAGTGTTAAAATGAGGTTCAACCTGAGAAATGCACCTTCGGAGTCCAGGCCAGAAAATTCCTCGGTTTCTATCTCACCGAACGTGGGATAGAAGCTAACTCCGACAAATGTTGGGCATTCTCAAAATTGCCCACTCCAAAATCCAAAAAATCCATTCAATTCCTCAACGGGATGCTAACCTCATTATCCCGATTCGTCGCAAAATTGGCCCAACACGCACTCACATTTTTCAAACTGTTGAGAAAGGAAGTTGCGTTCGAATGGTACGAGGAATGCGAGCGAGCCTTAACTCATGTGAAGCAAACCCTACCCCAACCGCCTATGTTATCTCAGCCTGATAAAGAGGAGATATTATATCTATATCTGGCTGTGACTGTTGAGTCCCATAGCACCGCGCTCATCCGAGAAACACGGGAAAGACATAAACCTATCTATCTATTTCACTAGCAAGGCCTTACAAGGGCCCAGATTGAGATACCAACAAATCGAAAAAATCGCCCTCGCGTTAGTCAATGCTGCAACATGACTCCACCACTAATTTTTAGCATACACCGTCGTAGTTCAAACAGACCAACCCATCAAACAACTATTAGGTCAACCAGACATAGCCGAAAAAATGCTCAAATGGTTGTTGGAACTATCCGTATTCGACATCAGGTACGAAAACAGGAAGGCCCTCAAAGTGCAAGTCCTGGCGGACTTCGTGGCCGAAATGACTTTCCCAACGCTCCAAGAAGGAACCAACAAATGAACCATATTCGTCGACGATGCCTCTAGCTCATCAGGAAGCGGAGCAGGTATAATCTTAAAAAACATAGAAGGAATCGTCATCGAGGTATCCCTCGCCCTCTAATTCCCTACTTCCAACAATCAAGTAGAGTACGAATATTTCCTCGTCGGTATTCGCCTTGCCGAGGATATGGGAGCAAGAGAAGTCAAAATCCTCACGGATTCTCTATTCGTAGCCTCTCATGTTCAGCGAGAATATAAGGTCAAAAACGACTAACTAACTGAGTATTGGACCCTCGTCCAAAACCACCTACAAAAGTTTACTTCGGTTGAGATACAACATATCCCTCGAGAACACAATGCTCACGCGGATGTTCTATCCAAGATCGCCAATACGAGAACTAAAGGAGGAAATTAATTAGTAATCCAAGAAATACTCCCTCGACCAAGCATAAAGAAAATTCGTCCCGGTCACGACATACTAGTCATTGAAGAGGGTACCTCCTGGATGACGTCCGTCTACAAATATCTGACTGATGGGGCCCTTCCCAATGATCCCAAGGAAGCAAGCGTCATCAGGAGAAGAGCCTTCTTATACGTCATCCTCGAAGACAAACTCTACATAAGAGGATTCTTTATCCCCCTCCTAAAATGCATCGAAGAAACCTGAGTGCCACACATATTGAAGGAAATACATGAAGGCATCAACGCCGAGCACCTAAGGGGTAAATCAGTTGCCCAAAAGGCTCTTCGAGCTGGTTAGTATTTGCCGACCATGCAGATCGACGCCAAGGAAAACGCTAAGAAATGTGACAAGTGCCAACGGCATGGACACATGCATCTGGATCCTCCGAGCGAGCTCAAGTCCCTCTAATCTCCGTGGCCCTTCTTATGGTGGGGGCTCGACATCCTCGAACCGTTCGTCTTGGAAGCATATCAAAACAAATATTTAATAGTAGGTGTCGACTACTATATCGAATGGATAGAGGCCGAAGCGTTGGCCAAAATCACCGCCCAGAACATCCTACGTTTCTACAAAAGAAACATATTAGCTTGGTTCAACATCCCACAAGCTATAGTCACCGACAATGGGACGCAGTTCACCGACAAAAATTTCCAAGACTTTTTTGCCCATCTAGAAACCATACAACACCTCGCTTCGGTCGAACACCCTCAAACGAATGGGCAGGCCGAATCCGCTAATAGGGTAATACTACGCGGACTCAAGCGAAGGTTGGACGAATCAAAAAAGAAATGGGTCGAGGAGTTACACAAGGTACTCTGGGACCACCAAATAACTCCCCACTCGTCTACCAGGGAAACCCTATTCTAACTCGCCTATAGAATCAGAGTAGTCATTCCAATAGAAATTTCTGAGCCTTCACGAAGAACCGAATCTCCCCTCGATGTGGAGATGGACGAACAATCCTTGAGAGAGGAACTCGACATGGTCAAAGAAATAAGAACGGGGGCTGCCCTTAGAGAAGCATCACTCAAACAAAGAATAACCCTCTGATAAGATGCCAAAGTCATTCCCCGCGAATTCGATGTCGGAAACTTAGTTCTTAAGCGAAATCTTAAGAGCTCCACTGAAGGGAAGCTCACAGCAAACTGGAAAGGTGTCATACCCCAAAATTTGCCCTCCATCTTCTCAAAGACATTCCATACATCCATACTCAAGGATCCCTCAAGGTTGATCAGACAAACCTTCTCCTAAGACAATCAACCCAAACTAGGGTTTGGTATTTCTCAGCTCAGATGGACTTCCAACATCTCCAATGTTCATCATGCCTCCTCATATGCTTCAAAGATTCTCCATGTCAAGTTTCAAGCCTCACAAGTCAAGATTGCTCAGACAATTGCTCAGATGGTTGAAAATCAGTCGTATTGGACAAAAAGTTAACTGTGGTCAACATACAGTCAAAACTTCTGATTTTCGGTCAACATCCTCATTTTGAAGTTACATTCATCATTTGATCAAGGGTTGATCATGATTCATCAAGAAAACTCAAGATTTGCTCAAAAGTCAAACTTTCCAAATTAGGGTTTCTAGGTGAAAAATCAACTGAACTTTGAGTGATCATAACTTTCTCATACTTTCTCAGAAATTTTTCCACCACCTCTTGTTTTGAAGGAAATTCAATTCTCTACAACTTCATGTCTCACAAGAATGTCCAAAAAATGCTTCATTTGAGAGGTATGGCTCAAAACATTACAGGTCCTTTTCAAAGTCAACAAAAAGTCAACTTTTTGTTTTGAAGATATATTGAGCATGGAAACTCCAATTGAGATGAGACCAAAAAGGTTGGTTAGAGGACTCTTAGAGCTTTCCAAAAAGTCAAAGAACACTCAAAAATATGGAAAATTGAGCAAGATACACTATTCAGAAGTTGGGCAATTTTGGACAATTGCACAAAAGGACATTTTGGTCAAAATGCAAAATTTTCCAAATGGGCCTATAATCTTTTGATCCAAACTTGTTCATAACATTATTTTTGACCCATAAATGCTTGGCCATGGCAATTTTCTATTTTATTGATTTTATTTTGGATTTTAAACCATTTAAATCCAAATTAAATTACATAAAATATGAAAATAAAGTATTTTTTCAAATGGATTGGATTTATATCTTACTTGAGGTCCAAGGAAGCCCATAGTTCATACCAAATTCGTGCATGATCACATATTGATGAGCAAATCAAATTTTCTTCAATATTTGATTTTATTTTTAAAGAAAATATTTGCACATTGATGGATGAATCTTTTTTGCTTGCTTTTGCCATCCAAATCTCTTCTATAAATACCTAGCATTGCATACAAGCCAGGACACGAAACCCTAGCCCAAGAAACAACCCTTACTCTTGCAAATTTTTTCAAGAATCTTGAAAAATTCGTATTTTTATTTCCAGCCATCCAAACGTGCTCAGGGGGTAAGTATGAGTAAGAATACATCATTGGTATTGATCAAGGCAAGTTGAATCGAGCCCTGTACATGCATACATATTCCAAATTTTCTTGATTTTGCATTTTTAATATCCGTGTGTTTTAATTGATTCTAATGCCTCTAACATGTTCATGAGACTCCATAGGTTCGATCTGGGCCATCGTTATTGATCTTGAACGTCAGAATTGCATTATGCCATTACTAGGTTTTTTAGAACTGTGAGCTTCGAACCGGCCTGTACAGGCCGATTCAGTCGAAACCGATGCTTCCATTGAATTCAGAAGGGTCGAAATAGGCGGACTAGACCTTTCTTGTGCTTTTAAATTTCGTATTTTGCAGGTTTTAAGATCGTCGTCGTCGGAGAAGACGACCGGAGCTAGGGCTCCGGCGTCGTTGACTCGATCTGACTCCGGCGTGGCTTACGTGGCGTCATGGCGCTTTCTGATTCGTTCTCTCATCCAGCGAGGACCCCACCGTGCTGATCGTGCATTGACCTCTCCAGATGACGACGCGTGTTGCTCATCATCCTACGTTTTCGTTCCATAACACAAAGAGCCACATGGCGTAGTGGTAAGAGTGTTCACTGTGCGCAGATACTCCTCCAGGTCTCCGGTTCGATCCACTCCAGGGCCAGTTTTGCTTTTTCTTTTCCAAACTTACATATTTTCCATATTTTCATATTTTAATATTTCTATTCAATTTTAATTAATTTCACAATTTTATTTCTGCATTAAAAAATCATCAAAAATTATTTTCCTTTTTACATTATTTTCTGAAAATCTTTATTTAATTTAATAAATTAAAAAATATAATTTTGCATGCATATTTTATTTTATTCATAATTTTGCATTTTAATTACTTTTAATTCATTTTAAATTGCTAAATTGCATCTAAAAAATCCCAAAAAATTATTTTAGCATATTTATCTTATTTCCAGCATGTAATAATTTTCTCATATTTAAAATTTGCATTTTTTCTAACATTTTCTCTTATTTCGATTTCATCATATTTTCCGATTTCTCATCCTTTCACAGGTCAATCCGATTCAGACGATTCTTTCGCTTTCATTTTATTTTTTTTCAATAAATGTAACTGCTCATGGGATGTAATAGTTTTAATTAGGCTTTTATTTTCCGCATTTTAAATTATGTATCTGCCCCAAAGCCTTGTAATAGCGTAGGACATTTACTTTCCGCATTTTACATTCCGCATTTTAATTTCCGCACCCTATAAACTGCTAGTAATTAGGCGTGTATGGCAAGATAAAATCAACATAGCTCACTAACTTGCAAGATAAAATACTCGAATTCGACACACTTCTCTCACACATGCACCCCTTAGGGTAATTCTCTCTCGTTGCCTTTCGAATTCAAATGGTCAAGTCCCTCGAACGTAGAGGTATTCTAGCACCGTTGCCTTCAAAACAAATCATCATAGTCCATTCGATACAAAGATCATAAGACCCACGATGTCGCCTCTGAATACATGATCTTGACCCTCGATTGTCGCCTACGAAAAATGATGATAGTCCCTTCGAATGTGCTAGGATACTTCCTACAAGTTGCCTTTTATGACCATCCGATGTCCCTTCGAATGTCCTGCTTACATCCAACGAATGGAGTTACCTACCAACTAATGGTACGGCTAGCGCTATTCTAAAGGAACGTAGAAGTACAAAAACGACCAATTATGAGTGGGTAAATAAGTCTTTTAGTTGCTCGCTCTATCAAAATGCTTTTCACACCACACACTCTTTTTTCAAAGTTCAAATTCTTTCCAAAAGCAAAACATTTCCGAACACTTTGTATACACTCCTACATGAGTCATTACAAAGTCAAAGCGAAATGCCCTTTTTCAAAAACATTTTTTCAAACACACAGAAAGCAATTTTAAAAAAGAGTTATCTAGAGCAACTAAGAGCCCGTAGATAACTACGGATGAAAAGGGGTGCTAATACCTTCCCTCTTCATAACCATTCTCCCGAACTCAGAATCTAACGAAGGTCTTTTTACATTTTTACCTTCCCTTAATTGGATAAAAATAAAAGTCGGTGGCGACTCTTGCTATCCGCACATTTGGATACAAAAATCCTACAAAGTCAGTTCACCGTATTACAGAACTGGCGACTCTGCTGGGGAGTACACCCTAAAGAGAGAATTGCCTTAAGGATTTCTAGATAACTTTTACCGCTTTCTGTTTGAATTGCTTGCTTTATCTTTAAGGGTTGCTTGGGTATTATATTGTTGGGGGATCCTACACCTGGATCCGGGTTTCCTTTTAGGTAAGTAGCATTAGATCATCGCGACCGCTAGACGTATAACTAAACGGTCAACATGATGGCTACGTTAGCGTGACACTTTGGTTGTCCCGATACTCCTCATTCCCAAGTTGAGGATAGTATTTGGCTTCTGCGTGGTGTCATCAAGCGCTAACTAAACTTTTAGAACCTTAATTGACCCATCTTATTCATTAGATGGTAGCGAGATGGCCGACTTTGGTGTAGACCGAGGTTGGTTGATACTCGATGCTACGCTCATTGAGATCAGACTTTTGGGACATTTTCGGTCGACCACTTGGTAGTCGTATTGAAATAAGCGCCTCCGAGAAAGGTCAATGATATGAGATTCCTAGAACCCGGTTACTATTATAGGACAGGATGAACCAACTCAAACTTTTGGTGGGGTAATCACCTAGACCTCATGCAAGCCTTAAACATAGGCTCATTGTGTGAATTGCTTGTGTGTGCCAAACATGACATCATGACATCATTCGCATTGCATATCATTTCTAACTATTTCAAGGACCTAGGGATTTATCTTTGCTCTGTTTTGTAGGGTGTTATGGCTTCTAGAAAGACCATCCGAATCAACTTCATGGGTATCCCTTCTCAGCTCAAAGAATTGGTTTCCGAGATTCCCGACCATGCTCAGTTCATCAAAAGACATGGTTATCTACTTGATTTGGTTATCTCCGGTTTTGAAGAAGATATGATGCATGTCCTATTCCAGTTCTTTGATCCGAAACACCATTGCTTCACATTCCCAGATTATTAGTTGGTTCCTACCTTGGAAGAGTTCTCTAAGCTACTTGGGGTACCTATTCTTGACCAAATGCCATTCACCGGTCTAGAAAAGGTTCCTAAGTACGAAGACATTGCATCCGCTTTACATCTTAAGCGCTCAGACATTGAAGCCAATTGGGAAACTAGAAGTGGAGTTAAGGGTTTACTTTCTAAGTTCTTGATTAAGAAAGCCCGAGAATTCCTCAAAGTTATGAGTTTCCATGCATTTGAAAACATTGTGGCCTTATTAATTTATGGTTTGGTTCTATTTCCTAACTCCGATCAATTCATAGATATCAATGCCATCAAGTTGTTTCTTACCCGCAATCCAGTGCCTACCTTACTTGGAGATATCCTACATTCTCTCCACACTCGTACTATGAAAAGACAAGGAACTCTCATGTGTTGTGTACCGTTACTTTCGAGGTGGTCTATTTCGCACCTTCCTCCATCAGTTTTGAAGAACGAACAAAGGTTGAGATGGTCTCAAAGGTTAATGTCACTTTCTCATTCAGACATCCGTTGGAGTCTTTTCTCTCAAAAGGACTTCACATTCATCGAGCGTTGTGGAGAATTCCCTAATGTACCACTACTAGGTATAAGGGGAGGTATTACTTACAACCCTTCTCTAGCTCTACGTCAGTTTGGTTTTGCTCGAAGAGATGGCCCACATGATATGCTTCTCCAAGATATTGTGTTCGACTACAACCACGATCTCCAGAATTACCGACGAAGGTTCATACACGCTTGGGGCATGGTAAAGAAGACTGATACCAAGACTTTGGGGCACCAGAACTCCATTCCTTGGGAACCTTACCTCAAATGGGTGCGAGCTCGAGCTCAAAACCTCATGATGCCATTCACGCCTGTTTTATCAGTAATTATGGAACCTGTTGCTATAGGTGACGTACCCTATACTGTTCTCCATTCCGACATGCCTACTGATTTTGAAGACTTGAAGAGATCCTGGATTCAACTAAAAGAAGATAGGGATACCTTTGAAGCTCAGTGTTATGCAAGCGAGAAGAAAGTACTAGAATTGACCAAGCTACTTCACGAGGAGCGAAACATCAACGCTTACATCGGCACCAAGAGGAAGCGTCCGGGGAGACTTAGAGCTTTTGATTTATATGTTTTCTTTTATTTGTTCTGAGCTATCTCTTGTACTTAAAAAGAAAAAGAATAAAAGAAGTACTAATAAATGTTTGTTCATTGCTTGTTTAACAAATTTAAATCTCTAAGGTCCTTGAAAACATTGCATTGCATTCGCATAAACATCGCATATCATAGCATAACATTGCATCACAGGTACATTGAAGATTGGTTTTCTCATTCTCTCGCTATTTATTTTAGCAGAAATGGCTCTTGAACAGTCCGTCAAGGATCTCCAGGTTCAGAATGCTCAGTTTCAGCAGATGTTCACCAGCTTGGTCCAAGGCCAAGAAGATCTGAAGAAGCTCATCAACAGAAAGAAGAAGGTTGTTGGTCTCCTCAACATGGGCAGACGCTACAAGGGTGGTCTTAAGAGGGTCAGTCGGATAGAGCTCTCTGAAGGAAGTGTCAAGACTGAACAAAGTAACAAGGGTAATGGTGAAGGCAGCCAGCCCGAGCCTGAGAAGAATTATGATGATGGCCAATACTCTGATGAAGATGATAGGTACAAACAACTTGAAGACCGTCTGAATGCTGTGGAAAGCCTGAAAATGTCTGGGCTGAATTTTGATGATCTGAGTCTTGTTCCTGGTGTTGTGATTCCTCCCAAGTTCAAAGTTCCTACTTTTGCCAAGTATGATGGTGTGTCTTGCCCTAAGCTGCATCTGAAGTCCTATGTTCAAAAGATCAATCCCCACACTGATGACAGAAAGTTGTGGATGTACTATTTTCAAGAGAGTTTGTCCGGAACTCAGTTGGAGTGGTACTATCAGCTAGAGAATGACCGTATCCGTACTTGGAGTGACTTGGCTGATGCTTTCTACATGCAATATGAGTACAATGCTGAATTGACGCCCACTCGCATGCAACTACAAAGCATGTCTATGGGTCGTGATGAGAAGTTCAAGGAGTATGCTCAAAAATGGAGAGATCTAGCAGGCAGAGTTCAGCCACCCTTATCCAATAGGGAGTTGGTTGATATGTTCATGGGAACACTAACAGGCCCATTCTTCAATCATCTGATTGGAAATTCTTCAGCCGGATTCACCGAATTGATTTTGACAGGCGAGCGTATCGAAGCTGGTATCAAGAGTGGGAAGATTCATGTAGAGTCATCTTCAAATGCTGCGAAAAGATCTTTTGGTGGTAGGAAAGAAGCTAATGCTGTGTATGATCAGAAAAGCCGAGCCAAGACCGACCGTGCTCAATCTGTGGGGGCAGTTGTGGTCTCCAATCCTGCATCAGCACAACCTCAGCGAGACAACGCGTGGCGAACGCGCCACGAAGACAGTTTACGAAGATCAACATGCCTTTGTCGCAAGCCTTGCAACACATGTTGAAAGCAGAGCTGATTACCTTGAGGGATCCTCCTCAGAATGTCAACACTTCCTCTCCGAAATACAACCCTAATGCTAAGTGTGCTTACCACTCCAATAGCCCGGGACATAGTACTGATGATTGTTGGGCTCTGAAGAACAAGATTCAAGATATGATTGAAGCTAAGCAGATTGAGTTTGTCCCTCCTGTTGAGACTCCGAATGTGATCAACGCTCCTATGCCTAACCATGACAAGAGTTCCAATGCTGTTGGTGACGATACTTATGTTTTCAACATAGATGACTTGACCATTCCTCTGATGACTGTTAAGAAGAATTTGCTGCAAGCCGGTGTCAATCCAGGATGCCCAGAGAATTGTCGTTGGTGCCCATCTGCACCTGATGGTTGTGCTTGGTTGAGAAGACGTGTTCAGTGTATGATGGACCACCGTGAGATACTATTTCTGAAACCACCTGTGCAGAAGCTGTGTGAAGAAATGTCTAAGCTGAAGATCGAAGATGCGAATGAAACTGCACCATCTGTGTGGGATACCTTGGGGCAGCCAAGTGGAAAGTATGACTACATGGTGAAGTACACTGTTCCTGATAGCTACAAGATTCCTATTGAAGATGTTAAAGTGACCGGATGGGGTGACGATTTCCCAGAAGACTATGCTGATGTTAACACTATAAGAATCTCCGCTGTTGATCCTGTGCCCAAGGTGACACCTCTCATTATTACTTCTCCCGGACCAGTTCCGTATTCCTCTGACAAAGCTATTCCTTGGAACTATGGAGCTGATGTTTACTATCATGGCGTCAAGCAAGACCCTCTGACCATTGAAGATCTTACAGTTGAAGCTACCATTCCTGACATCGACAACATCACCGGATCAAGTAAGGTGACCAGAACCGGAAGAGTGTTCTCTCCAGAAATCTCTCCTCCGAAAGACACCGCGACTCCAGCTCGCATTCCAGCTACTCAATCCATTCCTCAAGCTAGAGGGAAAGAGCCAGTAACTAATCCTGCTCAACCAGAAGTACCAAAGAAAGTTGCTGAGGACACCTCCAAATGAGAAACGGAGGAAATTCTGAAGATTATCAAGAAAAGTGACTACAATGTTGTGGAACAGTTGGGACAGACTCCGTCCAAGATCTCCATGCTTGCTCTGCTCTTGTGCTCCGAGGCTCATGCTAACGCCTTGGTGAAGTTTCTGAAGAATGCTCACGTACCGCAAGACACTACTACTGACCAGTTTGAAGTTTGTATTGCTAGTCTGGCTGCCAACAACGGCCTAGGCTTCTCTGATGCTGATTTAACTCTTGCCGGAAAGAAACACAACAAAGCCTTGCACATCTCTGTTGAATGCAAACGTTTTATCTCATGTTTTGGTGGATACCGTTCGCTCGAATATCCTCCAAGCTGCTTTTGATCGACTCGATGTCGAAGGGTTGGTTCTGAGACCCAGTGACATTATTGTGAGAGCTTTTGATGGTTCTAAGCGAACAGTACTTGGAGAGCTCACTCTGCCTGTTAAAGTCAGTTCCCAGACTTTTGATTCCACTTTCTTTGTCATGGACATCCGTCCGCTTACTCTTGCTACTTGGGCCCTGGATACATGGGGCGGCATACCTCTACCTTGCATCGAGTGAAGTACCGGTGAAAGGGAAGGTTGTTACAGTATATGGTGAAGAAGAGTATATGGTCAGTCATCTACAGTCATTCCGATACCTCGAGATGGAGGGTGAATTCTTTGAGACTCCGTGTCAAGCCTTTGAGACAATCCCCAGAGTCATGCCTGTTGACTCTCCTGTCACTCCTGAAGTTGCTCAAGGTCCGCCTAGGATGGCCTCGCTGAAAGATGCTCAAGCTGCTGTTGAACAAGGAGGTAGTACTGTTTGGGGACAGCTCCCTGATCTTCCCTTCAAATTTGACAAGACTGGTTTAGGCTTCACTATCAAGGGTCAGAAGATGATACGCCGCGAACGTGCCGGCCAACTTCCTTTCCGCATCAGTCAGAGTGGAATCCATGCTATAGAAGACGATGACAACGACTTCGACATCAGCGAGTGGATCTTTCCAACTCCAGACAAAGGGCTCAGCAATTGGAAGGCTGAAGACGTCATACCAATCTTCTTTAGCCAGGAGTAATTGCTCTTGTTTTGTTTTGCTTTTCGTATTTCTTTATGTTTTGAACGATAAACTTTGAAAGCCTAGTGCCTTGCCCGGGGCATCGTGGCTCGTTTGCGAGGGTTATTATCTGTTGCTTGCGTATTTTCATTCAATAAATTCGTTGGACTTTTGCACTCAATTGTTTGTTTTCTTTATTTTACTTTATCACCCCTTCAAAAAGCTATGTGTTTCTTACACACACCCACGTGATACAACTGAATCACTCGAATCTCGTTAATAACATATGCTATTGCTAAATATGACTTGACAATCCGATCTACCAAGGCGAAGATGAAAGTGAGGAAGATTGTGAAGTGCCGGAGAACTTGTCGGGGCTGCAAGAAGAGCGACTTATACTGACCACGAAGAGCAAGTTGAGGTTGTGAATTTGGAGTGACGAAGGCAGAAAAGAGATCAAGATAGGAGCGGGTCTTGAGAAGTGTTAAAGAAAGGTTGGTTCGGATGCTACGAGACTATATTGAGGTTTTGCTTGGTCATACGAAGACATGTCGAGGTTTGGACATTGATATTGTGGTACACGATTGCCGACAAAGAGGGTTTTCTCGGTGAAAGAAGGTTCGTCGCATGTCACGAGATGTCGAGAGAAAATCAAAGCCGAAGTTATGAAGCAGTTCAACACTGGTTTCTTAGCCGTTACTTCTTATCCTCAGTGGGTTGCAAACGTGGTACCCGTAGCCAAGAAGGATGGCAAGAATGCGAATGTGTGTGGATTACAGAGATCTGAACAAAGCAAGTCCGAAAGACGATTTCCACTTCCTCATATTGATGTTCGGTTGACAACACCGCTCGGCATAAGGTTTTCTCCTTCATGGATGGTTTCTCGGTTACAATCGGATCAAGATGGCTCCGAAGACATGGAAGACTACTTTGGTTACAGTGGGGCACTACGCTACAAAGTTATGCCGTTCGGATTGAAGAATGCAGGCGCCACTTATCAGCGTGCTATGGTGACGTTGTTTCATGACATGATTCATCACGAGATAGAGGTCTATGTCAACGACATGATAGCTCGATCACAGACAGAAGAAGAACATCTTGATCATTTGCAGAAACTGTTTGACAGGTTGAAGAAGTACAGACTGAGACTTAATCCTAGCAAGTGCACCTTTGGAGTCAGATCCGGAAAACTCCTAGGGTTTGTTGTCGATGGTAAAGGTATTGAAGTTGACCCGCCAAGGTTAAAGCCATTCAAGAGATGCCTCCACCGAAAGAAGTCGAGGTTTCTTGGGCGATTGAACTACATTGCGATTCATTGCACACCTAACGCTACTTGTGAGCCAATCTTCAAGTTACTTAAGAAAGATCAAGTAGTGGAATGGAGCAGCGATTGCGGATCGCTTTTGACAAGATCAAGGGTACCTGAATCCTCCCATCCGATGCCGCGAGGAAGACCTCTTATCATGTACTTGCGGTGTTAGAGAACTCAATGGGGTGTGTGTTGGGGCAACATGACGAGTCTGGTCGAAAAGAGCATGCAATATACTACCTTAGCAAAAAGTTTACCGATTGTGAAACAAGATACTCACAGCTCGAGAAAACTTGCAACGCTTTGGCTTGGGCTGCTCGCCGACTAAGACAGTATATGTTGACTCACACTACCTTGTTGATTTCTAAGATGGATCTGATAAAATACATATTTGAGAAACCAGCTCTCTCCGGAAGAATAGCAAGATGGCAAATGATCTTGACCGAGTATGACATTCAGTACACTTCTTAGAAAGCCATCAAAGGAAGTGTAGTGGCCGATCATTTGGCTCATCAAGCCGTAGATGACTATCAGTCTATGCAGTTCGAATTTCCAGATGAAGATGTTTTACTAGTTACTGTTTGCGAAGAACCAGGCCCAGACGAAGGACCTGAACAAGGATCCCGATGGACCATGGTCTTTGATGGAGCCTCAAACGCACTTGGCAATGGCATTGGCGCCATCATTACATCCCTACGGGCATCGCCTTTCACCGCCAGATTATGTTTCGGCACGAACAACATGGCGAGCGAAGTGTGCATCATGGGTATTAAAACTATTGACTTAAGAATCAAGTTCTTACAAGTGTATGGAGACTCGGCTTTAGTGATCGACAGATTAAGGCGAGTGGGATCGAAGCATCCGAATCTCATTACGTATCGAGCATGTTCTGAGTTTGATTCCCTACTTCGAAGAGATTACTTTCAATCACATTCCGCGAGAGGAGAATCAGTTGACGGATGCGTTAGCTACTATGTCGTCTATGTTCAAGGTCAGATGGGACAACGAGGCTCCCCAGATCATCATTGAGAAGTTTGACGAACCAGCATATTGTTATGAACTTGATGCAGCAGAGAAACCTTGGTACTACGATGTGAAGAGGTATCTCGAGACTCAGGAATATCCCGCAGGGGCATCTGTCAATGATAAGAAGTTCATGAGAAGATTTGCATCCAAATTCTTCCTCAGCAACGACATCTTATACAAGCGCAACCACGACTTGTGCTTACTCATTGTGTACCGGAAAGCAGCAAGAGCGTATCATGGAGGAGTTACAGCGCATTTGGTACCCATTCCGGTGGACACACCATGGCTAAGAAGATTTTGAGAACAGGTTACTATTGGTCCACCATGGGCGATTGTCACCGCTACTCGATCTTGTCACAAATGCGGTTATGCGAGACAAAGTGCATGTACCTCCAGTACCTCTGAATGTCTTAACAGCTCCGTGGCCTTTTGCAATGTGGGGCATTGACATGATCGGAGAAATCAAGCCCACTGCTTCCAATGGACATCGCTTCATCCTTGTGGCAATTGATTATTTCACCAAGTGGGTAGAAGCAGCCTCGTATGCATCTGTTACCAAGAGTGTTGTGGCCCGATTCATCAAACATAATCTTATCTGTCGGTATGGCACTCCCGAAAGGATTATCACAGATAACGGTTCTAATCTCAACAACAAGATGATCACCGAACTCTGCACGCAGTTCAAGATCAAGCATCATAACTCTTCTCCTTATCGGCCTAAGATGAATGGCGCGATGGAAGCCGCCAACAAGAACATTAAGAAAATCATGAGAAGATAGCGGTGACTTACAAAGATTGGCATGAGATGTTACCATTTGCTCTTCATGGTTATCGCTACTGATACGGACATCAACAGGGGCAACCCCTTCTCTCTGTATACGGTATGGGCAGTCCTACCCATCGAGGTTCGAGATACCCTCAACGAGTCCTCCGGGAGGCGAGTTAGGCGAAGACGATTGGATCGAGACTCGCCTTGACCATTAATTTGATTGATGAGAAGCGACTCGCGTCCATCCGCCATGGACGGATCTATCGAGCGAATGATCGAGCATTTAACAAGAAGGTCAAGCATCGAGTTTACCAATTCGGTGATCTAGTAGTCAAGCGCATCATTCTTCCACAAGGTGACCCCAGGGGCAAGTGGACTCCCACCTACGAGGGACCATTTGTAGTCAAGTATTTTTCGGAGCTATGATACTTAGCACCATGGATGGTGAAGACTTCCACACCACGTGAGCGCACATAGTAAAAATACTACGCATAAAAGAGACTCGCTAGGTCGGTGGCCTAGGCAAAAATAAGGGCATCTGGCGAACCAAAGGGTTCGGGCAAAATTAAGGATATATACAAAAGATGTACACCGGCAAGTCGAAAACACGAAAAGGCGGCTTGGGCAAAAAGGTATCGGTGGTGAAAACCGAAAGGGCGGTCTAGGCAAAAGTTAGGGATTTAAGCGTACGACTATGTCTCTTCGGATCGCTGCTTCGGACTACTATCGCATTCAAGATTCAAATGGCGAAGATCAATTCACTCACTTTCTCTTGACAAGGAGATGAGATAGTTAAAATATATGAGTATTAGCATAGTTGGAACTTAACGAGATTGTTTCCGCATAGCTTTTTACCTTTCTTGTATACAAACTACTTGGCCATACGCCACTTTTCAAATGAATGCAAGTTCTTTCCCTTTACAATTCTTGTTGTTGTCGTTTGCAATAAAGTCCAACGTTTGCTTTGAATGATTATACGCACTTGACAATAAAAATCTCTTCACAAACATACGAAAAGCGGACATGCAAAAGTAATTGAAATGTCCCCAGCAGAGGACGACAGAAGTCGCCAATCCGGTTCCCCACAGCATTGATCCCCAGCCGAGATATTTATCATCAGCAGAATGTCTCCCAACAATTCCCCTTTTCTCCAGCAGCAGTATCCAGACCTGAAACTTGGTCAGATAGTGCACCGGAGGAAACCTGCGCCTCTTAATCCCCAGTAGAGTATCTCCCAGGCTCTCCCCAACAGGGTCTACATACAAGATCCCCAAATGAACTTCCTCTTAGAGTCTCCCCAGCAGGGTCTATATGCGAGATCTCCGAACAACGAGTTTCTCAATCTCTACCTTCCTCAACAGTGTCTAGGCCCCAGACTTGGTCAGATAGTGCACCGGAGGAATCGAAGTTGTCTTTCTTCTCAGGATCTCCATCCTCAAACAGAAGTCATAGATCTCCAAGCAGAACATCCGCATCTTCTTCAAGATGGATATATTTTGAAATACCACAACATCTATCATCCATACATTTCTCATAAAGTCATAATTCATGCATATGTCATTCATATACATCGTCATGCATCATACTTTGCATAAAAAACTAACCAATATTCTATCAAAGTTTCTCTTGTTTTCTCCAAAACAGGTGAATATCGCTTCCGACAGCAGGTCCAAGATTAAGCCCCGAATCTCGACGGGAAAACTATCTGAAAGACCGCCCCTAGTTGTCCTCCGACAGCTGGTCCAGGATTAAGCCCCGAATCTCGACGGGAAAACTATCTGAACGAACACCCTCGCTGTTCTCCAACAGTGGATCCAGGATTAATACCCGAAGCCAGACGGGAAACCCTATCCGAACGATCACAAGTTATCCTTCGATAACAGGCAATGGATCAACACCCGATGCAACAGGGAAGATATCCACATCTTTGCCAGTCATTATCCCTCAGCGATCAGCGCAAAGATCTGTTCTGACTCTCTCTTATTATCAACAGCGACTACAGAGTCTGGCGTACGACTCAGTTGCCTTGGATGGCATCTTAAGCCCATCCCCGACTATTTGTCAACATTCCTCCACTTTCAGAATGCTGCATATTTGGTTAAAAATCAATACAAACCAATAACTTCATTCAAAGGCGAGTACTAAGTCTAGCGTACGACTCTCTCCGGATGGCATCTCAAGCCCATCTCTTCTACTTCCTGAAGCATCTACAGAGCCTAGCGTAGGGCTCACTCCTCAGCATCGATCTTTCCAGATGGCATCTTAAGCCCATCCCCGTCAATTCTCCTACGGACAACCCCGAGTCTAGCGTACGACTCATTCCCCAGCGAAGTCTTCAACTTCTCCAAATGGCATCTGTAAGCCCATTCCCGTATCACCAGCGAGTGCAAATTTTCAGGTGTACTCAAGTGTTCAATCATCTTTTACCTCCAGGTCGCAAAAGGCACACATGCCAATCTAAACCTTCCAGTACAAGAAGATTGAACAGGGGCAGCTGTCATACCCCAAAATTTGCCCTCCATCTTCTCAAAGACATTCCATACATCCATACTCAAGGATCCCTCAAGGTTGATCAGACAAACCTTCTCCTAAGACAATCAACCCAAACTAGGGTTTGGTATTTCTCAGCTCCAGATGGACTTCCAACATCTCCAATGTTCATCATGCCTCCTCATATGCTTCAAAGATTCTCCATGTCAAGTTTCAAGCCTCACAAGTCAAGATTGCTCAGACAATTGCTCAGATGGTTGAAAATCAGTCGTATTGGACAAAAAGTTAACTGTGGTCAACATACAGTCAAAACTTCTGATTTTTGGTCAACATCCTCATTTTGAAGTTACATTCATCATTTGATCAAGGGTTGATCAGGATTCATCAAGAAAACTCAAGATTTGCTCAAAAGTCAAACTTTCCAAATTAGGGTTTCTAGGTGAAAAGTCAACTGAACTTTGACTAATCATAACTTTCTCATACTTTCTCAGAAATTTTTCCACCACCTCTTGTTTTGAAGGAAATTCAATTCTCTACAACTTCATGTCTCACAAGAATGTCCAAAAAATGCTTCATTTGAGAGGTATGGCTCAAAACATTACAGGTCCTTTTCAAAGTCAACAAAAAGTCAACTTTTTGTTTTGAAGATATATTGAGCATGGAAACTCCAATTGAGATGAGACCAAAAAGGTTGGTTAGAGGACTCTTAGAGCTTTCCAAAAAGTCAAAGAACACTCAAAAATATGGAAAATTGAGCAAGATACACTATTCAGAAGTTGGGCAATTTTGGACAATTGCACAAAAGGACATTTTGGTCAAAATGCAAAATTTTCCAAATGGGCCTATAATCTTTTGATCCAAACTTGTTCATAACATTATTTTTGACCCATAAATGTTGCCATGGCAATTTTCTATTTTATTGATTTTATTTTGGATTTTAAACCATTTAAATCCAAATTAAATTACATAAAATATGAAAATAAAGTATTTTTTCAAATGGATTGGATTTATATCTTACTTGAGGTCCAAGGAAGCCCATAGTTCATACCAAATTCGTGCATGATCACATATTGATGAGCAAATCAAATTTTCTTCAATATTTGATTTTATTTTTAAAGAAAATATTTGCACATTGATGGATGAATCTTTTTTGCTTGCTTTTGCCATCCAAATCTCTTCTATAAATACCTAGCATTGCATACAAGCCAGGACACGAAACCCTAGCCCAAGAAACAACCCTTACTCTTGCAAATTTTTTCAAGAATCTTGAAAAATTCGTATTTTTATTTCCAGCCATCCAAACGTGCTCAGGGGGTAAGTATGAGTAAGAATACATCATTGGTATTGATCAAGGCAAGTTGAATCGAGCCCTGTACATGCATACATATTCCAAATTTTCTTGATTTTGCATTTTTAATATCCGTGTGTTTTAATTGATTCTAATGCCTCTAACATGTTCATGAGACTCCATAGGTTCGATCTGGGCCATCGTTATTGATCTTGAACGTCAGAATTGCATTATGCCATTACTAGGTTTTTTAGAACTGTGAGCTTCGAACCGGCCTGTACAGGCCGATTCAGTCGAAACCGATGCTTCCATTGAATTCAGAAGGGTCGAAATAGGCGGACTAGACCTTTCTTGTGCTTTTAAATTTCGTATTTTGCAGGTTTTAAGATCGTCGTCGTCGGAGAAGACGACCGGAGCTAGGGCTCCGGCGTCGTTGACTCGATCTGACTCCGGCGTGGCTTACGTGGCGTCATGGCGCTTTCTGATTCGTTCTCTCATCCAGCGAGGACCCCACCGTGCTGATCGTGCATTGACCTCTCCAGATGACGACGCGTGTTGCTCATCATCCTACGTTTTCGTTCCATAACACAAAGAGCCACATGGCGTAGTGGTAAGAGTGTTCACTGTGCGCAGATACTCCTCCAGGTCTCCGGTTCGATCCACTCCAGGGCCAGTTTTGCTTTTTCTTTTCCAAACTTACATATTTTCCATATTTTCATATTTTAATATTTCTATTCAATTTTAATTAATTTCACAATTTTATTTCTGCATTAAAAAATCATCAAAAATTATTTTCCTTTTTAAATTATTTTCTGAAAATCTTTATTTAATTTAATAAATTAAAAAATATAATTTTGCATGCATATTTTATTTTATTCATAATTTTGCATTTTAATTACTTTTAATTCATTTTAAATTGCTAAATTGCATCTAAAAAATCCCAAAAAATTATTTTAGCATATTTATCTTATTTCCAGCATGTAATAATTTTCTCATATTTAAAATTTGCATTTTTTCTTACAATTTCTCTTATTTCGATTTCATCATATTTTCCGATTTCTCATCCTTTCACAGGTCAATCCGATTCAGACGATTCTTCCACTTTCATTTTATTTTTTTTCAATAAATGTAACTGCTCATGGGATGTAATAGTTTTAATTAGGCTTTTATTTTCCGCATTTTAAATTATGTATCTGCCCCAAAGCCTTGTAATAGCGTAGGACATTTACTTTCCGCATTTTACATTCCGCATTTTAATTTCCGCACCCTATAAACTGCTAGTAATTAGGCGTGTATGGCAAGATAAAATCAACATAGCTCACTAACTTGCAAGATAAAATACTCGAATTCGACACACTTCTCTCACACATGCACCCCTTAGGGTAATTCTCTCTCGTTGCCTTTCGAATTCAAATGGTCAAGTCCCTCGAACGTAGAGGTATTCTAGCACTGTTGCCTTCAAAACAAATCATCATAGTCCCTTCGATACAAAGATCATAAGACCCACGATGTCGCCTCCGAATACATGATCTTGACCCTCGATTGTCGCCTACGAAAATGATGATAGTCCTTGAATGTGCTAGGATACTTCCTACAAGTTGCCTTCTATGACCATCCGATGTCCCTTGAATGTCCGCTTACATCCAACGAATGGAGTTACCTACCAACTAATGAATGCGGCTAGCGCTATTCTAAAGGAGCGTAGTAGTAAAAGCGACCAATTCTGAGTGGGTAAATAAGTCTTTTAGTTGCTCGCTCTATCAAAATGCTTTTCACACCACACACTCTTTTTTCAAAGTTCAAATTCTTTCCAAAAGCAAAACATTTCCGAACACTTTGTATACACTCCTACATGAGTCATTACAAAGTCAAAGCGAAATGCCTTTTTTCAAAAACATTTTTTCAAACACACAGAAAGCAATTTAAAAAAAAGTAATCTAGAGCAACTAAGAGGCCGTAGATAACTACGGATGAAAAGGGGTGCTAATACCTTCCCTCTTCATAACCATTCTCCCGAACTCAGAATCTAACGAAGGTCTTTTTCTGTTACTTTTACCTTCCCTTAATTGGATAAAAATAAAAGTCGGTGGCGACTCTTGCTATCCGCACATTTGGATACAAAAATCCTACAAAGTCAGTTCACCGTATTACAAAAGGTCCCTACCGTGTCTACGCCAAAACAGGGTCGGGGGCCTACTATTTATTGTGGAAAATGGTAAACAACCGCTGGTCCTCCCTAAGTCCTAAAACTAAGGGTTACTTGCGAGATCGACCAGTTGATCTTAAGACACGTGATAAGGTTTCTGGTGAATTGCACTATTTATGCAAGCGAAAAGGACCTTGGCCTAGAAACGGTTCCCAGAGCCTAAGGGAAACAGCGCAATAGCTTTTCACACATAGAATTCTGACTATTGGTGACTCGTGACCAACAGTTTATGTTGAAATGTTTTTGGTAAATAAGGCTATTGGTGACTCGTGACCAACAAGCAAATGAGCGAAAGTAAATGAAAAACAATAAAGATAAAGTTAAATGTAAATTGATTGCATTGAAATAAAGTATGGTAATTCACGTACATCAAAGCTTGCGTTACTCTTTCTTCCTTTAGCGCGGAATTGAGCAGAGTGTTAGCAAATAATTTGAGAGTAGAAATTAACACCCCAAATTCTTAATATTCTAACTTACTTATAGTAATTACAAAATAACCGCTAAAGCTAATCAACAGACGAGATTAAATCTTTGAAAGTAACTTTTGCACACGTTTCACCATCCATTCAAAAGCTTCTAACCCACGATATGCTGAGGCAACCACCCACGATCTCCTCATTTTTGACTTTTCCCGCTTCATGCCTTCAGAAGGAAACTGCCTTCAGGTTCTATCTTCTTGAGGCACCACAAAATTCACTAAGTCCACTAGCAAAATACCTTCGACAGCAACAACATTTCGACTGATGCCTTCATTCGACTCAAACCTCTGTTGAATCTACCATCACACCATATGTTGACATAGTCTTGTTTTCAGCGCTGTTTCGCTCTGGTCGACTTAGTTTGACCTTCTGAGCCAGCTTTTCAACCGACAAGCATTCTCTCTAGAGCTTCTAATTTGGCTTTGTTAAGTATCTTCAGAAGTTAACGTTATTTAAGATTTGATCCTTAAAATGTAGGAACTTCTGCCTCTAAATCATGCCCTTAGACATACTTCACAAATATCCAGCTAACAAAATGTCCCCCAGAGATACCATTTTTGATTTCTTGATGTTGTCGAACATGAGACAATGGTATCTATGAAGTTTCACCTTGTGTCGGTTTAGCCGTTTCCGCTGCCTTAGTGCAAACAACTCACTGCTCCAGTCTTTTCACGGCATCATGTAATCATGAAAATGTATATTACCTTACGTCGAGACGTGGGAGCATTTAATGTTTAGTCATCATGGCCTAGGTATCCGGAATGGCCCCACTATGCTAAAGACTTAATCCACCTACACGTGTCCTTCGACGGACACGATTGAAACCCTAGGGAAATGCCACGATCCCTTTTTCCTTTTCGTTTTTCTCACTCCCACGCCTATAAATAGCCATTCTTCTTCTTTCTTTATTTTTCTTTTGCGCCTTCACTCTTTAGATAGCAAAAACCCAGAGAAAACTTCATCTCCTTCGTTCCCAATCTCGGAATTAAAAAACCAGGAACAACTGCAACAAACCCTAATCACTTGTTTCCTTCATCTTCAACCGTCAAAAGTTTCCAGCTTTCATTTCAATCTTAAAGAACAACGATCTTTATGGTTTTTCCAACTTCTTTCTTGGTTCCAACCACGAATATTTAAACCCTTTCAAACATCTTCAACTTCAACAATGGCAGACAAAGATTTTATCACAGCTCCCGCCGTCAGTCTCCAACTTTGCCAGATTGATGGTAAAACCTACCTCCCGGAGCCACCGCTTACTGAGGAAAAAACCAAAATATGGCAATCTCAGGTACTCATTCCTTTCAGATTAGACGATGAACCTTATGCCTTTTTAGGGCCACTACCTTTAGACGTCCCTTCTGAGATACACGTAGATGACGAGGGTGCCTTTTTCCCCACCAACCAGCGTAGTTCCCCCTTAATCACCTCAACAAACCCCATTTCGTTACAGTTTGTTGACAGGAAATTCCGTACTGCTCCTCCCTTGCATTGCCCTAAGTTTGGGGCTTGGATGGAAAAATTAGAGCCACACAAGGGCCAACAATGAAGGGCAATGGGTATTTATGACCTGTTGCAACTTGCTCGTGTCGGCACACCCTACTCAGGTGGCATGTTATTAGCTGCCTTATACTTCTGGGAAGGATCCACTAACACCTTCCATAGAAGGTGTGGTATGATAACCCCTACGCTACTGGATGTAGTTGCTCTGACAGGCGTAAAACCTGCTTGGATTATCTTCAACCACACCGACCACGAGATCATCCCCATCAAATTCGACGTTGGCGAATCAAAACATCCAACTTACAACAACTTTATCCAATACCACCATTGCAAATCTGAAGAAGTTTTTGATGAAGAACACGTTGCTTTCTTAACTCTCTGGCTATCTCGCTTCGTATTTTGTTCGAGGTCGATGCAGATAGCCAAGCAATTTGCTCATTTGGCTGCAGCGTTACATAGGAGTGAGAATGTTGCTTTAGGCCAGTTAATTTTGGCCTCTTTGTACACTTCTATGACCGACGTGGTTGGCCAAATAAAAAGCTTTGATCCCAAGAATCCAAAAAAGAAGAATGTGCTGGTTCATGGGCCCTTATGGCTCTTGCAATTGTGGCTAAATGCCACTTTTTCTACTGATGTGAAGCCTTTTCGACAGAAGAAGGTTTCAATTTCCCAAGACAAAAGCGGGGCATTATGGCCATGTTACCTGCCCTTGACTCTGATCGACAAGTCTTCTCCAAATGACGAAGTCTTCAAAATGCTTTTCAACATAATGCTGACACGAGAGGATTTTACAGCTTCGATGGCTCCCTTTGCTGATGGCAAAAGTGGGCCATTGTGGCTCACAAAATCTTTTCCCCTTGTCGAAAAAAGGCATCATAAAAGATCTCTGGTCATCTGGAGACGTTTCCTGACTGCCCAATTTCTATCAGGCACCATCACTCAAATGAGCCCTTGCTTGGCAGCTTATCAACCCAATTTGGTGGCTAGACAGTTTGGGCTCTGTCAGATTGTGCCTAAGTCACTCTATCCGTCCCATGAATTACTCATGGACATTTTAGATGACCAAGGTTGGGATGTCATTAAGGAAACTGTCGCCACCTTGTGGGAACGTCGGGCCATGCTTACATTCACCTCTTTTAGACCAACATTTTTCTGTATCCACGAGTTCAAAATTTGGTGGCAGTCATACCTTGTTACTTTTATAAGTGATGCTGCTGGGAAAATGAATGAGCTAACTGTGGATTTCAATACTTTTCAGGGGAAGACAACAAAATGTAAGGCGATTCATATCATAGAAATTCAAGCATTCCAGAACTTTATCTGACTTAGCCCCTTTTTTTTAGCTGTCCCTCTATCACAGGTTGTTTCCCCCAGGTGAGAACCTGCTGCTATTGAAAGCCAAGGGGGCCCATCGACAAAAACTACCAAAGTCAGCACTAAAGGAGGCCCTTCATAGTCCAAGGTATGTTTTACTCATACCTACGTTCACATCTTTCTTATTCGACACCTTACTTATACTTGATGTATTTACAGTTCATACTCATCCACACTCTTTCAGATGATGAACCAATCTTTGCTTCTGTTAAGAAAGTTGATTCTTCTGTAAGTGTGAATGGCTATGTTTTGACGTCTTGTATCTTATCTATTTACTAATGTCTCTATTTCTTTTATAACAGAGTTGAAAATGCTCAGCGAATTCGGCTGCTCCCTCCACTATATCCAAAAGGTCCAAGAAGGACAAGAAATCCCACCACAGTGGGAGAACTAAGGTAAACATCTCATCACTTTCTGACTGCTTTGTTTTGATGAAGGATTAAAATTTCTCTTCTGAAATCCTCTTTGTCTTTGCAGCCATCATCTGATGCTCAGTCTCCCCACCCCCAAAAATCCAAAGGCCATAAGAAGAGGCACACTAAATTGCCTGAAGAAAAGGAAAAAACAAAGAAAAATAAAGCCCCTACGGCTAAAGACTCAGGGATGAAGGTCGATGATGAAGTGGAGCCGACAGAGGTCGAGGATCAACCACTTATCACCAGACGGCGAGGTAAAGTGCTCTTGACTGCTTGTCACGACACTGCCTTACTTTCACATGCTGGTAGTAACATCATAATAAATACAGCCATTGTCACTCCAGACCCCACACCTGTTCCTAATGTCAATAAGGAAACAACAAAAGAAACTGCTAACACCGGGGGAACCTCCGATTGATAACTAGTATCAAATAGAGTCGCCACCGAACGTCTTTTATCTCATGAGGGAGAAAGGAAAACATCGAGTAAACCTGAGGGGAGAAATCGCGGTCCTGTGACCGTGAAATTGAGAGAATCTAGGTAAGGGAATTAGTTACGCGAGGGGAAGGGATTGACACCCCACACGCCCGTAGTACTCTACGGTATCCACTTCCTATTTCTAGCTAAAGGGTGTGTTATATCTATGCTTAATCGTTATCATGCATGCAAAAGAAAAGAGAAAATAAGAAACCACGGGGAAAAGAAGGAAATATTTAAAAAGTTTGCTCGATCGAGCCCCGTGACAAGATGCCTACGTATTCCCGCGTGCAATGGGAAAGTCAGAGCGTCGTAGTTCAGCTCACTTATTTTGGTGGGTTTTGTGTTTTTTACTTGTGAAAAAGGTTTTAAACACAAAAGAGGAGAAAGCGCGCAAAGGCGGAAAAGGTTTGTGTTGGTTGGTTGTTTTTACCTTGAGAAAGGAGTTTAAACCATTATTAAGTGTTTTGTTTTTGAAAGGAAGAGAAAAGCAAGTTTTAGTTTTATTACAAGCAACATGCAAAAAGAAACTAGCAAAGTAAGGTTGGACCTATGGTTTAGGATGCAAGAGAGTCTCTACCTATGTTGACATGCAAGGGATGTGGATCCTAATGTCTAGGCTAAAGAACCAATCCTAACCAAGCCCTTGGGGAAAAAACAGACGAACCAGCAAACATGCACAAGTCACAAGTAGAATTGCCCTAAACGGGTCTTTAAATAAACCAGAGGGGTTCCTGAACATGCTCCAACTACGGAAGCCCCATCATGCATCTCTATCCTTACTTCTCATGGCAAAAGAAAGCTGTAAAGCCTTACTTCTCATGATATCTAGGAAAGCTGTAAGAGAATGCAATAAACAGTGTAGAAACTACCGAACGGATATAGAATCCGAAGAGCACTGTGAGCTAGTGAAATATTCCGAAAAACTTCAAGTACTGCAGCCATGCAACAAAAGTAAACTGGTGAGAATCGCTCAAAGCATCGAAACAAGCGGAATACGTGTCGATACGCATCCGAAGCGACAATGCCTGCAAGAACGGGATAAGGCACACAAAACAAGATAGGAATGGTGTACACGTGGGTGTACAAACTCAACCAAAACCTGCAAGAAGGGAGTTAGACCCAAAAAGCAAATAAAGGAAAAGTGTGCGAATATCAAAGAAACGAGCCGCATGTGGACACGTCGCAGGTCCCTACATGAAATGGAGTGTGAACAGTAGCCAAGTATAGCTAGGGTGACTACTGTTCATCATCAGAATCGAAAAAATCAGAAAAAAGTAAACCAGAGGACCGCGCTAAGCTCGGTTTTTTGCGCTAAGCGCGACCTGCAACCCAAAAATCCAGAACATTTGGCGCTTAGTGCGCTCTGGACCGCGCTAAGCGCGACCTGCAACCTGCAAAAAAATTATTTTTGATCCGGACCACCTGTTTATGATGTTTTCATGCAACAATTCGATCCGTATCGTCAGGCCAAAATCCAGCAATGAATAAGAGCTAAATGAACGTGCATGGAATGCGAATCGATCGATAAAACCAATGCTCATATACATGAACATGTGAGGAATGTAAATCGAATCGATAAAACCAATGTTCATATACATGTAGAGGTGCATGAACATGTGAGGAATGCGAATCGAATCGATAAAACCAACGTTTATGTACATGTAGCAATGCATGAACATGTGAGGAATGAAAACCGAATCGATAAAACCAACGTTCATATACATGTAGCGGTGCATGAACATGTGAGGAATGCAAATCGAATCGATAAAATCAACGTTCATATACATGTAGCAATGCATGAACATGTGAGGAATGCAAATCAATCGATAAAACCAATGTTCATATACATGTAGCGGTGCATGAACATGTGAGGAATGCGAATCGAATCGATAAAACCAACGTTCATATACATGTAGCAATGCATAAACATGTGAGGAATGCAAATCAAATCGATAAAACCAATGTTCATATACATGTAGCAATGCATGAACATGTGAGAAATGAAAATCGAATCGATAAAACCAATGTTCATATGCATGTAGCGGTGCATGAACATGTGAGGAATGCAAACCGAAACGATAAAACCAACGTTCATATACATGTAGCGGTGCATGAACATGTGAGGAATGTGAATCGAATCGATAAAACCAACGTTCATATGTATGGTGACGCAAGCTATCCATGACATCTTAAAGTTTTCTTCCAAAGAATCTTAATCGTGCATTGACACAAACACTTGGAGTGCACATGCAACAGATTTATGCACAATGCACTAAATGCTTGGATATCTACATGTTGAACGCAAGTTATGCTTCAAATCATCATGAATCAATGAAATTGATCAAGCTAAATACTCACCAATGCATGAACATGCAATGGATGATGCAAAGTGTATGAGTTCATGTCTTATGAGCAAGGGAAAAACAAGTGTACAAGTGTATGTACATGCTATGTACCAAAATCCAAACTCCGACACAAATAAGGCGGCGAAAATCAATTCAAATCAAGGAATTCAAGAAAACAAGTCCGAGACCTAGAATCTACATTGAATTTGCATGCAATTTCAGTGTTCAATTTCAAGAAAAGCTGAAAATCAGAAAACAGCTTAAGATAAGTGCTTATTTGAACCTACACTTACTTGCACTTGAAGTTTGAGTCAAATTTAAAAGGAATTCCTTGTGCTCTTCAAAGAAAATACCAAATCAATGAGTAAATATTGATAATCTTCAGAATTAGGCTTGAATCCTTGAAGAAAAGCTTGAATTTCAATGGAGAATTGAAGAAGAAGAAGAAGAAGAAGAAGAGAAATCCTTGAATCTTGCAATTGGAGAAGAAATCAAGATGAAATCGTTCCTTCCATGTCAAATGCGTGCAGAAAAAGGAGAGGATGCTATAGATTGAAGTAGGAGAAGCTGCGATGAAGAAAAATCAAGAATCGCAGATCGCGCTTAGTGCGGGGGTCACGCTTAGCGCGGTCTGTGAAAGGAGCTGGTGGTGCGCAGAGGTCCGATGGCAGCCTGTGGTGGTTGCTTGGAGGGAAAATTGAAGTTTTGAACTTTTTGAGTTTTTGTGCTTTGGAATTTGAGAGAATTGGAGTGTTTGTGGTAGTGGAAAATTAAGCAAATGAATGTGTTGTTATGATTTGTGAATAGAAAAATCTATTTATAGCTTTGGATCCTTAATCAACAAGCTAATTACGATTATCCGAATAATTTTCGTAATTAATGCAAAACAGCCAAATCCGTGCGGAATTCGGAGTTGGAATATAAATGAAAAGTGTCCGGAATGAAATTTTACTTGCGCAAATCAAAATCCCGACTTGATCCGATGAATGGTCAAGAAAATAGG
Organism: Vicia sativa; assembly: GCA_021764765.1. NCBI lineage: Eukaryota > Viridiplantae > Streptophyta > Magnoliopsida > Fabales > Fabaceae > Vicia > Vicia sativa. The sequence goes on from CM038796.1 coordinate 131,537,437, forward strand.
AATTTTTGAAGTTTCAGCATCAATTTTGGACCACTGACACATGCAGAATCTCGTTTGCGCTTTGTGGGGAAAATGCCTCGGACGAGGGTCTTCTGATTGAAATTTGCACAAGAGTGTTTCTGAGACATTTGAAGCTAACGAAATTTGTGAACTTTTGGCACTAGTCCCATCTCGTTTCGATGAAAATCGAGTGAGATATGATTTTCCGAACTTCATGTATCAGATGAAAATTGCTCAGTTCAGCTCAAAATCACACTCAGAGAATAAAATTCTGGCACCGATTGGTGAGGAATTAGCTCTCGATCTGTAAATGAAAGTTGTAGAGGATTTCAATACGGAATTTTAGAAATTGGTCCTGCTCAATTCCGAGTTTCCAGCTAAGAGATAGAGCCTTTTCGGTGAGCCGAAACGCACGGTTCAGCACTAAAAATCAACCTGATCTGCCGGGGAAAAGACTCTTTTGAGAGCCTTCCTCACAAAATCTGTTCTTGACCTTCAAACGAAAGTTGTAGACAATAATGAGAGGGGCATGCGGGTCGAAAATCAACAGAAAATACCCACGAGAGTGAGAGATACGCCTTCTTGAGTACCCAAAATACGCCGAAACCCGAAATCCACTTTATTGAGAAATGAGCTCTTTTTAGTGCCATTCGGAATACCGTGAACATGATACTCCTCATGACAAATGCTATGTATGATATGAAATGTATGTTTTATGCTACAGAATTATAAGCCAGGGAAATGCAAAAAAGAAGAGGGTAAATTTTGGGGTACAACAACTGCCCCTATTCAATCATCCTCGGGCTTGAGAGCGAGGTTGGCGTCTGCCTTCCGGGCGACAAGGCATGAGGTGATTGAATATCGAAATGGACTCGAAAATTTACGCTCTGAGTTTCAGTTTCTGCTAAGGAAAAGATATGTTGCGCCAGAGCTTAACTGGATCACAACAAAAGGAACACAAAATAAACACTGAATTCTGTGAAAATAGGTACAGGTATATTCCTGACCCGGAAGAAGAATTGACCTCTATCCAATTCAATCCACAATGTCAGGGGAGAACTGACATGCAAGCGAAAGCCAATACTAGATTTGCAAACCAGGCTAATCACATTACGCCGACTGATTGGGCGAGTTTGTGATGCAAAGACTAGAAAACGCCGATTAGACTTTACGAAGGAGAGAAACAAGAGCATTCTTGTTCTCAAAGGACCCACAATTCCAGGGGAGAGCTGGCATGCTAGTGGAAAATAAAGACTAGATACACCGATTAGACTAACCACATTTACGCCGACAGCTTGGGCGGGTTTGTGATGCAAAGGCTAAAGGTGCCGATTAGGCTTTACTGACTCAGAACGCTACTGAGAGAAAGGTCAAGTGTAGGGCTTGCTTTCGAAGATGAAGACGTGTTGCACCAGGGTAAGAGCTGGCAGTTTCAACACTATTCAGAAGAAAATGGACATATTGTGCCGGAAGAAACCTGGACACAACGGATTCCAAAAGAAACACGACACCGTTGGGGATGAAAATTGCGCTTCTGGCTTATAATCCTATGAGATGTATGACTCTTGTAGGGGAACGATGCCAATGTAATGATGCATGCTTGCAAGAAATATATATAAAGTGAATGCAATAGGATCTCAGCCGGGGACTAGAGTATTAGAGAACGCCCGAAAATCCCTCAAGGCAAACTGAATCTTGCTTGATAAGTCTGTTGAGGAAATGATGCCACAGGAAACTTGTCAGTTAGACAGAGATCCACTGGGGAAATAAAGGATATGCTTGGAGAAGATCTTCCACCGTTACCCATCACAACTCTAGTTGGGGAGACAAAGATATGTCGACTGCTGGGGGAACCTGAATGGCCAAGCGACAACCATCACTCACCCTCTGGGAGGATCAGAACCGTATCTCAACTCTACTGGGGAAAAGTCAAGATACGCTGGTGTTCATATCGGGAATGTTGATAGAGGCGAACCCGCTAGGGATACCCATCTCTGTCGGGGATAAGAAGGAATAACACATTCCCAACTCTAATGAACACCTGCCGAGGAGTTTCCACTGGGAAGGATATGACGGATCCATGCTGGGGATCGGCGCTGCACGATAGCAATGCTGGGAAAGAGAAAGGGCTCCGATAGGGACAAAGCTGGGGAAATGTCACGGAGAATCCTGATCCAACTCCACATTAGAGCAAATAGACATCCTGCATTATAGTGTTAGTGGAGTGACCCTGGCATGATGTGACAAGTCCGTCTGCCATCCAGATCACTCAAGCCTTAAAGAAATATTCAAAAGTTTCTGATCACGGTAAAACCAACAATGTTTATATATGCAAAATTTTACCACAAAACTTTGAACGTCCTTTGCAAACAAATCAGTAAATGCAAGAAATTAATTGACAAGCAAAAACTCATTTTATTTATTGAAAGTGGGCCTGTAAAATAGGCAAGTACAATAGGAAGCAATTCCTGAAATGAGGCAATTGCAAAAGTAAAACAAGAGGAAAACTAAAACGCATGGCAATGCGACAATGAATCCTCATTGGGTTTCAACCCTGCTATCAGTCTTATAACTCCAACTATCTCATCACTTTGCTTTTCCCGAAAAAGGTGATTGGCTTGATCACTGCCCTTCGGAGTAGCTCAAGATGTTTCCATGGAGTGAGACCATTGATCTGTTAAGCATATCTATGCATAGTATCTCTTGACTACGTCCGCATTCACGAATAGTGGGAAGTCTTCTCCGTCCATTGTTGCGAGCATCATGGCGCCACCCGAAAAGACCTTCTTCACAACAAACTGCCCTTCATAGTTTGGTGTCCACTTGCCTCACGGGTCTCCTTGGGGAAGGATTATCTTTTTTAGCACAAGATCGCCAGGTTGGTAATTTTGAGGTCGCACCCTCTTGTCAAATGCTCTTTTCATCCTCTGTTGATAAATCTGCCCATGTCCGACGGCTGCCAACCGTTTCTCATCAATGAGGCACAACTGGTCTTCGTGGTTCTGTACCCACTCATCTTCATCGAGCTCGGCATCTTTCATGATTCATAATGAAGGGATCTGAACTTCGATTGGAAGCACGACTTCCATGCCATAAACAAGATAAAACGGAGTTTCCCCTGTTGAAGTGCGAATGTTAGTCCTGTAACCATGCAAAGCGAAAGGCAACATCTCATGCCAGTCCCAATAGGTTACTACCATTTTCTGCACAATCTTCTTAATGTTCTTATTCGCCGCTTCAACAGCTCCGTTCATCTTCGGGCGGTATGGGGACGAATTGTGGTGCTTGATCTTGAAGGACTCACAAAGCTCCTTCATCATCTTGTTATTAAGATTTGACCCATTATCTGTGATAATCTTGTCGGGAATCCCGTAACAGCAGATGATGTTGTGTTTGATAAAATGAGCGACCACCTGTTTGGTGACGCTTGCATACGATGCCACTTCAACCCATTTGGTGAAATAATCTATTGCAACCAGAATGAAGCGATGTCCGTTGGACGCTATCGGTTCGATCTTTCCAATCATATTAATGCCCCACATAGCAAATGGTCAAGGAGAAGTTAAGACATTCAAAGGCGACAGTGGCACGTGCACCTTGTCGGCATATACTTGGCATTTGTAACAAACTCGGGCATGATTAAAGCAATCGACCTCCATGGTTGACCAATAATACCCAGCTCGCAAGATCTTTTTAGCCATCGTGTGCCCACTGGAATGAGTTCCGAATGAGCCCTCGTGCATCTCTTCAATGATATTTGCAGCTTCGTCTTTGCCAACACACCTGAGCAACAACCCGTCATGATGTCTACGGTATAGCACACCGTTGTTGAGGAAGAATTTCACCGAGAATCTTCTCAAGAACTTCTTATCTGTCACGGAAGCTTCCTCTGGATATTCTTGAGTTTCAAGATATCGCTTGACATTGTAGAACCAAGGATTGCCATCTTTCTCTTCTTCAATTTCAAAATAAAAAGCTGGCTCATCCAACCTCTGAATGGTTATTGAAGGTGCTTCATTAGCCCATTTGACTTTAAACATGGATGCTAGGGTCGCCAAAGCATCAGCCAGGTTGTTCTCTTCCCGTGAGATGTGATCGAAAGTGATTTCCTCGAAATAAGGAATCAACTTCATCACATGCTCTCTGTAGGGGATCAGATTTGGGTGACGAGTCTCCCAATCTCCGTTAGTCTGGCAAATCACAAGTGCAGAGTCTCCATACACTTTCAGATGCTTGATTCTCAAATCAATCGCCGCCTCGATACCAAAGATGCAAGCCTCATACTCAACCATGTTATTGGTGCAATCAAAGCAGGTTCGAGCGGTGAGCGGGATATGATGACCGTCCGGAGTAGTGATCACTGCACCAACACCATTGCCTAATGCGTTGGAGGCTCCATCAAAGACCAAAGACCATTTGGATCCTGGTTCGGGTCCCTCATCTGGGCCTGGGATATTACAATCCCGAATGTACATTATATCCTCATCAGGAAATTCAAACCTCATCGGCTGATAATCATCTACTGGTTGGTGGGCAACATAGTCTGCCAACACACTACTCTTGATAGCTATCTGAGTAGTATATTGGATGTCATACTCTGTTAAAATCATTTTCCACCTGGCGATCCGGCATGTCAAAGCTGGCTTTTCGAATATGAACTTGATCGGATCCATCTTGGATATCAACAAGGTTGTGTGAGTCAACATATACTGCCTTAGTCGGCGAGCAACCCACGCTAAAGCACAACAAGTTTTCTCGAGCAGTGAGTATTTTGTTTCACAGTCGGTAAACTTTTTGCTTAGGTAGTATATTGCATGCTCTTTTCGACCAGACTCATCATGTTGGCCCAGCACGCACCCCATCGAGCTTTCGAGCACTGTCAAATACATGATCAACGACCTACCCTCCACGGGAGGCATAAGAATCGGAGGTTCCTGCAAATACTCTTTTATTTTGTCGAATGCGACTTGACAATCATCATTCCACCTGACCATCTGATCTTTTCTTAGCAACTTGAAGATAGGTTCGCATGTGGCGGTCATGTGAGAGATGAATCTAGAGATGTAGTTTAACCTTCCTAGAAAGTCGCAGACCTCTTTTTTAGTTCTTGGTTCAGGCATTTCTTGGATTGCTTTTACTTTAGCAGGATCAACCTCAATACCTCTTTCGCTTACAATAATGCCTAACAGCTTGCCAGATCGTACGTCGAACGTGCACTTGTTCGGATTCAGCCTCAGTATGAATTTCCTCAATCGATTAAACAACTTCTGTAGGTGTACCAGGTGCTCTTCTTCGCCCTAAGATTTAGCAATCATGTCGTGGACATATACTTCAATCTCTTTGTGGATCATATCGTGAAAAAGAGTTACCATCGCACGCTGGTAAGTTGCCCCGGCATTTTTCAATCCGAAAGGCATCACCTTATAACAGAAAGTTCCCCATGGGGTGATAAAAGTTGTTTTAGCCATGTCTTCCGGTGCCATCTTGATCTGATTATACCCGGAAAATCCATCCATGAACGAAAACACTTTTGCATGAGCTGTATTGTCCACCAATATGTCGATATGGGGAAGCGGAAAGTCATCTTTCGGACTGGCTCTGTTCAGATCCCTGTAATCCACACACATTCTAACCTTGTCGTCCTTCTTGGGCACAGGAACAATGTTGGCAACCCATAGGGGATAGGAAATGACTTTCAAAAAGCCTGTATCGAGCTATTTCTGGACTTCCTCTTTGATCTTTTTAGACATCTCGGGATGAGTTCTGTCATACCCCAATTTTTGACCTAATATACCACCTTACATTTGCATCACTGCATCACTAACAGTTCATAACAGAATAGATCGTGTGTGGATTCTAGAAGTCAAAATCAGGGTTTCATCAAAATCTCATTTGTTCAAGATGTGATCAATTAGGGTTTGAGTTTCCACTCACCTCAATTGATCTATCTTAATCAATTATCAACAGTTGATCTTCAGATTCCCAACTTTTTCTCATGATCTATCAAGAATCGACCAATTAGGGTTTTTATCGAGGATAGGGAATCACTGAATTTTTGATCATTGAATGACCTATTTGCTTGGAGATTGATCTTTATATCTTCAATTCAACATCTTGACCTAATTTCCTGATTCAAAACATCACAGAAGTTCACATTTTTCATCAGACAAATTCTGAATCGTCTGATAAAAATTCATCTGCACAGAAAAGTCAAACTTTGACTTTTGGTCAACTTTTTCAAGACCAAACTTTTTCAATCATAAAAACATTTCAAATGATCCATCATGATCATAAAAAATCAAGAAATATGAAAAAGTCAACAAAAAAGTCAAATTTGAAAAATTTCTAACACTTAGAAAATTTTTCAAGTGTTAGAAAAACATGTTTTTTCCTACTTTCATGGCAATTTTTCACATAGTTCCATTTGGAATTAGAAAACACTCAAAACATAAAAGTTGTAGCCCTTGTTACAAGCTTTCCAAAATATCCAAGAACTTGCAAAACCATTTTGTCTAGCTATACTTTTGATTTTGAAACATAGAGCTCCAAAACCATGGAATTTCAAGTACATGCTTCAAAATTATAAGTCTTTTTTTTTTCATTTTCTCCTTCTAGAAGCCTTGTCACCATTTAGAGGCAAGTTATAACTGATAAATATCAGTTGTGAATGATTGAGAAAGGATTAGATCAAGAAGAAATTTCTAACCATGGTTAGAAAAGTAACTTTTGCATTAAATGCAAAAGATTCCATCTTACCACTTAAGCCAAGTTGCAAGCTCTCTCAATGATAGCCATGCCTTGTCATTCAGAATTTTTGGCCTATAAATAGAGGTCATTTCCTCAAATTCAAACCACACCAAAGCTATGCAAAACAAGCTTTCACTCTTCTTTCTTGAATTTCCAATTTCATAGTTCAAAAGTGAGGATTTTGCATTTTTCAAATCTTGTGAAAAACTGTGAGAAATTTGGTGTCTAACATGTTCTAAACATCAAATATAACTTGTTTGAAACTTAAAATCAACTTAAGAACTGCTCAAACTCAGAATCCATGTTTAAAACCAAAAGCTTGCAAAACTTGCCTTAACTTTCAAACTGTTAATTTGCTCGAGCAAGTTGTGATTTTATCATTCAGACATCATCCACATACTTCATATAAGTGATCCAGATCATTATCCCTGACCTGTAACACCTCTAACCACGAATTTGAAGTTCACTTCAAGCATATGCAGTTGGACTTGGGTAGAGAGTTCCAGGCCATTCCAGAGTGAGCATAGTGATCAAACACCTTCCATAAGGTTCAGTGGTGCTCCAGCCATCATCAAACAACAACTGGAAACACTCTAAGAAGGATTTCGATTTCAGTTTAAAGAGGTAAGTCACTCATACTTCGAACTCTTTGATTTCTGAATTACAGTTCAAAAAACGCTTGGCCGTTTTGTTTCTGCACCTTCACTGATTGTTAACCCTCAATCAATTGATCAATCCCATGGCCATACACGATTTCACTTTGAATTTTCAAAATTAGAGTTCTTAGTGTTCTGGAAAAATTAATCATCTTAAACTGAAAATAAATGAAATTAACCACCACCATCATGTTCCTGGTTAAATTTCGAGCAAGTTTGATGTTTATAGCCTTCAATTTCATTAAGAAACAAAGAATCTGGGATTGGATGAAGATTGGAGAAGAAGAACATGTTCGCGCGTGTTCTTGGTTTTTCCAGAAATTCAAATTTTCATTTTATAATATAATAACATGGAATGAGATATATGAACGGATGTATTACCGCCCCAGCGGTTGCCAGCTCACTCTTAGTCCTTTGCCTTGCCTTGCCCAATGGTCCTGGGGTCGAATCCCCTTGGGACCATTTTGTCACTTTTTTCCTTCACATTTTTTTATCAAACTTCAATCTTTTAAAACCCAATCAAAACTTCTCATTTTGAGATGATTTTTTACACACTTGTCATTTAATATACCTATTTTATGATGATGTCAAAAAAATCCAAAAATATTTTCTTTTGATTATATTTTCGTTGAGCCGAAAACGAGACGTTTTAAGGTATTCTTAAGTACTTCAAAGATGTTCTTTTCAAACTTTCAAAACTCGAAACTTTTTCAAACTTCTTGTGGATATATGTCATCTTTCAAAAACACTTTCAAGATCTTTTCAAAACATTTCAAAACATATTTACACATCTTTTTTTCCATGATCGACTCGATTTGAAGATAAAACTAAACTCGTTTTTCCTCGAATTTTTTTAATCGATCATGGGCCTCCCTCACGGTGTAAGTCCCAATTCTTTTTATGTACATATCAATTTTACTTGTACATAATACAAACATCTTTGTAAATATTCAAGTATAACAAACTTCGTTCGTTTGTTTTCATTCGCTTGTTTATACACCAATTCCATTGGTATCAAGAGAGGAATTATTCCCGGTGAAACTTCTCCTAAAACAAATGGGCCTCCCTTACGGTGTAAGTCCCAACCCTCCTATGTACATACACATTTCCTTGTACATAAATCCCCCTTCATGTGCATATTCATTTTCTTATACACATTCAAACTTGTAAATAATCAAGTTACACTTGCTTTAAACGCACATTTTATACACTTGTTTATATTTCCTTCATAAACTCCTGTGAATAAACTTTATACACTTGTTTATATAACTGTTTAGTTATAACATAAACAACTAGTCTAACAACTAGGTTCCCCTTAGCCTCCTCTTGGGCTTTGTACAAGATAACTCATTCATCTGAGTTAGCCTCCTCTTAGGCTTCATATAAGAAAACTCATTTACTGAGTTTAGCCTCCGCTTAGGCTTCATATTAGACAACACTCCCCTGCTGAGTCAGCCTCCTTTTGGGCTTCGTTCAAAAGAACTCCTCGTTGAGTTTAGCCTTCTCTTGGGCATCAAACAAGAAAGAGACCAGGAAATCTCTTAACAGCCTCCTATTGGGCTTCCAATACAAAGAATCACCCGCGCTAGGATAGAACCCTGAGAGTATGATTTCCCGGTGAAATCACTCTTGAAATCCTAAGAGGATGGTTTCCCGGTGAAACCACTCTTAAAGCCAAAGCCAGCCATACCCTATAGCTTCCTCTTGAGCTTCATACAAGGACCCTCGATGACCCTCGGAATGCCTCCTCTTGGGCTTACAATACAAGGACCCACAAGCTTCTTAAAAGCATCCCCCTAATCCAATCAATTTCTCCTCGAGATTTAGACATTTATCATCTCTATGGAAGAAGTATCTCATCTATCACATCACATACAATCAAAAACTTTTTCAAACACTTTTTCAAACAAAAACATCTCTTAATCGTAAGTGGTAACGCTTGTACACTCAAGCAAAACACTCAATGCTTACAATTAAAAGATCCAATCATTTTTCAAACATCTTTCTTAACTCGTAAGTGGTAACGCTTGTACACTCAAGCAAAACACCTATAACTTACGATGAAAGATTTAATCAATCAACCTTTCAAAAATGTATGTGATGAAATAGATTAGATACATTTTTCATTAAGATGACATTTGTCTTTGTCTCTTAATAACATCCCGTTGCTTCCACTAGCATAAGTGGGAACTACGATTGCTCTGACTTTCTCAACATCCCTTTGAGAATACGTAGGCACAAGGTCTCATCCTTGGCGAGCAAATTTCTTTCTCCCTCAGACCAAAACTATAGATCCCTCTAGATCCGAGCTACAAATGCTCTGATTCCCATTAAGGGATATGTATGTAGAAGATCCCAATGATCTTTGCGAGCACAATAATAACAAAACCTAGGATCTCACATAATCTACCCTTCTTAAAATCCAAAGGAGAAACTTTCCCAATCATAGAAATAGCAATTTAAAACACACAAACATATCAAACGTGTTCATATATAAAGCTATAGATAACTATATATATTTAGGGTGCTCCATCTATTCCCTTTATATAACAAACCCCCTTTCCCAGAATCTCCCCAATGCGTTGCGTCTAGTTCACGCTAGTCGTAATGCATATCATATCAATTGAGGGTATTGCAGCTTTCCCCTTTTTCATAATCATTTTTCTTGTGTTGGAAATAATAAAGCTTGATGCTCGCAGCATCTTTATAAACAAATCAAAAGAGTAAATCGTTTCGAGCCAGAGAATCCGAATTCAGATTCGATTCCCTAGCGTGTCACTTTTTAACGCGAACAAGTTCTTCGAAGTTTCTGCTTAACAGGAGGACATTCCTCTTTCAAAGGCAGCTTGTGCACCATAATATCGGTATCCAACCCAGGCATGTCTTCATAAGACCAGACGAAGATATCAGAATACTCTCGGAGTAATTCAATCAATCTCTGTTTCACGCTGTCTTCTAAAGCGGCCCCGCGGCCCCGACTTTAACCTCTCTAATCACATCAGCATTGCCCAGATTCACTTTCTCAATCTCTTCCTGATGCGGTTGGATGACCTTTTCCTCTTGTTCTAACATTCTTGCTATCTCTTTAGGGAGCTCACAATCTTCCTCACCTTCTTCTTCGGCTTGGTTGATCGAATTATCAAAGTCATAAAGAGTGATAGCAGAGTCGTTATCAAAGGGATCCATTAGGAGTGTGGGATTATATTTGCATGATTGATTTTAATGCCTATTTTAGTTTTTTAGATGACAAAAGAAAAATAAAGCATTGCCATTTTGCGTTTTAAAATTGTGATGTAAAATTGAAGGGAAAGGAACAAAACATTTGAATGAAAAGACGTTCTTTATTTCATGATAAAAATGTTGCATATGCAAACAAGGTGGCCCTACATATGATTCACTGTGCCTTGGGCAGAACATAGGAATTTTTGCATGATAACAGAAACAAAAGAAAATTACTTTTTGACCATCATGACTGGGACGCAGTCTTCCGAGGTCCAGTTGTTGAGCTCCATGCCAGGGACACTGGGACGGATCCACTTGTCAATATCGAACTCATTATCAGAATCATCCACGGCGTTTGCTTGCCCAGAACCGATGCCATCACGGGAGAACCTCACAGGAGTGGCCAAGTTGGGTGCTTTCAGAATCTGACGGCTCAGAACAGGGTCAAAACCCAACCCAAACTTGTTGAACTTAGGTGCTACCTCCACCACACGACCCCAACCTTCAGGGCATCCAACCTCGACCACAGCTTTTGCATCTCTCAAAGATGCCATGGAAGATTCAGGCTTGTCTTTCTTAACCTCCTCCTGTTGAGGGGTCCTCAGCATGTGCACCGTCTCAAAGCCTTGAAACGGGGTCTCATGAATTTCGCCATCAACCTCAACATAGCGGAAGGATGCAAGATGACTCACAATGTACTCTTCTTCAGCACAGACTGTAATAGTTTTCCCTTCAACGGGGTATTTCAAATTCTGGTGAAGAGTTGAAGTGACTGCTCCAGCTTTATGGATCCATGGACGGCCCAAGAGGCAACAATAGGCAGGTTGAATGTCCATGACAAAGAATGTTGTAACAAAAAGCTGAGGGCCAACTTTGATGGGGAGATCCACTTCTCCAAAAATAGACCGTCTTGAACCATCAAATGCTTTCACAATCAGATCACTTGGGCGGAGTTCAAGACCACCATAGTCTATCTTCATCAGTGCAGATTTAGGAATCACATTGAGTGAGGAACCAGTATCAACCAACACTCGGGACAAAGTGGTCCCCCGATACTCCATGGAGATATGCAAAGCTTTGTTATGATTCCGACCCTCTGGTGGAAGATCACAATCAGTAAACCCCAATCCGTTGTTGGCCGATATGCTTGCACACACGTTTTCAAACTGTCCAAAGGAGATCTCTTGTGGCACAAAATCGGCGCTCAGAAGCTTCATCAAGGCATTTCTGTGCACCTCAGAATCTCGTAGCAAGGAGAGAATAGAAATTTTCGCAGGCGTCTGAGCAAGCTGGTCAATTACCCAGAAATCTCTCTTTCGGATAAACTTCATAACTTCCTCTATATCCTTCTCTAGATCAGGATTGGCACTTTGCAAATCTGGTTGCTTCATAGGCTACTTGCCCTTGGCTCTGGCAACAGCTTCTACTTTGAGCTGTATTGCTGGATCAGAGAAAATTCGCCCGCTTCGGGTCATACCACCAGCACCAGCAATGTTGTCAGCATTAGCAACATCTGGAACATCGTCTTTCTTAGCAAAAGAAGAGACATCTTCCTACTTCACACCGTGATAATAAACATCAGACCCGTAATGCCATGGCACGACTTTATCACTCTCGTATGGCAAAGGACCAGGCTTGGTAACTGCTAGGGGAATAGGCTTCGTTGGCGCAGATATCATAATCGGAGAAAATGGAATGGTAATCACAGATACAACAGGCGTCTCAACTTTCTTACCCTTTCGGATCTGATCAAATTGCAACTGACCACCATCATCAATCACACCTATCACAAACAGCTTCACAACCCAGAAAGACACCTCTTTCAATCAAATACTTCTTGACAAAAGGCAAAGGTGTTTTCACCAGATCAACGTTCATGACCAGATTAAAGACCTCCCCATCTTCCATTACAGCTTGGACAGCCCCATGACGCGACATCAGATTCTGGGTAACATTAGGTCCAGCAACTTGCGGTCGAGCTTCTAGTTCAATAACTTTTGAGTCAATGAGGTCTCGCACTTTGCACTTGAATGCATAACAGTTCTCAATACTATGCCCTAAGGTTACAGAATGAAACTCGCAGCTAGCATTGGCATCATAGTTTCTGGGCTGTTTATCTAGAGAAGGAGGTGCAAATGCAGGCTTAGGAATAACCAATTTAAGGTCATTCAAGCGGGAAAACAAATCAGCATAGCTCATAGGAATAACGTCAAACCTCCTAGGAGTACGATTCTCTTGTTGCCTCTGATTCTGTTGACGAGGTGCTTGCTGAATTTGCGGTTGAGAAGCGAATATAGTCATTGCATTGACCTGAGCCTTGCCCCTACTACCATATACAACACTTGCTTCTCCCTTTTCCTTCTTAGGATAGCCGCTGTATGCTTTCTTGGTACCAGAAGAACTTCCCTCAACCTGCTGAATCTTACCAGACTTCAGCCCACTCTCAATCCGCTCACCATAATGAACCATCTCGGCGAAGCTAGCAGAAGTGCTACACGCCACATAGTAATGTCCAGACAGAGTACTGGTGAACATATCAATCATTTCCCGCTCAACCATGGGTGGTTGAACTCTAGCAGCAATTTCTCTCCACTTCTGAGCATACTCTTTGAACGTTTGCCCCGATTTCTGAGACAAACCCAAGAGTTGTGTGCGATTGGGAGCCATATCAATGTTGAACTGATACTGCTGAAGGAAAGCATTCACAAGATCATGCCATGTCTTGATATGGCCTCTCTCCAGATGCATATACCACTCTAGAGATGCCCCGGTCAAACTCTCTTGGAAAAAGTGCATCAACAACCTCTCATCTTCAGTATAAACCGCCATCTTGCGGAAATAAGCAGTGATATGAGTTTTGGGACAAGTTGCCCCATTATACTTGTCAAACACTGGCACTTTGAATTTCGGAGGAAGCCTAACTCTGGGCGCCAACCCCAAATCAGACAAATCCAGCCCAGACAGCTTCTGACCTTCAACAGCCTTCAACCGCTCTTCAAGCAAACGATACTTGTGGTCATTTGCGGGAAAGTAAACTTCACTACCATTCACAGAATAAGCTTCATCATTCTGATCAAAATCTGCGCCCTGAGAATGAGGACGACCCCGAATACGATGCCCTTGCATCCCATCATCAAAGAAAAACTGTCCTTGAGGTGGAGTAGGTGGTGGAGGAGGAAATTGACCAGTGATATGTGCACCCAGACCACGAAGGTGGTCGTTGACATCCAAATCAGCATTATTGGCTTCAACACGGGGTTGACCCACAGAAGCATCGTCAAACGGATTGCGTCGACCATCTTCTGAACGAGTCCTCTCATCCAAAGTCCTCAGCTCTTGCTGACCCTGATTCATGTTGGTGATGAATTCCATGAATTGAGCCATCTGCGCCTCCATCTGTGCTTTCATCGCGACCACGTCTGCCTGAAGTTGTTCCATCTGTCGTTTCTCGTTGCTCCGAGTCGGGTAACGGTGGAAGTTTGCAAGCTTTCTGCTAAATAAAAGCAGAGGCCGAGGATGAGAACTCCAGACAAGACCTGTTATGCATGGTATGTACATATATGAATGATATGCATGTTATGCGTGTAATGGCATATTTGAACATTTCCAGGACTCTTAACACTTCGACTCAAGTCTTAGGATTTAGCAAGATAATAGATACTGAAAAGTCTGATTATCATTGAATCAAAGAAGATTACAAGCATTTGAATCAACTATTTTTGCAAATCATAGAAAAAGGAGTAATCCCATCAACAAGCTTGATGGTGATTTCCACACAAGACAAATAAAGCATAAATCTAGACATCAGACATAGGAAAACCCTCTGCCTCTGGTGCACCCATCTGGACCTTGAGACATTCCAACTCTCTGACAGCGAGGGATAGTTGAACTTCTTTCTCTTGGATACGGGATTCATATGCCAACTTCTGATTATGCATTTGCTTCTTAAAGTCTTTGATTTGAGCCTTGTATTTCTTTTCCAAGCTGATGACAACATTTCGGTGTTCTTCCATGGAAATAGAGAAATCTTCAACTCTTGACCTTTTCTTGGTCGAATCAGATGCTCCTCCTTTGAAATACTTGAGTTCGTGAGCCAAATGGTTCTTTGTTTGAGTTGCAACAAGACAATTCACCGCTAATGTCTCCTTTTCTTCAAGCAAAAGGAGATTCTGAGCAAGCACACGCTCGTAATCTCCTTTAGACACAACATCTGGAATTGACTCTAGTGGATAAAAAGCCGCTGCTCCGGTAAGGGAAGGTCACTGACGATCACTATTCTTGTCTTTGATCCATTGGATGTAAGAAGCATAGGCCGTGGGATCCTTCTTGCCAAAATATTGACCTCCTTCAAGACGGATGCTTTTCCATGCTTGAACAGCCCTGGCCATCATCCCGGTAACATCAGGCACATCATAATATAGAGTTTCTCGCACAAAACTCGCATCTGGAGGTCCAAACAAAGCATAACTCAACTGTCTCACAGCAAGAGTCGGATTGTAATTGATACCTCCCCTTACACCCATAAGAGGGACATTAGGAAAGTCTCCGCAACAGATAACAATCTTCTCACACTCCGCCTTGGACATCTCCCGTCGACCCCAATTAATATCATGAGATGTGAGGCCCATCAGCCTTGGAACCCATCTCATAGTATGTTGTGTATCGACAAAAGCACCGTTTCGAGGAAGAAAACCTTGAAACCAATGATATAGCAATGGCGCACATCAATTTACAACTCCACCTTTGCCTTTGAAGCTCCTGGACTGAAGAGAATGATAGACCTCTCCCAACAAAGTTGGAACAGGATTCTGTTGGATGAAAATGGAGATGGCGTTCATGTCAACAAATCTAGGCTCATTCGGGAATAAGCACATCCCGTAGATACAGAAAGCTAAAATGGCATTGAAGCCCTTCCAATCCTTCTTGACAGATTTGGCGTTACCCTCCCGAAGAAGAAAACCCAAATGAAAGCCTTTCACGACACCCTTACTTGCGACAATGGCGGATACCACAGATTTTTGCAAATGAAGAGCCTTGGAGATCTGATCATCGGTCGGTCCCTCCACAGAGGCATGAAAAGGCACTTGATGCAAGATAGGAATGTCTAGGATACTAGAATACTCTTCCAATATAGGCATCAACAAATAATCAGGAAATACGAAGCACCTCAATTCACAGTCATAGAACTGGAAAAGGGCTTGGAGCCCGTCCTTCTGATAATTGGTCAAATGAGATTTCATCCAAGTCAGAATTCTTCCATAGTCCCGGGTAAATGTGACGACATTCTCTGGTGTGGACTTTCTAGCCATCAGAAGGAGATTCTCAAGAGCAGGAGTGGGGTATTTGTACACTGGATGACGTCTCTGATTGATCTTTTTTTCAGTATCCATCTCCCAAAACAACCCAACAATTAGACTCAAAGGTAAGAAATCCTGGAAATAACAAATATGCATGTTAGAAGTATGCAAAAATTAAAATTTTCATGAATGTAATGTTTTTGAATCATGTATCTTGTATGTCGGACCACTGCTGTACTGAAATCTCGGACATAATCACAAGGTCTGAAGCTTGTCACCCCATCAAGATAGTAACCGAATATCACAGGTTCAAAGGTCCGACATCAAACTAGGATCCCACAGAAAATACCAGAAAATACCAGGAAAATACCGATTCACCATCCATAACCAAGTCACCGGTAGTAACAAGTCACCAACAGTCACCAATAGTCACCAGCAGTACCTATAGTAATGATATCCCGCCCCAACTCACAGGGTGATTCTAGACTCAACAGGGGGTCCCTAATGATAGTCAGAGTCGACGGTCCTTTATCGAGTACTTCGCTGACTACACAACAGGGTGTAGGGCGAGAGCACCGTCAATCGAATCTCGTCTGAATTCGGTACTCCATGCCTCCTCACACGCACCACGGGATGCGGGATTCGACATGGACATCCATCTAACCTATGTGTCACTGGCCGGGGTAGTTGGCCTTTTACCTCAAGTAACACCCACCCAGATCAAGAGATAAACCTGCACAACAGCAGTCCAGATGCAGGATATATGAAAGCAGCAAATATGCCACATAGAATGCAATGCAAAGCATACAAAGGATGATAAAGCGATAAAGCAGATAAACACCCAATAGACATGAAAAAGAAATCTAGGATCAACTCCTGATCGGACCAGCACAGGTCTGTACGATCCCCAACAGAGTCGCCAGCTGAAAACACCGGTGGAACCTCCGACTGATAACTAGTATCAAATAGAGTCGCCACCGAACGTCTTTTATCTCACGAGGGAGAAAGGAAAACATCGAGTAAACTTGAGGGGAGAAATCGCGGTCCTGTGACTGTGAAATCGAGAGAATCTAGGTAAGGGAATTAGTTACGCGAGGGGAAGGGATTAGCACCCCACACGCCCGTAGTACTCTACGGTATCCACTTTCTATTTCTAGCTAAAGGGTGTATTATATCTATGCTTAATCGTTATCATGCATGCAAAAGAAAAGAGAAAATAAGAAACCACGGGGAAAAGAAGGAAATATTTACAAAGTTTGCTCGATCGAGCCCTGTGACAAGATGCCTACGTATTCCCGCGTGCAATGGGAAAGTCAGAGCGTCGTATTTCGGCTCACTTGTTTTGGTGGGTTTTGGGTTTTTTACTTGTGAAAAAGGTTTTAAACACAAAAGAGGAGAAAGCGCGCAAAGGCTGAAAAGGTTTGTGTTGGTTGGTTGTTTTTACCTTGAGAAATGAGTTTAAACCATTATTAAGTGTTTTGTTTTTGAAAGGAAGAGAAAAGCAAGTTTTAGTTTTTTTACAAGCAACATCCAAAAAGAAACTAGCAAAGTAAGGTTGGACCTATGGTTTAGGATGCAAGAGAGTCTCTACCTATGTTGACATGCAAGGGATGTGGATCCTAATGTCTAGGCTAAAGAACCAATCCTAACCAAGCTCCTGGGGAAAAAACAGACGAACCAGCAAACATGCACAAGTCACAAGTAGAATTGCCCTAAACGGGTCTTTAAATAAACCAGAGGGATTCCTGAACATGCTCCAACTACGGAAGCCCCATCATGAATCTCTATCCCTACTTCTCATGGCAAAAGAAAGCTGTAAAGCCCTACTTCTCATGATATCTAGGAAAGCTGTAAGAGAATGCAATAAACAGTGTAGAAACTACCGAACGGATATAGAATCCGAAGAGCACTGCGAGCTAGTAAAATATTCTGGAAAACGTCAAGTACTGCAGCCTTGCAACAAAAGTAAACCGGTGAGAATCGCTCAAAGCATCGAAACAAGCGGAATACGTGTCGATACGCATCCGAAGCGACAATGCCTGCAAGAACGGGATAAGGCACACAAAACAAGATAGGAATGGTGTACACGTGGGTGTACAAACTCAACCAAAACCTACAAGAAGGGAGTTAGACCCAAAAAGCAAATAAAGGAAAAGTGTGCGAATATCGAAGAAACGAGCCGCATGTGGACACGTCGCAGGTCCCTGTATGAAATGAAGTGTGAACAGTAACCAAGCATAGCTAGGGTGACTACTGTTCATCATCAGAATCGAAAAAATCAGAAAAAAGTAAACCAGAGGACCGCGCTAAGCCCGGTTTTTCGCGCTAAGCGCGACCTGCAACCCAAAAATCCAGAACATTTGGCGCTTAGCGCGCTCTGGACCGCACTAAGCGCGACCTGCTACCTGCAGAAAAAATATTTTTGATCCGGACCACCTGTTTATGATGTTTTCATGCAACATGTGAGGAATGCAAATCGAATCGATAAAACCAATGTTCATATACATGTAGCGGTGCATGAACATGTGAGGAATGCGAATCGAATCGATAAAACCAACGTTCATATACATGTAGCAATGCATGAACATGTGAGGAATGCAAATCGAATCGATAAAACCAATGTTAATATACATGTAGACATGCATGAACATGTGAGGAATGCAAATCAAATCGATAAAACCAATGTTCATATGCATGTAGCGGTGCATGAACATGTGAGGAATGCAAACCGAATCGATAAAACCAACGTTCATATACATGTAGCGGTGCATGAACATGTGAGGAATGTGAATCGAATCGATAAAACCAACGTTCATATGTGTGGTGACGCAAGCTATCCATGACATCTTAAAGTTTTCTTCCAAAGAATCTTAGTCGTGCATTGACATAAACACTTGGAGTGCACATGCAACAGATTTATGCACAATGCACTAAATGCTTGGATATCTACATGTTGAATGCAAGTTATGCTTCAAATCATCATGAATCAATGAAATTGATCAAGCTAAATACTCACTAATGCATGAACATGCAATGGATGATGCAAAGTGCATGAGTTCATGTCTTATGAGCAAGGGAAAAACAAGTGTACAAGTGTATGTACATGCTATGTACTAAAATCCAAACTCCGACACAAATAAGGCGGCGAAAATCAATTCAAATCAAGGAATTCAAGAAAACAAGTTCGAGACCTAGAATCTACATTGAATTTGCATGCAATTTCAGTGTTCAATTTCAAGAAAAGCTGAAAATCAGAAAACAGCTTAAGATAAGTGCTTATTTGAACCTACACTTACTTGCACTTGAAGTTTGAGTCAAATTGAAAAGGAATTTCGTGTGCTCTTTAAAGAAAATACCAAATCAATGAGTAAATATTGATAATCTTCAGAATTAGGCTTGAATCCTTGAAGAAAAGCTTGAATTTCAATGGAGAATTGAAGAAGAAGAAGAAGAGAAATCCTTGAATCTTGCAATTGGAGAAGAAATCAAGATGAAATCGTTCCTTCCATGTCAAATGCGTGCAGAAAAAGGAGAGGCTGCTATAGATTGAAGTAGGAGAAGTTGCGATGAAGAAAAATATAGAATCGCAGATCCCGCTTAGCGCGGGGGTCGCGCTTAGCGGGTCTGTGAAAGGAGCTGGTGGTACGCAGAGGTCCGATGGCGGCATGTGGTGGTTGCTTGGAGGGAAAATTGAAGTTTTGAACTTTTTGAGTTTTTGTGCTTTGGAATTTGAGAGAATTGGAGTGTTTGTGGTAGTGGAAAATTAAGCAAATGAATGTGTTGTTATGATTTGTGAAGAGGAAAATCTATTTATAGCTTTGGATCCTTAATCAATAAGCTAATTACGATTATCCGAATAATTTTCGTAATTAATCCAAAACAGCCAAATCCGTGCGGAATTCGGAGTCGGAATATAAACGAAAAGTGTCCGGAATGCAATTTTGCTTGCGTGAATCAAAATCCTGACTTGATCCGATGAATGGTCAAGAAAATAGGAATTTTTGAAGTTTCAGCATCAATTTTGGACCACTAACACATGCAGAATCTCGTTTGCGCTTTGTGGGGAAAATGCCTCGGACGAGGGTCTTCTGATCGAAATTTTCACAAGAGTGTTTCTGAGACATTTGAAGCTAACGAAATTTGTGAACTTTTCTCATGGGTCCCATCTTGTTTCGATGAAAAACGAGCGAGATATGATTTTCCGAACTTTACGTATCAGATGAAAATCGCTCAGTTCAGCTCAAAATCACACTCAGAGAATAAAATTATGGCACCGATTGGTGAGGATATAGCTCTCGAGCTGAAAATGAAAGTTGTAGAGGATTTCAATACGGAATTTTAGAAATCGGTCCTTCTCAATTCCGAGTTTCCAGCTAAGAGATAGAGCCTTTTCGGTGAGCCAAAACGCACGGTTCAGCACTAAAAATCAACCTGATCTGCCGGGGAAAAGACTCTTTTGAGAGCCTTCCTCACAAAATCTGTTCTTGACCTTCAAACGAAAGTTGTAGACAATAATGAGAGGGGCATGCGGGTCGAAAATCAACAGAAAATACCCACGAGAGTGAGAGATACGCCTTCTTGAGTACCCAAAATACGCCGAAACCCGAAATCCACTTTATTGAGAAATGAGCTCTTTTTAGTGCCATTTGGAATACCGTGAACATGATACTCCTCGTGACAAATGCTATGTATGATATGACATTTATGTTTTATGCTACGGAATTATAAGCCATGGAAATGCAGAAAAGAAGAGGGTAAATTTTGGGGTACAACACCCACCCCCAAAAATCCAAAGGCCATAAGAAGAGGCACACTAAATTTCCTGAAGAAAAGGAAAAAACAAAGAAAAATAAATCCCCCACGACTGAAGACTCAGGGATGAAGGTCGATGATGAAGTGGAGCCGACAGAGGTCGAGGATCAACCACTTATCACCAGACGGCGAGGTAAAGTGCTCTTGACTGCTTGTCACGACACTGCCTTACTTTCACATGCTGGTAGTAACATCATAATAAATACAACCATTGTCACTCCAGACCCCACACCTGTTCCTAATGTCAATAAGGAAACAACAGAAGAAACTTCTAATGCTTCTGCTGGAGGAGGCGAAACAAAAGTCCCTTCACCACCACCACAGGTATTTATCACATTCTCTGAGGTGTTCTATTTTACTGAATTATACCTGTCTGATGTAATATTTATCCTTTTCCTAGGTCAAATCTTCTGAGCCACACCACAATGCGCCAGACTATACTCCACTCTCAGAAGCTTCTTCTCCTCAGCACCAACAGGCTCCCCACATAGCAGCTGGTGAGTTTGTTGAAATCTCCACTTGGGCTTCTCACAGTGACTCTGATTCAGTCACTAGTCCTGCCAGGCACCAAGCTTATTATTCGACTAGCTCTGACTCTAGACTTTCAGATTCCCTGTAGGATTTAGGGGTTCTGCAAGTTGTCGTCGAGCCAATTCAGATTCAGAGTTCTCTTGAGAGGGATGATTTAGCTGGCCCTTCTGGAGCAAAGGATGTTACCGTCGACATGGAAATCGACGATGTTGATGTTGCTTTGGAAAGACTGGATCAATTCATGAATCGGTACGCTACGTCTTCAAATTCTGACCATTCCCAAATTGATGGTGATAAGCTAGGACCTGAGGCCACTAAGGTCAAGAAGCTGAACGACACCATTCATTCATGCCCGACTGCCTTGAAGATTCGAATCTTGGGCGAGCTTCTGTTATCACCCAATTGAAAGGTTCGAATTTTCAGATTTGAAAACATCCTTTCTCCTCTGCTGGCCACTGTTACTTAGACTAAGGAAACTGATCAATTGGTCGACATCAAACAGGAAATGGTGAGGAAGAATGTGGAGATGGTGAAGAAGATCGGTCGAAGGGATAAATGCTCGCATTAATCAGAGGAGGCAAGAACAAATCCCTAAAAAGAAGAGAGCTGCTGAAATACGCAGTCAAATTGTCGAATTGCCGAAGGAGCTGGAGCTTGTTGAAAAACAAGACAAAGAACTCGACCAGGCCAACACTTCTGATCAAAACGAAATGCGCCAATTGGCCAGAGATGCTCTTATCGTCAGTAATGCCACGAATCGAGTCGAAGAGGAGTTGCACACTCTTAGGACCAAAGCTGATGGGCTAAGTGATACTGCTGCTCGTCTTGAGAGTGATTTGGGCAGCTTCCAAAGGAAATTTGGAAACTTCTGATTGATGTGATCCTTTAAATGTATTTGTTGTGGTTTTTATCCCTTGTAATATGAATCTCCATAATTTATAAAACACCATTCTTTTTGGAATTCTTGTCTTATAATTATTTGCACAGTTTATATTTTGTACAATTAAGATGCTGGCTTTATTATTACTATGCTCCAGCTCTGTTCGACACACAGACTTTACGTGGTCGAAATCGAGATTTCTTGAAGAATAGGCTTGTATTTCTTCAAGTATTTTCCATTTACCCTCAGAATGCGTCGATCTGGGGCCAATTCTTCAAGTTTATATGCATTATTGGAAAAAACTTGGATTATTTTAAACGGTCCTTCCCAATTTGGGGACCATTTCCCTAGCACCCTATCGTTTCTGTCCATAGGAAATATTACTTTCCAAACCAAATCATAAACATGAAATGCTTTGTCTTTTACCTTTTTATTATAGGCTTTAGCCACTCTATCTTTTTGCCTCCTCAAGGCATCAAGGGCTAACATCCTTTCTTCGTCCAAATCGACCAACTCATCAGTCATCATCTTCCAATAATCTTCAGTCGGTATTTCATGTTGTCGTTGAATTCTCACAGATTGAACATGTATTTCTACTGGTAGAACAACATCATGTCCATATGCCAATCGAAATGGGGTTGCCCCCATCGCCTCTTTAGGAGACGTTCGACATGCCCACAAAGCTTGGTCCAACATTTGGTGCCTGTTTCTGGCAGCTTCAACTTGACCATTTGCTTGAGCATAATAAGGGGTAGAAGTTAGTAGTTTTATTCCAACTTCCTTAGTAAAGTCTTGCATTTTCTAACCTGTGAACATTGTGCCTTGGTCGGTTGTAGTTGTTTAAGGAATTCCAAACCGACACATAATATGATTTTGTATAAAATCAATCACAGCCTCTTGGTCAACGTTTTTTAACGCTATGGCTTCGACCCACTTTGTGAAATAGTCAATACCGACCAAAATGTACCTTTGTTTCTTAGATGACGCTGGTTTAATTTCACCAATTACATCTAAGGCCCATCCTCTGAATGGCCAAGGCTTTACAATGGCATGTAATTCGCTTGCTGGTACGTGCTGGATGCCCCCATGCATTTGGCATTCTTGGCATCCTCTGGAAAACTCAATACAGTCTTTCAACATTGAGGGCCAATACACACATGTTCGCATTAACAACCATTTTATCTTATGTCCAGCTTGGTATGCGCCGCATGCTCTACTATGCACACTCGACACTGCTACATACGCCTCACTCTCTGCTAGGAACTTAAGTAATACCCCTTTGACAGTTTTCTTGAATAATTCGTTTTCAATCAAAACAAAATCAAGGCACGATATTTTATTTTACTATCTCTCGAACCAGTTGGCGAACGCAAGTAATCGATCAAGGGTTTTTGCCAGTCATTGTCTTGCCCATTATCAATTGCTAAAATTTCAAAATTTTCTGTATCTATTGCTCCTAATTTTATAATTGATAAGTCTGAAGGGGATAATGAAGTAGCTCTAACCTTTTTCTTTACTTGAATAAGCTCTTCATCTTCATTCTTCTTGTATCCTGAAGCTTCTTGCGCTAGATCATTAGCTTCTTGATTTTCTCACCGGGGTATATGTCGAAGGCTTGCTTGTTCGAACCGTCTTAACAACCTTATGGCAATCACGAAGTACATGATTAAATTCTCCTTAACACATCTATATTCTTTTGATACTTGTTTGATCACCAATTCAGAGTCTCCCATAATTTCGACACTCCTTTCCCCCAATTCTAGCAGTAGTTCAAGTCCAGTAATAAGGGACTCATATTCTGCTTCATTATTAGTGCAAATGCCGTCGATAGTTATTTGAACTCTGCTGGAATTCCACAAGGAGAGATTATAACTCCACCAATTCCTGCACCATTTTTATGACTAGAACCGTCGAAATATAACTTCCAAGGTACTAAATCAACAAAATTCTCTGGCATAGCTACCATAGAATGGTCGATTAAGAAATCTGCCACTATTTGTCCTTTCATTGCTTTTAAAGGGACATACGTTAAGGAATATTCATTTAATGCTAAAGCCCATTTACCAATTCGACTATGCAAAATTGGTTTAGACAACCTGTGTTTAATGATGTCGAAATGAGAAGAAATATAAACATCAACTGGTTTTATATATTGTTTCAGTTTGATACAAGAGAAATACAAACATAGGCATAGTTTTCTATGTCACTATACCTAGTTTCAGGACCATTTAACATACGACTAAGGTAATACACAGGACGTTCGACATGATTATCGTCCTCTTGAACTAACATACTAACTATGGTCGAATCTGAGGCTGCTATATACAATGTTATAGGCTTATTTCTAAGTGGAGGTGCCAATATAGGAGGTTTCACCAGATACTCTTTTATTTTTTTGAAAGCCTCTTGATGCTCCTATCGCCAGATAAATTCTTCGTTCTTCAGTCGAAGCAGTGGTGAAAACGCTTTAGTTTATCCACTTAAGTTGGAAATGAATCTCCTCAAGAAATTTATTTTTCCCAACAATGACTGAAGCTCCTTTTTGGTCGATGGCGGTTTTACGTCCATGATGGCTTTGGTCTTGCTTTGATTAACTTCAATGCCTTTCTTATGCACAACAAAACCAAGGAAATCTCCTTCCTGCACACAAAAAGCACATTTTAATGGATTCATTTTCAACCCATGTTTTCGCATCCTTTCGAAAGATTTCCGAAGGTGCTCTATGTGTGTCGGTTTACTATTCGACTTGATTACAATATCGCCGATGTAAACCTGCATGAAATTTTCAATAAAATCATGGAACATAGTATTCATTACTCTCTGGTACGTTGCTCCGGCATTCTTCAAGCCGAATGGAATGACTACCCACTCATAGGTGCCTAATGCCCCTGGGCAACGAAACGTCGTCTTCGGCACATCATCATCTGCAATAAAGATTTGGTTATAACCAACATAGCCATCAAGCATACTTAAATACTCAAAACCAGCAGCAAAATCGACTAACATCTCAGCCACTGGCATAACATATTCATCTTTAGGAGTGACAGCATTTAAATCTCTAA
This sequence comes from Vicia sativa, assembly GCA_021764765.1. Classification (NCBI taxonomy): domain Eukaryota; kingdom Viridiplantae; phylum Streptophyta; class Magnoliopsida; order Fabales; family Fabaceae; genus Vicia; species Vicia sativa. The sequence continues at coordinate 131,562,644 of CM038796.1, forward strand.
AATCAATGCACACTCTTAACTTTCCATTTTTCTTAATAACTGGCACAATATTAGCCAACCATTCGACATACCTTGCAGTTCTGATGAACTTGCTTTGGAGGAGTCTTTCTATTTCCTCCTTGATCTTCGACATGACTGTAGGTGCACACCGTCGAGGCGTTTGCTTTACTGGCTTCTTTCTAGCTTTTATTGGTAGTTTCAGTTTGACCAATTCCCTGCTCAAACCAGGCATTTCATTATAGTCCCAAGCAAAACAATCTTTAAATTCTTTTAATAAAGATATTACCTCGGTTCTGAGCTTTTGGTCGATGTTGGCGCTGATGTAGGTTGGTATTTTGTCACCCTCTGCGCAAAGGTCGATTTCTTCTAAAGGGTCTTGTGGTTGTATTTGTTCAGGCGCCATGGGATCCTTCTCGAAACCTAATGGTTTGTCGTCGTATATGCAATCCAAACGTTGCTCATCGACGCTTCTGTTGACCATGTTACTTTTTTCTGGTGGTTCTGGCTCTATAACCAGAATTACTTCCTCTGGGACTGGAAGTTTAGCAACTTCTGTTGCCATCTTCGAACCTTCAGCTTCTATAGCCGAATTTATTTTATTTTCGACAATATACACCGAAATCCTTCGCAGAGCCTCTAGCTCAGGCATCATTCTCATAATGATTTCCCCAGCCTGTTGGTGCGGGTTCTTCTGCATAGGGATCCTCCAGATATTCAACATCCCATGTAAACCCATGGGTTTCATGCAGCTTTAGTGAAACGAATGCCTTATGTAAGTTGGCATACGTGTCTTCTGCTGGATGGCATGGAGCAATGTCGGCCAATTTCCTGTCAAATTAGTTTTGGCCCACAACATTAACATCTGCCATGAAATACCCTTGATCAGCTTCGATGTTTTCTACGATGTCATCTTCTCGCCATATAATCAAGCGCTGATGCATGGAAGAAGGCACAACACCAACTCCATGCAACCATTCTATGCCCAGAAGCAGATTGTAACTTGGTCGACCTTGGATGACCATAAATATTGTCGGCCTAGTAATTGAGCCGACAATAATATCTACCTGGATTACTCCCATGGTAGTTTTCGTTCCTCCTTTGTAGTTTTCCAAGACCACGTTAGGAGACCTTATGTCGGTGTCATACTTACTGACTCTTTTCAGAATGTGATGTGGCATTATGTTCCTTGTAGCGCCACAATCCACCAACACTTTGTTGATGGCTGTCTTTTCAACCTTTGCTTTGATCAGCAAGGGCTTCAAATGGTTTCTCATGGCCATATCAGGCTTTTCGAAAAAAGCATCCTGGCTCTCAATGGAACCATTGTTCATCATAAAATAGCAAGTTGGCATGTGTAAGGCCATTTCAGCAGCGTCTTGATCATCATTATTCTCCACTTCCGTCGGCATGTTATACTCTTCTGGGAGTATAGAGACCACATTGACCAAGATATCCAAGCTTGCTTCAAAGTCAGAGGCAAAATCATCAGTTGCCTCATCAGAGCCATGGTCGTCTGGCTTATTCACATACTCCTTGATCTGTTGATTAACAGCAGGGTCGACTTTTGGCTTGTACTGTCGAGGGCTCTTGCCTTTGTTGACAGCACTTTGTTTAGCAGCAACGATCTGTCTTTCAACCTTCTTTTTCCTTTGAAACCGTCTCCACTGAGTTCGACTCATTGGATTTTTTCCCATTTAATTCTCAAATACATGGCTCTTTTCTCAGAATGCACCTCGAGACGATAGCTCATTGGTGTTTTCCCTTTAGCCTCTCTTATGACGCCAGTAGCATTAGATGAACCAGCAGCCATTTGAGGTTTAAGCCATGTTCCTTTGGGCGCAGTAGTCGATGGAACAAATGTTTTTGGCTTGAACTGGGAAAATTGCCTTGGGTCTCTTCTATTCCATTGGGCTCTTCCCTTTCAAGCAATTTTGGAAGTTTTCGGACAACCCTATCGTCGTCATCTAGGCACAAACCAGCGCCCTTATTTTTGCACCGATACAGAAAACTCAGCAAGTCTTCATCATCCCTGGGGTAGACATCAGCTAAATTGACGTGTGGACTTTCATTAGTTCTTTCTTACAACATAACATTGTCGGGCACTTCAGTTATGTCGACCATGTTAATGGCAACAGGTTCAGCAAACAAGGCCTCTTCTTGCCTCAAGGGATCAGTGTCGATCTTCTGTTTTCTGGAAGCGAATTTCAAAAGCCCCTCTTGGAGAGCTTTCTGCACCAGATCCCTGAAAATAAAACATTGAGAGGTTGTGTGACCAAGATAATTATGATATTTGCAAAAACCTATCTTTTACCTTTGTTCTAATGGTGGCAATTTAGCATTTGGGGGTACTAAAATCTGATCATCTTTAACTAGTAAATCAAAAATCTCCTCACATTTACTAACGTCAAAAGTATAAGTTTTTGCAAGAGTTCTGGAACTAGTTTCTACTGTAGGGCTTTTTCCTTTGGCAGGAAACAACAATTTACATTCATATGCTGGTCCTGATTTTAGTTCAGCCACATCCACGTCTGCCTCTATCGGCGACATATAATCAACCTCGTATATAGGATCCGTATCATCGAAGTCTACATAGGATACTTTCTCTTTCTTAGACTTAGCCTTAGTATGTCTAACTTTCTTTAGTCGAAGGTGTAATACAGTGAACTGACTTTGAGATTTTTGTATCGCAAATGTGCGGATAGCAAGAGTCGCCACCGACTTTTCTTTTATCCAATTAAGGGAAGGTAAAAAGTACAGAAAAAGACCTTCGTTAGATTCTAAGTAAGGGAGAAGGTTATGAAAAGGGAAGGTATTAGCACCCCTTTCCATTCGTAGTTATCTACGGGCTCTTAGCTGCTCTTAGATCATTTTCAAAAAAGTGCTTTCTGTGCGTTTGATAAAATGTTTTGAAAAAGGCATTTCGCTTTGACTTTGTAATGATTCAAGTAGGAATGTATACAAAGTGTTCGGAAATGTTTCATTTTGAAATGAGTTTGAACTTTGACAAAAGTGTGAGGTGTGAAAAGTATTTTGTTTGAGCAAGCAACTAAAAGTCTTATTACCTACTCAGAATGCTCGTTTTCGTGTTTATTTTACGTTCCTTTAGGATAGTGCTATCCATAACATTAGTTGGTAGGTAACCCTATTCGTTGGATGTAGAAGGGACATTCGAAGGGACATCGGATGGTCATAGAAGGCAACTTGTAAGAAGTATCCTAGCACATTCGAAGGGACTATCATCATTTTTCGTAGGCGACAATCGAGGGTCAAGATCATGTATTCGTAGGCGACATCGTGGGTCTATGATCTTTGTATCGAAGGGACTATGATGATTTGTTTTGAAGGCAATGGTGCTAGAATACCTCTACGTACGAGGGACTTGACCATTTGTATTCGTAAAGGCAACGAGAGAATTACCCTAAGGGGTGCGTGTGTGAAAAGAGTGTGTCAAATTCAGATATGTTATCTTGCTATTAGAAGTGATCTATGTTGATTTTTATCTTGCCATACACGCCTAGTTACTAGCAGTTTATAGGGTGCAGAAAGTAAATTGCGGAAAGTAAAGTGCGGAAGGATAAAGTCCTACGCTATTACATGGCTTTGGGGCAGATACATAATGAGAGTGCGAAAAATAAAAGTCCTAATTAAACTATTACATCCCATAGGCAGTTACATAATTGAAAAGAAAAGCAAGAAAAATTGTCTGAAACGTTACAACCTGCAAACAGATACATAATCGGAAAACGGAAGAAAATTGCATAAGAAGAAAATGTTAGTAAAAAGCATGATTTTTTAATGAGGAAAAAGGTTTTGTGTTAGTAATGATATTAATATGATAAGATAAATTTTTGGTAATTTTTGGAATTGATCTGATAATTTAAAAACAATTAAAAGTCATTTAAACAATTAATTAGTAATTAAATTAAATATGCATGCAAAAATATTAATTTTAATATTTTAAATTAAATAAACATTTTCTGATGATAATGCAAAAAAGAAAATATTTTTGGTGTTTTTTAGATGCATGAGAAAAATATTTGAAGATAAGTTAAATATAATGAAAATATTAAAGAAAATATAAAAATATGAAAAAATTGCAAACTTGTAAAAAAAACATGGTCCTGGTCAGGCTCGAACCGGTGTCCTCCTGGCCACACGTCACGCTCCCTTTGCCTTAACCATTGGGCCAACGCGCACTTGGTGTCAAATAATTGAAACAAAATCGTTTTGAACGAAATTGAATCCTGGCCATCCAAATCACGCGCGAAGAACATCATCTTCTTTGTTTGAATTTTTGAAAACTTAGCGTCGGCTGAGTTCGACGCTAAGGCCCCTGCATATTTCGAAAATCAAGCACAAGCAATATAAATGAGATTCAAAGGCATGGTTCGATTGGAAACATTGTTCTGAACACGATGGTGGTGTTCTTTTCGTCCAATTTTTCCTATTTAGAGAAACCCTAAATCGGTTCAGAAAACCCTAGCAATGGTGATTTTCGTTCCAGACTATTAAAATGCAATTGGATTGTCCAAAAAGCTTGCAAACTTCAAACTAAACACAAAGCAAACATCAAAACACGTTAACAATGCATGAATGATAGAAATCGAAATTTGAAAAAGTGTGACAAACCGAAATCGTGTTTTCTCAATTCTTGATGTTTTTGAGTGTTGTAAAGGTTTGGGATGATTCCAGGGACTCCAAGGAATGTGTTTGAATGCTTAGAATTGGTTGAATCGAAGCAAAACTAGGGCTGCCAATTGCTTGAATGTCACGGATTTTTTTGACTTAGGTTAGGGTTCTTTTGAGCAATTTTTCTGTTGTTGTTCATGTGGTATGCATTGTACATTTATAGTAGATGGATTTTGGGCTGATTTGAGGAACAAATAATGATCAATCAATGCAAAAATTATTTGATTTTGTACAAAATCAAATCTTCCTTATTTGATCCAATTTCTTCAATTTCTTGCCAAATCAATGCAAATTTCGAAAATTTCCAGCTTGTGTGAGTTACTTGGATCTCAAGAATGAGAGAAAAATCAACTTTGCATTTAATTTTGATTTTATACCTTACTTTTTAATTTAATTTGTTTTTAAATGAATAAAATCCAAATTAAATAGAAAAATAAAGACAAAATTCGTGGCATTGCGCTTGAAGGTTCCAAATAAGATAAGGAACAAGTTTAAACCAAGAAAAACTAGGCCCATTTGCAAAATTTTGGATTTTTACAAGTATTTCCCTTTGTGCACTTCTTCAAAAATGCCCAACTTGTACAAGGTTTATTTTACTCAATTTTCCACATTTTTTTAGTGTTCTTGGACTTTTTAGAAAGATATAAGTGTCCTCTAACCAACCTCTTTGGTTTCATATCAATTGGAGTTTCCATGCTTAATAAAACTTCAAAACAAAAAGTTGACTTTTTGTTGACTTTGAAAAGGACCTGTAATGTTTTGATCCATACCTTCCAAATGAAGCATTTTTTGAACATTCTTGTGAGACATGAAGTTGTAGAGAATTGAATTTCCTTCAAAATGAGAGGTGGTGGAAAACTTTTTGAGAAAGTATGAAGAAGTTATGCTCAGTCAAAGTTCAGTTGACTTTTCACTAAAAAGTCCTAATTTGGAAAGTTTGACTTTTGTGCAAATCTTGAGTTTTCTTGATGAATCATGATCAACCCTTGATCAAATGATGAGTGTGACTTCAAAATGAGGATGTTGACCAAAAATCATGAAGTTTGACTGTATGTTGACCACAGTTGCTTTTTGTCCAATACAACTGATTTTCAACCATCTGAGCAATTGTGTGAGGAAATTTGACTTGTGAGGCTTGAAACTTGACATGGAGATTCTTTGAAGCATATGAGGAGGCATGATGACCATTGGAGATGTTGGAAATCCATCTGGATCTGAGAATTTCCAAACCCTAGTTTGGGTTGATTGTCTAGGAGAGGGTTTGTCTGATCAACCCTTGAGGAATCCTTGAGTATGGATGTATAAAATGTCTTGAGAAGTGGGAGGGCAAATTTTGGGGTATGCAGAAGGCGCTCAAGGTGTCGAACCCTGTCAGCCAATTGTGACATACTCTTAACGAAAGTTGGATCTATTTTCTTCTTAATAGAATAGTCCAAACCTCCAGCTGCCATTTGAACAAGTTCATGTTCAGGCACTTGGGTAAAACATCTTGCTTTTAAGGATCTTAACCTATTTAGATAGTCATCTATTGTCTCAGCAAACTTTCTCTTAATGCTTGACAATTTGACCAAACTAATTTTTGAATGCCCCTCATAAAACTGTTCGTGGAACAGCTTCTCCAACTTCGACCACGAGTCGATCGAATCAGAGGGCAAGGTAGTAAACCATGTAAAGGCTGATTTAGTAAGGGATGAAGGGAAATGTTTCACTCTTAAGCCTTCATTATTTGCCATATCTCCCGACTCAGTCAGGTATCTGGCGATGTGTTTGACCATCGATTCACCCGTTTCCCCTCCAAACTTGGTATACTTAGGTATTTTCCAACCTCTAGGGTTTTCAGTTTGTAATATATACTCTGACAATGGAGAAGGATACGTTGGCCTTGGCATGGTGTTCATACCATTTCTGGCCATAATTCTCTCGACAATGTTGGTTAAATTATTCTCAACACCCAACTCTTCCTGTTGAACTTGGTCAAGGACTTGGTCAGCTTCTTGGTGTCTTTGCACCAAGACCCTAGGTGGGTTGACAAAAACATTCCTTTGAGGCGTTGTAGCTTGACCTTGATACATAGTTTCCTCTTCTGCTGCCCCCATATCCCCTTGGACATGTACAGGTTGTCGAACCGGATGCACCTGTCAGGCAACCGCTTGAGGGGCGCCTAAGAAGTTACATAGACGTGTTAATTGTGCAATAACTTGTCAGTTTGTTTCAGCAGACTGCCTATTAGTCTCGACCGATTCTCGCACTATGGGGTTAAACACATTCCCCATTTGGTTAGTTAACATATTTACTAACTCATGGTTGCTATCATCTATCTGTTGCCTTAATACTGCCACAAAGGTAGTATTTAAGTGTTGTGCACGCATTTCCCTATTTTCCCCCACTATAGATCCTTGTAAAGGGGCATTAGCATTCTGCAAGTCATCAGTCACTATTGCTACACTAGGGGTCAACTGATATCCCACCATTAAAGAATATGGCATTCCATAAGGGGGATTTGCAGCAGTACCAAATCGAGGTATCACTGTGTTCGGAATGGCACTCGTGGCCACCACAGGCCCTGGACTCATCGGTGTGGCCTGGGGAATGAGAATTGATACTGAAGCAGTTGGCCCAGAGGCAGTTGTGCTGCTTAAAGGGGTAAATGATGCTACTTGCGACACAACTGTGTCGACAATACCCAACGTTCTAGATGGAACTTCATCCAAGTTCGACGCGGATGCGTTGTTTGTCATCTTAGATGTACATTTCCTAGTGGGTGGTGGTTTCTTATTTGTTGAATTTCCACTTCTAAGTTTCATACACTTCTAAGACACACTTTAATAAAACTCTAACACTTAGCACCGTGTCCCACTGGGCTTGCCAATTTGTTTACTGTGGAAAATGGTAAACAACCGCTGGTCCTCTCTAACACTTAAGCATTCTCTATGGAGCTTCTGATTTGGCTTTGTTAAGTATCTTCAGAAGTTAATGTTATTTAAGATTTGGTCCTTAAAATGTAGGAACTTATGCCTCTAAATCATGCCCTTAGACATACTTCACAAATTTCCAACTAACACCTACTACTTAGAAAATTTACAAGAGGAATAACTTACTCGATCAGGGAACGCTGAAAAACTATAACAATATTATAGTTAAAACACTAACGGTAGACACACCTCGGAAAACTGCCCAGGTGTTTATGGCTCGACATCGTACGGTTTCTCCGGTACCTGCGATGCGTAACATCACGACAACGAAAGAGATACTCACTCTAGTCATACAACGAGCCAGATCTCTGCCCATCGCGGGGGACTTAAACGAGCCTCACTGTCTAAGTACCACGTCGGGCAAGACACCTTGCTCGCGATGGGACGTTCACGCCCCCGACCTCAGGCCTTCAATCAAAGCTTGAGCTCCGGACCCAATCCAGAAAAGAACTGGCTCACTTCAGTTAAGTTACCCCACACTATCAAAGATCATACATTATTAACAAGTGTTCCCTCCCCGAAACTTAAAATATCACATGTATACAACGAATAAATAACACAAGAAAACTTAGATAATTACGGCCACAAGGACCGGATTTGTCTTGGAGTTACAATGGGGACTCCACCCCAACAAAACAAAATTAATCAAAAATGAACAACAAAGATCGAAACTTCACCATTACATAAGTGAGCCACGCCCAAAATAAACATGACAGAAATTAAAAGCAAAATTCATTCAGCGGATTCACCAAGGTCATTGGAGGGGGTCGGCTGCATCGCCTGAACGACCAGATCTTCAAGGAAGTCGGGCTTATTAATTGACCCTCCTCGAAATAGAGATGGACTCCCATCCCGTCCGTCACCAACTCTACGCCTGGATTCAAGACACGCACCTGGGCCAAAGCATTTTCAAAGCTCCCCGTAGAAGCGACCATCGCGTCATCATAGACCATCTGGATACGTTCGAGCAATTCCGCTCGAGTCTTCAACCCCGAGGTATCTTCAAGCTCTCCCTCAATCGGACTATAATCAGGCTTCAAGCGTGCCACCTTATTAGTCAACCGCTGCCTATCATTTCGAGCGGCATCGCGCTCTTTGTTAGTCCTTTTGAGTTCCGACGAAGACTTCTTCAACTTTTCCTCCAGATCCTTAACGGTCTCCCTCATCTCTTCGCCTTGGCCTTAAGCTCCTGAAGCTCGACCTCTGGGGATTTACCCATCTCGTTGTAGGCGGAAGCCATCTCAAAAATATGGACCCAGGCGCCCGCGTCCTTCGATAGAGCAGACTTCTTAGTCGGGCGATCCATCACCACTAGATGAAGAGATTCCGCCTGAGGAAGAACCACACTCGTATTATCAAAATATGTACAATCAAGCCAGAGGGAGAATTTCACTTTTTCTCCTCCATCACCCCACCAATCCTCTTATTCCTCAAAGGGGTATTTTGGGGGGATGGAACCCCGACTACCTGAGTGGAAGATGCGTTTCCCGGGTGTAACACCCCAATTCTACCCCTCGTAATTGGTAATAAAATCAGAGTTTCAAAATTTCATCCAAACATAAATTGAGGTATCACATATTCGTGCTATCATCACTTTGCATTATAATGCACATCACAAAAATCAAAAGTCGGATATACCGATTCATATCATAAATCATCATATAAACATATGATTGTTCACAGCACAACAGATGTGTTCATAAAATGTACATATCACCATGTTATCATCAATACATAAAGTTATAACATTATAAGATAGTATACTTAAACTATCCTATCCAAAATAATAACGTCGCCAAAAACCCGAGTGTTACTACTATTAGAGTAGAGCGACTCAAAATAAAGAGACTCGAGCTAATCCTCATCATCCTTGCGGATCACCTGCACGTTACCAATATAAAGGCAACGACGAAACAAGTAAAGGGTGAGATACTCCAAAAAATATAATTAAAGGCATGATAAAATATATATAGTTTTGGAATCAGAAATGATATAGGATTAATAAGAATATGTCAAAAAATATCAAAATCTCACATACTTTAAAATCATCATTTAGTGTATAAAATCAACACTTTAATTTCATCACATAATCACCATAATCATATCAAAACAAAACATAAACTCCATCGCCATAAACTCATATCGTCGCTTTACCGTCATGTTATATTCATCGCATAATTTTCATGAAATTATCACATCATAATCACTTTATGTTCAACACCAAAAATCATCACAAAACAAAGTATCATGTATCATCGCAATTCATCATAAAACAACAAATAAAACTCAACGCCAAAAGACTCAAAAATAAACATAACTGACTCCATGAGACACGACTATGTTATGCATGTGGTACCCGTCGCTTTGTCCATAATTAGGGACATTTGGCATAAAGCCCATCGTCGCTTTTGCATAAAAGCCATCGTCGCCAATGCAATGTATGTCACTCGACAATACGACATCACAAACACGACACAACAAAAACATCATCATCGCACATCAAAATTGACATAAAGCCCACGTCGCCATATTTATCCACATCAAGATAAATATATCATTGCATCTCATATCATCAAGTATTCATTATAAATAAACCGTCGCAAACATCATGTTTAATCACACCACATCATTATCAAATAATTCACTAAATTCCAAACACGGAAAAATAGTCAAACACCAATAGTCGTCGCGAAAGTCATTCATAATAATCGGCATCAATTATAATCGTCAACATCGCAATCGGATTGTCCATACGCGACTTAAACTGACTAAAACGCAACCCGTTTCAAATTAACCGTAAATTGACCTATTTCGGGTCGCTTCGTAAAAACTCATAATCTCGAAAAACTAACCTCACCATGACGTTCTACACGTTAAAATTAGCTAGCACGTCAATTTTCGTCCAATTCGGAGCAACTTGCTTCGTCGCCGAAATTGCCGAAATCGGGAAATCAGAACATAATCGGGTTCCAAATTAAATCGGATAACTTATGTCATATTTGTATTTAATTAATATAATTAATTAATATATTAAATTATGAAAATAAAATTGAAAACAGAAACTATTTTGGAAAAAAACCAGAATTGCTAAATTGTCAAAACAGGGAAAATTAGGGAACCGGAAAAATTAAACTCCCTCCATATACATGAAGGGACGGACGTCCCCATGAGATGAAAAGGAAAGGGGCTGGTCGTATCACTTTGATAAATTCTACATGGTATGTTTTTAATTTCCATATCCAATTTTTAAAAAAAAAATTGCATACTGTGATCAAAATTTCCAAATTAACTGCATATTATATTTTTCTAGCATACTGACAGTGTATTCTATTCCAAATCAATATAATTCAATTTTTTTCTTTTCTAAATTTTCATTTCATTTCCAATTTGCCATACATTTCCAAAAACTAAAAAGAAAACCTGCATAATTCTTTTTCTTACATACTGCATAATTATACTTTTACTTAACATACTGCATAATTATACTTTGAATTAATATAACTTCTGTTTTTTTTTTTAATTCCAATTTAACTAACCTAATACTAATCCAACAACAACACCACCTAATTAACTCTTCTAATTTCTATCACAAATCCTCAACAAAACTCAAAAACCCTAACATCAATTTTTCCCCAAATCCAAAATATACCAAATCAAATCCTAACTATAAGCATTGGAAAATCAAACCCCTTACCTTAAATGGTGGAATGATTCTTGATGATTTCAACCAACTCAAAACCCAAGCTATTGTGTTCTTCTTGCTCTTCTCTCTGAGACCTCTTGTTCTCTCTAACTCTCACAACGTGTGTTTTGGTGATAATGATACAAAACAAGTGTGTTTGGTTTGTTTATGGATGCAAGACACTAGGAAACTACACAAATGCCCTTCTTAAAATATACTACTAAATAATATTATTAACCCAAATAATTAAAATAACTCCAAATAATTAAAATATCGGTCCGAATAATATTTTACCTAACCGAACAGAATAAAAACTGAACCGAACAAAATAATTACCGGTCCCTCCAAATAAATACCGAACCGAATAAAATAATTACCAGTCCCTCAAAATAAATATCGGACCGAATAAAATAATTACCGGTCCCTCAAAACAAATACCGGACCAAATAAAATAATTATTGGTCCGAATAAAACGTCGCCGAATATATTAACAGATATAACGGTTAATATAAATATTCTCGTCACAAAATAAACGTCAAACGGTAACTCTAAAATATTAATATAATATAATATTAAATAAAATGAGACGTTACACTGGGCCTTCCTTGGAAGTGGTCCCATGTTCATTAGGTGATACCTTCCCCCTCTTCCTCTGTTGCAGGGCGTTCCGAGCGATACGCTCCAACGAGGAATTCATCCTAGCTGTAACAAGAAAATAAAAAAGTCACGTCAGAATCAAGTGAATCAAGTTATATTCAGTAATAACATAAAGATGAAAAGAAAAGGACTTAGACAAATCTACCCAAACAAGCCTTCGAATCCCCACTAAGAAGGAGATCCCTCACTTTGATAGGTTTAGGCTCATATACATGATCCTCATCTTCGCTCACAAGCAGTTTCCCACCACTACCCACGCGCTAGACCAGAGGAAAGCCCTCGACATAAGACGACAACACACCCAAACTCACCACATCCTCGACATTCAACTCATCCATGGACCACACATATTGGTCGACATTCCGCTCAAAATGCTCTTTCTTCCAATGGAAATTGAACTTAGGCACGAGTTGGCACACGCGCTCCCCTAGTTCATTCTTCTTTGGAGTACTGTGCTCCAACAGCGCTGGCCTGCTCGAAAAGACATTGAAGAGGGCCCGTTCTGAAATTGGGCGGACAAACATAAACTTTTCCTTGAAGAAACAAACGGACTCTTGATAAGGCTTGAACAACTTCCCGTTCTGCTATTGAAACAACACCCAACTCCACTTGAACAGTCAATCCGTCTTATTCGAGCTCCTCTGAAGGAAAAATGTATGGAAGAATAGGGGTAGGGTATCACCAATCTGCAAGTACTCGCACACCATTTCGAACGCCCTGATAAATGCAATCGCGTTCGGATGAAGCTGAGATGGGTCCAGACGAAGATGATCGAAAATAACCAAGATTCATCAAGGGTTGATCATGATTCATCAAGAAAAGTCAAGATTTGATCAAAAGTCAAAGTTTCTAAATTAGGGTTTTTTAAACAAAAGTTAACAGAACTTTGACTAGGCATAACTTTCACATACTTTATCAGAAATTTTTCCATCAAAGCTCATTTTAAAGAGAATTCAATTCTCAACAACTTCATGTCTCAGAAGCTTTGGCTAGAAAGGCCTCATTTGGAAGTTATGGATCAAAATATTACAGGTCTTTTTAAAAAGTCAACCAAAAGTCATCTTTAAGTGTTCAGGAACATGGAAACTTCAATGGAGATGAAACCAAAAGGGCTGTTTATAGGACATCTTGAGCTTTCTAAAAAGTCCAAGAACACCCAAAAATGTTAAAAATTGAGCAAGATACAAGTTGTGCAAATTAAGCATTTTTGAGGAGGTGCATAAAGAGAAATACTTGAAAAAATCAAGTTTTTTTCTAAATGGGCCTAATTTTTCTTGGTTCAAACATGTTTCTCATCTGAATTGGAACCTCCAAGCCCAAGGCCACGTTTTTATCTTTTATTTTTTTTATTTATTTTGGATTTTTATTCATTTAAAACCAATTTAATTAAAATAAAAAGATATAAAATCAAATATTAAATACAAGATTGATTTTCTCTCATTCTTGAGGTCCAAGCAAGCGAAATGATTTGATTATTTCGAAATTGAGTGATTGGCAAGAGACTTAATGGAGATTTATTCAAAAAAGGCAAGATTTGATGAAAATTCCAAATCAAATATTTTCCCATTCAAGGCAAAGTATTTTCCAATTATGCTTGACCTAATGCACACTCCTATAAATACATGACAAGATCATATCACGAAGGAGGCTGTAAGAGAAAACCCTAGCCTCAAGAATAACCCTCATTCTTACAAAAAATTCAAGAAACTTGCAAAGTTCGAAACCCTATTTCCAGCCACTTCCAAACCATTCCAGCCATTTATTCGTGCTCCTGAGGTAAGTTTGAGTAAGTATATGCCAAGAACCATGGCCATAACACGTTGAATCATGCCATACATGAACATCCGTTTTCATACTTTTGCTTGATTTCGTGTTTTGATTTTTAATGTGTTTCGATTTATACTAACCATTCAATGTGTTCCTGAGGTTCAGTAGAGCAGGTTGGACTCATCGTTTGCAGGGTTTGGTGGCCAAATCGAAAAAAGTCATGGTTAGGGCAAGCAAGCTGTTTAGTTTCAAAACCATAGTTACATGCTGTTTTAGGATAAACGAACCCCACTATCGTGTTTGCAAGGGTCTAATTATGGAATCTGGGCATTTTGTTCTTGTTTTTCTGTTTGATTTTGCAGGTTTTGCAAAAGGTGGTAGTCGGAGAAGATGACTGGAGCTTCTCTCCTGGCGCCTTTGACTGCAGGTCAACCGACTGGATTCCCAGAAGTTCCATCTCCGGAAGTTCCAACTTTTGGATTCCCAGAAGCTTCAGAAGAAACACCTCCAGAAGTTCCAGAAGAAACACCTCCAAAAATTCCAGAAGGAACACCTCCAGAAGTTCCAGAAGGGATGCCAATAGAAGTTCCAGAAGGGATGTCAACAGAAGGTCCAGAAGGAAGCAACTTCTGTGCCAGAAGGAAGCAACTTCCGTGCGGAAGGAAGCGCCTGTGCCATAAAGAAGCTTCGTGCGGAAGAAGCGCTGTGCCTCCGAAACTACGAAAAGGTTTCGAGAGGTTACGAGGAACTTCCGTCAGAAGCTCTGACGGAAACCCTTTTTCTATTTTTGTATTTGTTTTATTGCTAACTAATTTTCTTTGCAATTTTCTTTAAAACTATTTTTCTGAAAAAACTCTAAATGATGTATAACTTTAGGATTTAGGTTCAAAAAATCTTTATTTAATTTTTTCACAAAAAAGGTCATTTTCTTTTCATCAGAACTAGGTTTTTTTGTTAAAATCAATCACAAAAACTCTAAAAAAAAGATATTTTTTTTAGTGATTAGGGCTGCTAACTTAAACTCTTTTTCTACTAACTTCCAGAACATTTTTCACTAACATTTTCTCATTTTTTATTATTCCGCATTTAAATTCTAGAAAGGTTGTATAGGTTGCAATTTTTTATCATGTAATAGCATAAGATTTACTTTCCGCACTTTGCATTTCTGCCTTTACTTTCTACACTCCTATATTATGTATCTGCCCCAAAACCATATAATAGCGTAGGACCTTTACATTTTCGCAATTTACTTTCTGCACCTATTAACTGCTAGTAATTAGGCCTGTATGGAAAGATTAACTTAATCAATCTAGATCACTAATCACAAGATAAATATCTGAACACAACCCACTTTTCACACATGCACCCCCTTAGGGTATCCTCTCTTGTTGCCTTACGAATACAATGGTCAATTCCCTCGACACGGGGATATCTTAGCTAAGACACTTACAACATATCATCATAGTCCCTTCGAATTAAAGATCATAGTCCCTCGATGACCCTCGATGTTGCCTACGAATACATGATCTCGTTCCTCAATTGTTGCCTACGAAAAGCGATGATCGTCCCTATGAATATGCTAAGGTATCCCTACAAGTTGCCTTCTATGACCATTCGATGTCCCTTCGAATGTCCCTTTACATCCAACGAATAAGGTTACCTATCAACCAATGGTATGGATAACCTTATTCTAAAGGAAAGCAAAATAACACAGAAACGACTGTTCTGAGTAGGTAATAAGTCTCTTTTGCTTGCTCAATCAAAATACTTTTCACACCTCACACTTTCAAAACTTTTCAAAACACTTTGTATACATTCCAGCGTGAATCATTACAAAGTCATTTCAAAACAAAACATTTCCAAACACTTCGTATACATTCCAGCGTGAATCATTACGAAGTCAAAGTGAAATGCCTTTTCAAAAACATATTTTCAAACACATACACAGAAAGAAATTTATAAAGTGAGCTATAGCAATTAAGATCCCATAGATAGCTACGGACGGAAAGGGTGCTAACACCTTCCCTTTTCATAACTGCCTCCCCTACTCAAAATCTAATGAATGACTTTTCCTATTCTTTTCGCATTCCCTTAATTGGATAAAAGAAAAGTCGGTGGCGACTCTTGCTATCCGCAACATTTCCGATAAAACGCAAAACAAACAAGTCAGTTCTCCCACCGTATTACAGAACTGGCGACTCTTCCAGGGAGACACCCTAAAGAGAGGCTACCTTAGGGTTTTTTAGATCACTTTATTGCTTTCTGTTTGACTTGTATGCTTTATCTTAAGGGTTGCTTGGGTATTATACTTGTGGGGGATCCTATACCCGAATCCAAGTTTCCTTAGGTAAGTAGCAATAAATTGTCGTGACCGTTAGGCGTATACCAAAATGATCAACATGATGGCTACATTAGTGTGACACTTTGGATGTCCCGATGCTCCTCATGTTCAGTTGAGGAAAGTATTTGGTGTCTGCGTGGTGTCATAAGCACTAACTCAAATTTTAGAACCCTAATTGACCCATGTTGGCCATTAGAAGGTAGCGAGATGGTCGGCTTCGGTGTAGACTGAGGTTGGTTGATACTCGATGCTACGCTCATTAAGATTCGACTTTCGAGATGTTTCGGTCGACCACTTGGTAGTCGTATTGAAATAAAGCATACGAGAAAGATCAATGATATGAGATTCCTAGAACCCGGTTACTATTATAGGATAGGTTAAACCCACTTAAACTTTGGTAGGGTAGACACCTATAACTCATGCAAGCCTTAAACCTAGGGCTATTGTGTGAATTGCTTGTGCTTGATACATATTCAAACACGACATCATAACATCATAAACATCATATGATTTCTTACTACTTCAAGGACCTAGGAATTTATCTTTGCTCTGTTTTATAGGAATTATGGCTTCCAGGAAGACTATCCGAATCAACTTCGTGGGTATACCTTCTCAACTCAAAGAATTGGTTTCAGAAGTTCCTGATCATGCTCAGTTCATCAAAAGACATGGGTTATCTCTTTGACTTGGTTATCTCCGGCTTTGAAGAAGATATGATGCACATCGTATTCCAGTTCTTCGATCCGAAACATCAATGTTTTACATTCCCAGATTATCAGTTGGTTCCTACATTGAAAGATTTCTCTAAACTACTTGGGGTACCTATCCTTGATCAGATACCATTCATCGGTTCAGAAAAAGCTCCAAAATACGAAGACATCGCATTAGCGTTACATCTAAAGAGATCAGACATTGAAGCTAATTGGGAAACAAGAAGCGAAGTTAAGGGTTTGCTTGCTAAGTTTCTGATAAAGAAAGCTCGAGAATTCCTAAAGGCTATGAGTTTCCACGCATTCAAAGACATTTTGGCCTTGCTAATCTAGGGCTTGGTACTATTTCCTAATCCAGATCAATTCATAGATGCGAATTCCATCAAAATATTCCTCACTCGTAATCCTGTGCCTACTTTACTTGGAGACATTTTGCATTCTCTCTACACTCGTACTATCAAAATACAAGAAACTCTCATGTGTTGCATATTGTTACTTTCCAGGTGGTTTATTTCGCACCTTCCTCAATCAGTAATGATGAACGAGCAAAGATTGAAGTGGTCTCAAAGGCTGATGTCACTCTCTCATTCAAATATCCGTTGGTGCCTTCTTTCTCAAAAGGACTTCAGTTTCATTGAGCGTTGTGGGTAATTCCCTAATGTACCACTCCTTGGCATAAGGGGAGGTATCACTTACAACCCTTCTCTAGCTCTACGTCAGTTTGGTTATGCTCGAAGAGATGGTCCTCATGATATGCTTCTCCAAGACATTGCGTTTGACTACAACAACGATCTCTAAAACTACCATCGAAGATTTGTGCACGCTTGGGGCATGGTAAAGAAGACTGATACCAAGACTTTGGGACACAAAAATTCCATTCCTTGGGAACCCTACCTCAAATGGGTGCGACCTCGAGCTCAAAACCTCATGATGCCGTTTACAGCTGTTCTACCAGTGCTTATGGAACCTGTTGCTATAGGTGATGAACCCTATACCATTCTACATCCAGACATGCCTACTAATTTCGAAGACTTGAAGAGATCCTGGATTCAACTTAGATAAGAAAGGGATACATTCGAAGCTCAGTGCTATGCAAGCGAGAAGAAGGTATTAGAGTTGATAAAGTTACTTCACGAGGAGTGAAGCATCAATACCTACTTCAACACAAAGAGGAAGCGCCCATGGGAGACCTAAGCTCTAGGAATTTCTTTTTATTTGTTTAAACTTTCTTTTGTACTTGCTAAAAATAAACTAATAAAATGTTTGTTCGTGCTTGTTTAACAAATTTAAATTCCTAAGGTCCTTAAAAACATTGCATTGCATAACATCGTATATCATGGCATAACATTCCACAACAGGTACATTGAAGATCGGTTTTCTTATTCTCTCGCTGTTTATTTCAGCAGAAATGGCTCTTGAACAAACTGTCAAAAACCTCCAGGATCAGAACGCCCAATTCCAGGAGATGTTCACCAATTTGGCCCAATGCCAGAAAGATCTAAAGAAGCTCATCACCAGAAAGAAGAAGACCATTGGTATTCTCAACATGGGAAGACATCACAAGGGTTCAGTCAAGGTGGTCAGTCAACTTGAATTCTCAGACAAGAGTGGTGAAACTGAAGGAAGTATCAAGAACAATGAAGGAAGCCATCATGAGTCTGAAAACAAAGAAGAAGACTATGTGAGTGAGCAGTATCCTCCTGATAACGAAAAGTACAAACAACTTGAAGACCGTCTGAACGCTGTGGAAAATATGAAAATGTCCGGGATGAATTTTGATGATCTGAGTCTTGTTCCTGGTGTGGTAATTCCCCACAAGTTCAAAGTTCCTACCTTTGCCAAGTATGATGGCATCTCTTGCCCAAATCTGCATTTGAAGTCCTATGTTCAGAAGATCCATCCTCATACCGAAGACAGGAAACTGTGGATCCATTTCTTTCAAGAGAGTTTATCCAAAACTCAGTTGGAGTGGTATTATCAGCTAGAGAGTACCCACATTCGTACCTGGAATGATTTAGCAGATGCTTTCTACAAGCAGTACCAGTACAATGCTGAATTGGCACCTACCCGCATACAACTATAGAGCATGTCTATGGGTCGGGACGAAAAGTTCAAAGAGTATGCCCAAAAATGGAGAGATTTAGCAGGCAGAGTTCAACCACCTTTGTCTAATAGGGAGTTGGTTGACATGTTTATGGGAAAGATGACAGGCCCATTCTTCAATCATATGATTTGAAACTCTTCAGCCGGATTTACCGAGCTGATATTGACAGGCGAACGCATCGAAGCTAGAATCAAGAGCGGAAAGATTCAAGTAGAGTCATCTTCAAATGCTGCGAAGAGATCTTTTGGTGGTAAGAAAGAAGCCAATGTTGTGTATGGTCAGAAAGGTCATGACAAAACTGATCGCACTCAATCTGTGGGGGAAGTTGTGATCTCCAATCCTACACCAGCGCAACCTCAACAAGACAACATGCGTAGCCAGAACGCGCCATGAAGATAGTTTACGAAGATCAACATGCCGTTGTCTCAAGCATTGTAACACATGTTGAAAGCAGAGTTGATTACTTTGACGGATCCTCCTCAACACGTCAACACTTCCTCTCCAAAGTAAAATCCTAATGCGAGGCGTGCATACCACTCCAACAGCCCAGGGCACGACACCAACAACTGTTGGGCCCTGAAAAACAAGATTCAAGATATGATTGAAGCAAGGGAAATTGAATTCGATCCTCCTATCGAAACTTTGAATGTGATCAACGCACCAATGCCTGAACATGGTAAAAGTTCCAATCCTACTGACAATAACTCCTATGTTTATGATGTGAACAAGCTGAATATTCCTCTGATGACTGTCAAGAAAGATTTGCTGCAAGCCAGTGTATTTCCAGGATGCCCTAACAATTGTCGTTGGTGTGCATCTGAATCTGACGGATGTGCTTGGTTGAAGAGGCGTATTCAACGCATGATGGACAACCGAGAAGTTCTATTTCTAAAACCACCATCTGTGGAGAATCTGTGTGAAGACATGTCTAAGAATCTGAAGATCGAGGGTGTAGACGAAGCCATACCAGAAGTCTGGGATTCCTTGGGGAAGCGAAGTGGAAAGTTTGATTTCATGGTGAAATATACCGCTCCCAAAAGTTACAAGATTCCAATCGAAGACATCAAGGCAACCGGATGGGGAGACGATTACCCAGAAGACTACGCTAATGTGAACACAATAAGGATCACCTCTGCCGATCTTGTGCCTGGAGTGACACCTCTCATTATTACCTCTCCCAAGCCAATTCCATATTCCTCTGACAAAGCTATACCTTGGAATTATGGAGCCGAAGTTTACTATCATGGCGTCAAGCAAGAACCTTTGACCATTGAAGACATTGCAGTTAAAGCTACCAATCCTGACATCGGTAACATCACCGGGTCAAGCAAGGTAACCAGAGCCGGAAGAGTATTTTCTCCAGAGATCTCTCCTCTGAAAGACACTACTACACCAATTCGCCTTCCTGCTATCGAACCAGTTCCCGAGACGAGAGGGAAAGAACCATTAACTCATCCTGCTCAGACAAAAGTACCAAAGCAAGCTGCTGAGGATACCTCCAAGCAAGAAATGGAGGAAATTCTGAAGATCATCAAGAAGAGCGACTACAATGTCGTGGAACAGTTGGGACAAACTCTGTCCAAGATATCCATGCTAGCTCTGCTACTGTGCTCTGAGGCTCATGCTAAAGCCCTGGTAAAGTTTCTGAAGAATGCTCACATACCGCAAGACACTACTGCTGATCAATTTGAAGGTTGTATTGCTACCCTAACCGTCAACAATGGTTTAGGTTTCTCTGATGCTGATTTAACTTCTGCCGAAAGGAAACACAACAAAGCCTTGCACATCTCCATTGAATGCAAGGGCACTACATTGTCTCACGTATTGGTGGATATTGGTTCTTCTCTGAATGTTCTGCCAAAGAGCGCTCTCAATCGACTTAGTGGTCATGAAGCCCAACGACATAACCGTAAGAGATTTTGATGGTTTGAAAAAAACAGTAGTTGGAGAGCTCATCCTGCTAGTTAAAGTCGGTTCCCAGACTTCTGACTCTACTTTCTTTGTCATGGACATTCGCCTAGCTTATTCTTTCCTACTCGGACGTGTCATACCCCAATTTTTGACCTAAGATACCACCTTACATTATTCACATATGCGTCATTGCATCACTAACAGTTTCAGAACAGGATAGATTGTGTGTGTGCTCCTAGAGTCAAATTAGGGTTTTATCAAAATTTTATCTATTCAAGATATGATCAAATAGGGTTTGAGTCTCCACTCACCTCAATTTATCTATCTTAATCAATCATCAACATTTGATCTTTAAATTCCTAACTTTTCTCATGATCTACCTTGAATCGACCAATTAGGGTTTTGATCGAAGATAGTGAATCATTGACTTTCTGCTCAATGAATGACCTATTTGCTTGAAGATTGATCTTAACATCCTCAATGAAACATCTTGACCTAATTTCTTGGTTTAAAACATTACAAAATCCATGTTTCTTCATCAGACAAATTCTGAATCATCTGATGAAAATTCATTTGTTCAAAAAGTCAAAACTTTGACTTTTGGTCAACTTTTTCTAATCTAAATTTTTTCAATCATAAAATCATTTCAAATTATCCATCATGATCATAAAAAATCAAGAAATGTGAAAAGTCAACAAAAAGTCAAGATTTGAATTTTTTCTAACACTTAGAAAAATTTTCAAGTGTTAAGAAACATGGTTTTTTCCTTACTTTCATGACCATTTTTCACCTAGATCCATTTTGATTCAAGAAAAACTCAAAACATGAAAGTTGTAGATCTTGTTACAAGCTTTCCAAAATGTCCAAGAACTTGAAAAAACACTTTGTGTAGCTAGGGTTTTGATTTTGAATCATAGAGCTCCATAGCCATGATTTTCGAAATCCTTCATCAAAAGTTACAAGTTATTTTGCAATTTTTCCCTTCTAGAAGCCTTGTCACCAAATTAGATAGGATTTAAGGGATAAAAATCTGATGGAAATGGTTAGGAAAGGATAAAAACACTTGAGTTTTTCTAAGCAATGATTAAAAAGATTTCGTGTGCATTTAATGAGGAATATTCCTTTCTTAAGTCTTAAGCTTCCAAGTTGCAAGCTCTTCAAGTGTATCTTGCCTTGCCATTCAGAATCCCTTGCCTATAAATAGAGGTTATTACTTCATTCAAAAGGACACCTAAAACAATCCAAACTTGTTTTCTCACTTCTTTCTTATTTTACAAGTTTCTAAGTTTCAAAGAGGTTAGAATTCTAAATTGCAAATCCTGCAAGTTCTAACCAAAGGTGTCATTCAAACATCTTCTAAACATCTTCAAACCATTAGAAAACAAGCCAAGAGTCAGTTTGCTCAGAAACCATTTCCAAAATCTATAAAATGAAAGTTTGATCCAAAACTTCCAAACTCTCAATTCACTCGTGCTTGTTCTGATTTTTCACTTCAAACACACTCTATAAAACATATAGAGACTGTCCAAACACTTGAACCAGTTCTGGAACAGCTTCATCATCATCTTCCATTTCAAAACCAGCAGCCTGCAACTGGACTTGGATAGGAGGAATCAGAGACCTTCAAAGCAAGGTAAGTGATGGAACACACTCAGTAACATTCAAGGAAGCTTCTGGGATCAACAAAACGCATCTGGAAGTCCACGACTGGCTTCTGCAAATTCTAGCCAAGGTAAGTTTTATGCGTTTTTGAATATCATGATACATGTATTTTAACATTAAATTTGCAAAGGAAAGTGTTCATATGATCATTGCGAAGCTATCTGGGTCTTTAATTGGAATTAAAATCAACCGTGCCCTGAGATATATGAGTTTGTTCAGTTAGGGTTACATTTGGGGATTTCCATAATTCATGATCATCTTTGATTTATAGCTTTAACAAGTTATATGGTTGAATTCGTGTTCAAATTCTGCATATATTGGTATTTTACATTTTTCAAATTGATGAGAAATGGAGAGAATCCGAGTTTGGCTATGGAGATGTCATGAGGTTGAAGATGAAGTGGGAAACTCAGAAATTCAAAACTTGATTCAAAATATATTTGTCTGGATGTGATTAAATAAACGGATGTATTACCGCCCCAGTGGTTGCCAGCACGCTCTTAATCCTTTCCTTCGCCTCAAGGCCCAGGGTTCGAATCCCCCTGGGACCTTTTTTTAAATAAAAGGCTCATCAGCTTCTGATGCTCGCTTCTTCAGAAGTGCTTCTGATGCTCATCCCTTCAGAAGCATTTTTGATGCTTCTCACTCTTCCAGAAGCAGCCAGCTTCTACTATCTCCAGAAGCATTCAGCTTCTACTACCTTTAGAACTACTTCTGAGGCTATTCCTTTCAGAAGCATCATGCTTCTCACTCTCCCAGAAGCAACACGCTTCTAACCTCCTCCAGAAGCAACACGCTTCTAACCTCCTCCAGAAGCAGCCAACTTCTGGCCTCCTTCAGAAGCAGTCAGCTTCTGACCTCCCTGAGAAGAATCCAACTTCTGACCTTTTTCAAAGACTTCATTTTTTCAAAACTCATTTAAAACAAGGTAATTAAATGACAAGTCTACCTCACCTCTTCTCTTCTCTTCTCTTGAGCTTTTCTCATCTTCTCTTGTTTTCCACAAATGAATCTCTAATTCTAGTTCCCTTACTAAGTAGTATCATTTAACTAATGGGCTTACTCGCACATACCTCCTTATAACTTCTATTTATTATAGTTAGGTCCAATAGCTTATTTCTATTTCCACACTTAATGACTCAATTACCCCAAAATAGTCACATAAACACAAAACCATAAAATTTAATTAAATACTATATCTCATAATAATTAATTAAAATAATAAAATAATATAATAAATAATTAAATACTATCTAATAAAATTAGAGTGTTACAACTCTCCTCCACTTAAAAGATTTTCATCCTCGAAAATTACCTCAAACGAACAACTCAGGATACGAATCCATCATATGACTCTCAAGTTCCCAAGTCACATTACCATCAGCGGGACTTCCCTAAACCACTTTCACCAAAGCGATTTCCTTACCTCGGAGTTTCTTTGCTCTCCTATCTTCTTTCTGCATAGGTGATGTCTCTACCGTCAAATTATCTATTACTTGCACATCATCTAATGGGACAACATGAGACATATCTGCCATGTATTTCCTCAACTGAGATACATGGAACACATCATGGAGATTAGCAAGTACCAGTGGAAAATGTATCTGATAAGCCATGTTACCTACTTTCTCAACAATCTGATAAGGGACCAACAAAACGCGGCGTCAACTTACGTGTCTTCAAAGCTCTACCAACACCAGTTACAGGAGTAACTCTCAAAAACACATGATCTCTTTCTCAAACTTAAGATCCTTCCTTCTCTTATCATGGTTACTCTTCTGACGACTCTGGGAAATCTTCATATTTTCCCAAATCTTCTTAATCTTATTTGTACACTGTTAAACTATTTCAGGTCCAACCATAGCACTCTCACCAGATTGATACTAACACAAAGGCGTCCTACACCTCCGTCCATACAAAGCCTCAAACAGTGTCATTCTAATACCCGAATGAAAACTATTATTATAGGTAAACTCAATCAAAGGCAAATAACTATCCCAAGAACCTCCTTGATCTAAAACATAAGCTCTCAAAATATCCTTAAGTGATTGAATCTCCCATTCAGTTTGACCATCTGTTTGCGGATGATACGCCGAACTCAAATGTAACTTCGTACCCAAAGCACTTTGCAAACCTTCCCAAAAATGCGAAGTAAACATCAAATCTCTATCGGAAACAATACTCGACGGAATACCATGCAAACTCACAACTTTCTCAATATATAACTTAGCAAACTTTTCCATAGGGTAATCTATCAAAATTGGAATAAAGTGAGCAGATTTTGTCAATATGTCCATAATACCCCAAACAACATCATGACTACTCGGAGTCCTTAGAAAACCCGAAACAAAATCCATCGAAATGATATCCCATTTCCACTCAGGAATGGATAACGGTTGCAACAACCCATGCGGTTTCTGATGTTCAATCTTAGACTTCTGACAGATCAAACAAGAATACACAAACTCTGTAATATCCTTCTTCATATCAGACCACCAAAATAACTTCTTCAAATCTTGATACATCTTAGTGGCTCTAGGATGAATACTTAAACCACTATGATGTCCTTAATCAAGAATTATCTTCTTCAAATCCTCTACATAAGGAATACAAACTCTATCACGACACCTCATGATACCATTCTCATCAATCCAAAAATCACCACCTCGGTCTTGATTGATCAATGTCAACTTATCCACCAAAACCAAATTAGATTTCTGGCCTTCTCGAATCTCATCCAAAATGTTACTAGTAAGCTTCAACATACCAAGCTTAACACACGAAGAAGTCACTTTACAAACCAAACTCAAATCTTGAAATTTCTCAAGCAAATCCAACTCTTGCACCATCAACAACGACATATGCAAAGACTTCCTACTAGAAGCATCAGCTACAACATTCGCTTTACCGGGATAACAATTCAAACCAAAATCATAATCTTTCAAGAATTCAAACCATATTCTTTGCCTTATATTCAAATCTTTTTGATCAAACAGATACTTCAAGCTCTTATGATCACTAAACACCTCAAATCTCAAACCAAACAAATATTGCCTCCAAATCATCAAAACAAACATAACTGCAACCAACTCTAAATCATGCATCGGATAATTATTCTCATGAACTTTAAGTTTACTTGAAGCATAAGCTACCACTTGCCCATTCTGCATCAACACACCTCCTAAACCCATCAAAGAAGCATCACGATACACCGCAAATGGTTCTGTCGGATTAAGCAAAATCAAAATAGGAGCAGTTGTCAACCTTCTCTTATGCTCTTGAAAATTATCTTCACACTGCGAAGTCTAAATAAAATCTTGACCTTTTTTAATATCCTCAACTTTCACATGAATCTGATGATACCCAAACCTCAAATCAATCTTACTGAAAACACAAGCACCAACTAAGTGATCCATCAAATCATCAATCCTCAGAAGTCGATACTTGTTCTTAATAGTCACCTTGTTTAGTTTTCTATAATCAACACACAACCTCATAGAACCTTCCTTCTTCTTAACCAACAAAATAGGTGCACCCCACGACAACACACTCTGATGAATAAACCTCTTCTCAAGAAAATCTTCTAGTTGACTCTTCAACTCTTTCAACTCAGAAGCAGACATCTGATAAAGAGACATTGAAAGTGGACTAGTTTCATTAACTAAATCGATCGAAAACTCCACCTCACGTTTTGTTAGAAAATCACTTACAACTTTAAGAAATACGTCAGGAAAATCACAGACAATAGGCAACTCACCCATAGTTTGCTTCTCACCGAGATCCAACATTGCCAATAAAGCAAACAACATAGCTCCCTCTTTCAAAGACTCATCCACTTGCTTAGCGGACAAAAAAAAATCCCTCTCGATACCAAAATCAAGAAAGATAAATATCTTGTCAAAATAATTGATAAAAACACGATTGTATTCCAACCAGTACGATCCTGTTTACTATCAACAAGAGATTAAGGGTGATCAGTTCCTTAATCTGTCAATAGGTAGCCGACGACCATGATGGTGGCATAAATCTACATGTGCTCAAATCTACATTTCTATATTACCTGCATGTTACCCACGTATAGGCAACATAGCAACATAAGGGGTGAGATATCTAACAATATAATTGAGCGTATGATAAATAGTATACTAGAATTATATCAAGTAAAATCACCACTTCACAAACTGCAAACAAAGTTTATTATCACACAAACATCAACATAAGCTACCAACAAATTCATCAACAACGCATATATGCAACATGAGACACAACTTATTATAATGCACGTGCATATGGTACCAATGGAGAATAACTCCCAACGTAAAAACGGAGCAAAACTCCCAAAGCAATAATATGCCAATTAATATAGGCATCAACAAGGCATAAGCCTTCAACTTCAACATTGTGCCAATCCAGGCCAACTTAACAACAAATATAATATTTGCCAATTATTTTATTGTTCAACAAAGAATTAACAACAATTCAACACTGGCCATAGGCTTGCAACTTAACAACAATAATACAACATTGGCATCAGCCTACAACTTAACTCTGCCAAATCAATAAAGGCATTACAACATATATTCATCACCTGCAAATCCATAATTTGCGACAAGTATATACACACCGAAAACAAACTACATAATTATTCAGACTATTTCGACTATTTTCGGTTAATTAATTATCGGCTAAAAAATCTATTATTTTAATACTAGCCCTATTATTTTACTACTTACTAAAATAATATAATTTCTACTGTTTAATTTCCCTTCAGTTAACGACTTAACTAAAACAGTATAATTACTTGTACTTTATGTACTCAACCCTGTTTCTAAATTATTTCAATTGCAATATATATATATATATATATATAATCACCTTGTACTATTAATATATGTACATAATATATTATACCGTGATGCTTATATGTGATATAATGAATAAACAGACAAGTATTGTAACAGTTAAATATGCAACATGAAATAAAAGTGATGAAACAAAATAATAATAAAAAATATCATGCCATGACCCTTCCAAAAGGTGTGCCATTCAGCACACCCTCTTTTCCTACTATATGTGTCGTTCGTCACCACCTTCTCATATCCCCTCGACATGTAATTTTGTTCTTGTGCCGTTCGACACACTTGTTTTCCACGCAGATTTGTTTCTCCTCTGTTTCAATTGTGCAGAACCTCAAATAATTTTACCGATTTATAATTCAAGTCACAATTACCCGAATTATACTACAACATAATAATTATATCAACTATGGAATAATTTCCCAACATCGAAATTCATCAATTTAATCTCTGCAATTTATTAGAAACAACTAACAGTGAAAATATCATCATAAACAACAACAATTACACACAGAAGCAATTTTATACCGATTAATCCCCGCATACAATTCATCATATCTCCAATTATAAGGTTAGAACCCCACCCATACCTTGGATTTAAGGTTGCTCTACGGTTTACAGGCTGAAACCTAGTATCGCCTCTTTTTCTCTTCTGCAACTTTCTCCACGGCTAATTCTCATAGAACCCTATTTTTTCCTCCTTGCCACTTGCTCTCACGTTCTGACTTTCTAAAAAATTTTCTGAAATAACCTAGTTTCTTATTTATATAATACTTAACTTATAATTCTATTAATTCTATTTGTCTTATTGGACTTAATTTCTACACCCCCACTATTACTACTTTCAATCATTAAAAGCCAAAATAACATTATTCTATTATTATTATTATTATTATTATTATTATTATTATCAATAACCAACTAATATTATTATTAATATTAATCGACCGACTATTCGACAATTAATCAACTAAATAAATTAACTAACAACTTGAAAACTTAAATCAACATGTCACAACTTGTACAATTAAATCAGAAATAATTCGAAAATATTTAATTAATTAATTAATTAAATAAATAAACGGACGTTAAAATATGCATAATCAAATGATATGTTAAAGTTTTCAGAAATTTTTTCATCCAAATAATAGTGTACTAAGAAATTCCTTCAAATATTATCACTTTAATTATTGAATTATTAAAGAAATAAGCTCAAGTTTATTTTGAACATTTGAAACATGCAATATGAAATTTGGTAAAGAAAATAAAACTAAAATTAGACAAAATTATAAAATAATTTAATGAATTAAAAAGTAAAATGTTAGAAGAACAAAAAAATTTAGTATAAAATATAAAACCAATAAAATAATAATATTTTGTTATCAAGTTTAATTTTTTTATTAAAATAATTTGTAATGAATTTAAAATATGATTACTTGTATTATTTAATTTTAAATTTAATAATATGTATTTAATTTGAACAGTTTAAACACACTATGGAATTTTGTAAAAATAAAAAATAAAAAAATTGAAATTAGTAGAAAAATTTAGAGTAGAAAAAAATAGTAAAAAGTTAGACAGAATTAAACAACTGGTCTATTAAAAAACAATATTTAATTTCACTATAGAAGATGTTTATCTCAATATTTAATTTTAATATTTATTTTTATCATTTTTAAATTAATATTATTCACGACACTTATTAAATTTTAATCAAAAATATTTTTTATTTAAAAGCAAAATCTTTATTTTTTAAGCAAAAAATGTATAATGCATTAATCATGTAAAAAAAATTGCATTGTCAATCAATTATGACCGTGAATTCCACTAAATAAAATTGTAATTTTAAAAAAATTTAAATGAAATGGCAAAATAATATTTTTCTATTGGATGAGAATGTAAAGGTTTAAACTTATTTTTTAATGAAAAATTTAATTTTTGTCTTTCTTCATTTTACAAGTTTCTTTTAATATTTAAATAACTTTTTGATAAATTAAATTTATATAATTATTATTTATATTATATTTAAGTAATTCATTTTAAGTTTATATAATTACTAGTTATATTATATCTAAATAGACATGCATTATCTAATAAATTTACTAGTTTTACGTTTACTCTTTGAATATGTTGGTTTTCTAGATAGAAATGCTCCCAAAAACACTTCTAAGTAAAGTTGCCCTAAATATACGTTTTATTTTGCAAACACAGAACCAACACATTATTTATGTGAAGAGCACATACATGCATTATCTAATAAATTTATTATTTTTAGTTTACACTTTATGTGAACAACATTATCTAATTCAGGATTTCGGATATGCATATTCGAATGAATCCATAAATCAATATTCAAGGTGTTTCGGATATACATATCTGAAAACATCACTGAATGTTTAAATCCAGCATTCAAATAATACTAACGTGTAAACATGAGAATTTTTCAATATGCATTTTCAAAACATCTTTAAAATTGATTTATAGATTCATTCGAATATGCATATCCGGAGGATGTTTTGTAGTTTTCTAAAATATTTTCATTCATATGATAGTGTACTAAGAAATTTCTTGAAAATATTATTACTTTATTTATTGAACTATTAAACTAATAATCTCAGCTTTATTTTGAACATTTGAAACATACAATATAAAATTTGGCAAAGAAAATAAAATTAGAATTAGTAGAAAAAATTCGGAGACAAAATTATAATAAAAAAATTAAATGAACTAAAAATGAAGCAGTTAGAAGAACAAAAACAAATTAGTATAAAATATAAAATTAATAAAATAATAATTTATTGCTATTAATTTTAATCTTTTTTTACTAAAATAATTCGTAAAGAATTTAAAATATGACTACTTGTATTATTTAATTTTATATTTAATAATTTGTATTTAATATGAACACCTTATTTAATTTTATATTTAATAATTTGTATTTAATATGAACACCTTAAACGTGCACTATGAGTTTTCTAAAAAAGCCTTTAAAAAAACTAAAATTAGTAGAAAAATTTAGATGAGCAAAAAAAATAGTAAAACTTAGACAGACCATTAAAAAACAATATTATTTTCACTATAGAAGATCTTTATCTTAAATTCCATTGTTCTATGTTGCCACGTGTTAAGGTAGTATTTGTTCATTTTCTTTTACTTGGATTGCCAAATATCTTTATACTTTTTGTGTATCTTTCTTTTTGTGGATCGATAGACAATGATTTTTTTCCTATTAAATGAAAGAGCATGATGGTTTGATAAACGAATTAACAAAATGAATCAGAATACCGACACTCTATGAGAATCAGCTGAAGCACCCCAGCCATCTTTCATTGAAAGAGAGAGAATTGCGAGCGAGCATTTCTATAGGATGGTAGATGTTTGTCTAAGGTTTTATCTCATTTTGGGTGTTATTAGTGAAAATATGATTAAAAGTCGTTTATACAAGAAGGCCGACAAAGACTACCCAAATATGTTTCAGTTGATCTATTGGCTTGACTTTGTTTTTCATTCATCATTCGTCTATGTTATTTGGTTGGTGTTAATGGAATCTATTTGAAAATTACATATTGGCAGGTCAATTTTGTGGATGTTCATGAACGGTTGGATATCTTTCAAAATGTATGCATTTGTTAATGCTAACCATGCCTTCCTAGGACTACTAATGTGGGTTGTGGCATGTGTCCATCTTATTTATAAATGGGTGAGACCATGAATAATCTTTTCGGAAGACCATATGTTGTAACTATTGGAGCAGAAGAAGCCAAAACCTAGCTTTAAGTACTTGTGATTTAAGCTAATAATGGTGAAGCGTCTTTTACCAAAAGAAAGCTACCCTCACTTTTATTACAAAAGTTTAAAGATACTTATTTTCTATTAATTGAGATAATTGAAATTGTAACACATAAATTATTTTCTTATAATGGTGAGGGAAAAAGCCCAAAAACAAAAACACAACTACCCAAAATCTACTGCAGGGATTATAATCCCTTTAACATCAGCAAGAAAAGGTGCTCTAAAACGTGAGGCGCCTGACTATAGTACTTTATATTCATATCCATACACCCTCTATTAGCTAGGGCATATGCACAAGCATTTGCATTCCTGTTGACATGCGTGATGTTTACAACCTCAAATTGAGCAATAATTTCCAAAATTTTGCGCAAGATGGCTACACAATCAATATGTCCCACTTTTCCTTCCTCCTTTGCTTGAACAACTAGAAACGAGTCCACATTAACTTCTATCTTCGAATAACCTATATTTTTCAAGAGTTGCAACCCCTCCCACACTCCCCAAAACTCAGCCAAAAGAGCACTACTTCTGCCGAAAAACTTGGAGAAACCACCCTTCCAGACACCCTTGGAATTTCAGAGAATCCCTCCACAACAAACTATTGTATCACTTTTGCTATCACCATCAATGTTAATCTTGATCATGGTACTAATTGGAGGTTTCCAACCCAAGTAATAATTTCCAATGTTTGGAAAACCAATTGTGTTGTAGAGTTTAGAATCCATCATGATAGGGATAGTATTAGCTACATCTTTCCAATTACCATCCCAAGCGCTAATACTCTTTCCATCTAGCCAGTAGTTACCATACCTTATTGTAGACATGATCAACCATTTCATCATATGAGCCATTGAAGGGAAAAAACGTGTAATTTAAAACATAAGGTAAACGTTTGACAGCTGCTTTAAAGATAATAACTGAGAAACCAATGACTTTAGGTTCATTGTTTCCCTGATCATATTCCATATTCACAAACTGAGTAAAAGCACCATTTGAAGGTATTTCTATTTTCAATGACCTTTCCTTATCATTATGACGGTTAAGAACTGATTGCAACTCTCCCGGCCAATAAACTGTTTTGAAACCTCCATTTGAATCATCATTGTTTGTGCTTGTCTCCATTAACTTATTATGGCTAACAATGTTCTTGGAAAAACCTAGTCCTGGAGACCAAGATGCCATTTCTCTATAGCTTTTCCCAATCACATTAATTATGTTGAAAGTTGGTGATTGAAAGAATTGTCCCCTTATAGCTTGCATTGAATTTGGTTTATCATGTTAGTTTCACTTACATTCATTCATGTACATTCATCCTATTTTTTATAATATAAGATTTCTTTTCTTTGAATTAGCAGCGTTTCCCGGCCTAGTACGACATACGAAGCTCATTCTCCGCGTTTCTTTGAGTTCGATAAATCCGAGGTAAATTTCTTCCTCAAATTACTGGTATTGTGATGAATTTTTCTTAAATTGCCTTTCGTATGTTGCGTTTTTTTATACAGATCCATTCCGTGTATACTTTGCGTTTTGACAGAAACGTAGTATACTGTTTTGTGCACTAATTAGTTGATATGGATAATACATGGATGTATTCCAATCGATTGTCGAAAGACTATGAGAATGGTGTTTCGGAGTTTGTTAAGTTTTCTATTGCGCATGCCAAAGACCCAGTCGAATGACATGTCGTTGTTTGTATTGCTGTTATGGGAATTGGGTTGACGCAGTTTAGTTGGCATCATATTTAATAGGGTATGGAATTGATAGAAGTTATACATGTTGGAATATGCATGGTGAGAAAAGTAACGGGAATGTTGAATCGGGGGATAAGAGGACCTATGCTTCAAAAGACGATTGCACAGATACATACGATTATGATCGAGTCGAAGAGATTGCAGAAGCGCTTGAAGAAGATCTTAATGATTGTCCCAAAATGTTCGAGAGGTTGGTAAGCGATGTAGAGAAACTGTTGTATAATGGTTGTACAAAATTCACAACATTGTCTGCGGTGTTAAAGTTGTATAACTTAAAGGCCGATAATGGATGGTCGGATAAAAGTTTCACAGAGTTATTAGCCCTTATGAAAGATATGCTACCAGAGGATAATGTTCTTCCCAATCGGACGTATGAGGCAAAAAAGATGTTGTACTCTATTGGCATGAGCTATGATAAGATACATGCATGTCCTAAAGATTGTGTTTTGTTTCGAAACGAGTATGCATCGTTAAATTAGTGTCCTAAATGCGGTGCCCCTCGATATAAGAAAAAGTTGTCTCCGACAAAAGTCTTATGGTATTTTCCTATAATCCCGAGATTTAGACGGATGTATCGTAGTGAAACCGATTCAAGACACTTGACATGGCATTCAGATGAAAGAATTATTGATGGAAAATTTCGACATCCGGCAGATTCTCCACAGTGGATGAAAATTGATAATGATTATCCTGAATTTGTAAAAGAAGCAAGAAACCTTCGCTTGGCATTGTCTACTGATGGAATGAACCCGTGCGGTGTTCAAAGTTTCTCGCATAGCACATGGCCTGTGATTCTTATGATTTATTACCTACCTCCGTGGCTATGTATGAAGCGTAAGTACATGATGTTATATATGTTAATTTTTGGGCCTAAACAACCAGGAAATGTCATAGACGTATACTTGGAACCATTAATCGTAGATTTGAAGATTTTGTGAGAGAACGGTGTGGAGGCTTATGATGGTTATAGGAAAGAAAGTTTCAACTTGAGGGCGATGTTGTTTGGAACAATTAACGGTTTTCCAGCATACGGAAATCTATCCGGGTATAGAATTAAAGGTGAAAAAGCGTGTCCTGCCTGTGAAGATGAAACCGATACGATGTGATTAAAACATTGTCAGAAGAATGTCTTTCTCGGTCATCGTAGATTCTTAACTTCTAAACATCAGTATCGTGGATGGAGAAAAGCGTTCAATGGAGATACCGAACAACGCAGAGCCCCGCCAGGATTGACAGGTGATCAAATTTTTGAAAAGGTGAAAGATGTGAATATTCAGTTTGGCAAGCCTTTTGCACATAAAGTTGTCACAGGTGGCTGGAAGAAGAGGTCGATTTTTTTTTAATTTCCATATTGGAAATCTCTGTATGTAAGACATTTTCTTGATGTGATGCA
This sequence comes from Vicia sativa, assembly GCA_021764765.1. Taxonomy (NCBI): domain Eukaryota; kingdom Viridiplantae; phylum Streptophyta; class Magnoliopsida; order Fabales; family Fabaceae; genus Vicia; species Vicia sativa. The sequence goes on from CM038796.1 coordinate 131,596,931, forward strand.
TATTGAAAAAAATGCATTTGACAGTCTTATTGGTACGTTACTCAATATAAAAGGGAAGTCTAAGGATGACCTTAAAGCAAGGGGAGGACATGGTAGACATGGGAATAAGAACTGAACTGGGACCCGTGAAGAAAGGAAGACAGACATATCTACCACATGCTATTTATATTATATTTAAGTAATTCATTTTAAGTAATTCATTTTAAATTTATATAATTACTAGTTATATTATATCTAAATAGACAAGCATTATCTAATAAATTTACTAGTTTTATGTTTACACTTTAAATATGTTGGTTTTCACGATAGAAATGCTCCCAAAAACTCTTCCAAGTAAATTTGCCCTAATTATATGTTCTATTTTGCAAACACGGAACCAACACATTATTTATGTGAAGAGCACATACATGCATTGTCTAATAAATTTATTAGTTTCAATTTACACTGTATGTGAACAACATTATCTAATTCAAGATTTCGGATATGCACATCAGAACGAATCCATAAATCAATATTCAAGATGTTTCGGATATACATATCCGAAAATATTCTTGAATGTTTAAATCTAACATTCAAATAATACTAATGTGTAAACATGAAGATTTTTGAATATGCATTTTTGAAACACCTTGAAAATTAATTTATGGATTCATTCGGATATTCATATTCGGAGGGTATCTTAGAGTTTTCTAATTTTGTTTTATTCATAAAATAGTACACTAAGAAATTTCTTAAAAATATTATTACTTTATTTATTGAATTATTAAACTAATAATCTCAGCTTTATTTTGAACATTTGAAACATGCAATATAAAATTTGGTAAAGAAAATAAAATTAGAATTAGTAGAGAAAATTCAGAGAGACAAAATTATATTAAAAATTAAATGAACGAAAAATGGAAATGTTAGAAGTACAAAAACAAATTAGTATAAAATATAAAACTAATAAAATAATAATATATTGTTATCAATTTTAATCTTTATTTATTTAAATAATTCGTAAAGAATTTAAAATATGATTACTTGTATTATTTAATTTTAAATCTAATAATTTGTATTTAATTCAAACACCTTACACGTGCACTATGGAGTTTTTTAAAAAAAACCTAAATAAAAAAAACTAAAATTATTTAAAAAATTTAGATGAAAAAAAAAAGAAAAATTAGGCAGATTTAAATGATTCCTCTATTAAAAAACAATATTTAATTTCACTATAGAAGATATTTATCTCAAAGTCCATTGTTCTATGTTGCCACATGTTAAGGTACTATTTGTTCATTTTCTTTTACTTCGATTGCCAAATGTCTTTATATGATTTATGTATCCTTGTTTTTTTGGATCATTAGATAATGAGCTTTTTTCTATAAAATGAAAGAACATGATAGTTTGATAAACGAACTAACAAAATGAATCAGAATACCAGCGCTCTATCACAATCAGTTGAAGCACCTCATCCATCTTTCATTGAAAGAGAGAGAATTGCGAGCGAACATTTCTATAGGATGGTAGATGTTTGTCTAAGGTTTTATCTCATTTTGGGTGCTATTAGTCAAAATATGATTAAAAGTCGTTTAAACAAGAAGGCCGACAAAGATTACCAGATATGTTTCAGTTTATCTATTGGATTGGCTTAGTTTTTCAATTATCATTCGTCTCTGTTATTTGGTTGATGTCAATGGAATCTATTGGAAAACTACATATTGGTAAGTCAATTTTGTGGATGTTGATGAACGGTTGGATATCTTTCAAAATGTATGCATTTGTTAATCCTACCCATGCCTTACTAGGACCAGCAATGTGGGTTGTGGCATGTGCACATTTAATTATAAAACGGTGTGACCATCAATAATCTTTTAGTAAGATTATTTGCTGATTGAATTTCCTTATGTATTTGTTTCTAATGAAGAATATAATCCATTACATTTCTTGTCAAATTAGAACTTTTTTTTTCTTTTTTCTTTACCGTATCTTGTTTTTATTTATTGATTCTTTTGCATTTAATTTTTATGTTAGAATCATTAAATAATAATGCAGTGTTAATAACAATTTAATAATAATTAAAATAACAACCTATGAAAGCTTTAATATACTGTAAGAGTTTTTTCATAGAAAGAGCCGTTAGAGACCTTCATCTTTTTGCATTTGTTTGTTGCGATGTGCTGTATTTGATGGAGATGAAGAAGCCAAAAGTTAAGTACATATACTAGTGGTTTTAGCTAATAATGTTGAAACATCTTTTACCAAAAGAAAGCTACCCTCTTTTTTACTACAAAAGTTTAAAGATACTTTTTCTCTATTATTTGAGAGATAATTCAAATTGTAACACATAAACTTACATCTTGTATTATTATCGTTAAAAATTCATTATATTTTCTTTTTATATAAAACTCAATACTAATTTATGATGTAGTTTAGACAGTCTTTCTATTCTATGGATAAAGCTGTAACACTATTGTATTATTATAATTAATAATAATGTACTTAGAATAATGAAAGGTATTTTTAGATCTTATCAAAAAATTAATAATAATGATATGCTAATGAAAAATATTCATCTTATACTCTTACAAATATAACTTTATTATATATTTTCAAAATCTTTCAATTTTCATTTTAATATAACTTTATTATATATTTTCAAAATCTTTCAATTTTCATTTTAATATTATTTTTTATCTTTTATAAATTAATATTATTCACAATAATTTTTAAATTTTAATTAAAAATAGTTTTATTTAAAATCAAAATATTTATTTTTTTAAGAAAAAATGGATGATGCGCTAATCATGTAAAAAAAATTGCACTGTCAATCAATTATAACCGTGAATTCCCCTAAATAAAATTGTAATTTAAAAAAGATATATATGAAATGGTAAAATAATATTTTTTCTATTGGATGACAATGTAAATGTTTAAACTTATTTTTCAATGAAAATTTGTCTTTCTTCATTTTACAAGTTTCTTTTAATATTTAAATAACTATTTAATAAATTAAATTTATGTAATTATTATTTATATTATATTTAAGTAATTCATTTTAAATTTATATAATTACTAGTTATATTATATCTAAATAGACAAGCATTATCTAATAAATTTACTAGTTTTAGGTTTACCACTACAAAAAAAAAAAAAAAATTGGCCGCGCCTCTAGGAAAGCGCTTTAATAGAAAGCACTTTCGTAGGTTTTAAAAAAAACCGCTTAAAAAAGCGCTTTCATAGGGTTCCCTAAGAAAACGCTTTCATAGGCATTTGAAATATCTAACCTACAAAAGCGCTTTTGAAAAGTGCTCTTATAGGGGGCCTTATGAAAGCGCTTTTAAAAAGCGCTCTTATAGGTGGACTTAAGAAATCGCTTTTTAAAGCGCTGCTATAGGCCTATGATACGAAAACGCTTTTGAAGGAAAAAACGCTCTTATATATGGGCTTTAGAAAGTGCTTTTAAAAGCGCTTTCGTAGGTTATTTTATAATTAAAATTGAAAACCCTAAATACGATTTTTGGCCCTCATTCTGTTCTTTTCATCTTCATCTTCGTATTCTGTTCTTGCGCGCATTCTCAACCTCCAACATTCTCTTACTCCAGCATTTCGTACTTGGCATTCTCTTCCTCCAGCATTCCGTTCCTGGCATTCTGTTCCTCCACTTACGCCGCTCTTCTTTCGCCTCCTCTTCACGCTGTCCGACAAAAGTGCGGTGTTTATGTTTTGATTGTCAGTGCATTTACAGTATTATACCACTATTGTGTTTTGGTTTTTCAATTGAGGGTGATATTACTTAGCTATGAAATTTACTCAAATGAACATTCTTAAAGTTTATGTTAGCCAGAGAACTTACTGTTTGCGTAACAAATCCCACCAAAAACATGCATAGCTGTCATCATCAACCACATCTCTTTTGTAAAGGCAGCCAAAAACATCCATGTTTCTTTTGATTTTGCTGGTTGTTCAGTAACCACCATGTGTAGGCCATATTCAATATAAGGTTGTGAGAATTCCACTAAATGATATCTATATGCCACTATTGATGTATCGCCAACCGCGACATCCAATTTCTGCGTCAAAAACAAAATGTTAGATTTGTATTAAGCAGAAGCAACATTAAACTAGCCAGTAGTTACCATACCTTATTGTAGACATGATCAACCATTTCATCATATGAGCCATTGCAGGGGAAAAAACGTGTAATTTAAAACATAAGGTAAACGTTTGACAGCTGCTTTAAAGATACTGACTGAGAAACAAGTGATTTTAGGTTCATTGTTTCCCTGATCATATTCCATATTCACAAACTGAGAAAAAAAAAATTTGAAGGTATTTCTATTTTCAATGACCTTTCCTCATCATTATGAAGGTTAGGAACTGATTGCAACTCTCCCGACCAATAAACTGTTTTGAAACCTCCATTTGAATCATCATTGTTTGTGCTTGTCTCCATTAACTTATTATGGCTAACAATGTTCTTGGAAAAACCTAGTGTTGGAGACCAAGATGCCATTTCTCTATAGCTTTTCCCAATCACATTAATTATGTTGAAAGTTGGTGATTGAAAGAATTGTCCCCTTATAGCTTGCATTGAATTTGGTTTATCATGTTAGTTTCACTTACATTCATTCATGTACATTCATCCTATTTTTTACAATATAAGATTTATTTTCTTTGGATTAGCAGCGTTTCCCGGCCTAGTTCGACGTACAACGCTCATTCTCCGCGTTTCTTTGAGTTCGATAAATCCGAGGTAAATTTCTTCCTCAAATTACTGGTATTGTGATGAATTTGTCTTAAATTGCCTTTCGTATGTTGCGTTTTTTTGATACGGATCCATTCCGTGTATACTTTGCGTTTTGATAGAAACGTAGTATACTGTTTTGTGCACTAATTAGTTGATATATGGATAATACATGGATGTATTCTGATCGATTGTCGAAAGACTACGAGAATGGTGTTTCGGAGTTTGTTAAGTTTTCTGTTGCGCATGCCAAAGACCCAGTCGAATGACATGTCCTTGTTTGTATTGCTGTTATGGGAACCGGGTTGACGCAGTTCAGTTGGCATCGTATTTAATACGGTATGGAATTGATAGAAGTTATACATGTTGGAATATGCATGGTGAGAAAAGTAACGGGAATGTTGAAACGGGGGATAAGAGGACCTATGCTTCAAAAGTCGATTGCACAGATACATACGATTATGATCGAGTCAAAGAGATTGCAGAAGCGCTTGAAGAAGATCTTAATGATTGTCCCAAAATGTTCGAGAGGTTGGTAAGCGATGCAAAGAAACCGTTGTATAATGGTTGTACAAAATTCACAAGATTGTCTGCGGTGTTAAAGTTGTACAACTTAAAGGCCGATAATGGATGGTCAGATAAAAGTTTCACAGAGTTATTAGCCCTTATGAAAGATATGCTACCAGAGGATAATGTTCTTCCCAATCGAACGTATGAGGCAAAAAAGATGTTGTACTCTATTGGCATGAGCTACGATAAGATACATGCATGTCCTAAAGATTGTGTTTTGTTTCGAAACGAGTATGCATCGTTAAATTAGTGTCCTAAATGCGGTGCCCCTCGATATAAGAAAACGTTGTCTCCGACAAAAGTCTTATGGTATTTTCCTATAATCCCGAGATTTAGACGGATGTATCGTAGTGAAACCGATTCAAGACACTTGACTTGGCATTTAGATGAAAGAATTATTGAAGGAAAATTTCGACATCCGGCAGATTCTCCACAGTGGATGAAAATTGATAATGATTATCCTGAATTTGGAAAAGAAGCAAGAAACCTTCGCTTGGCATTGTCTACTGATGGAATGAACCCACACGGTGTTCAAAGTATCTCGCATAGCACATGACCTGTGATTCTTATGATTTATAACCTACCTCCGTGGCTATGTATGAAGCGTATGTACATGATGTTATATATGTTAATTTTTGGGCCTAAACAACCAGGAAATGTCATAGACGTATACTTGGAACCATTAATCGAAGATTTGAAGATTTTGTGAGAGAACGGTGTGGAGGCTTATGATGGTTATAGGAAAGAAAGTTTCAACTTGAGGGCGATGTTGTTTGGAACAATTAACGGTTTTCCAGCATACGGAAATCTATCCGGGTATAGAATTAAAGGTGAAAAAGCGTGTCCTGCCTGTGAAGATGAAACCGATACGATGTGATTAAAACATTGTCAGAAGAATGTCTTTCTCGGTCATCGTAGATTCTTAACTTCTAAACATCAGTATCGTGGATGGAGAAAAGCGTTCAATGGAGATACCGAACAACGCAGAGCCCCGCCAGGATTGACAGGTGATCAAATTTTTGAAAAGGTGAAAGATGTGAATATTCAGTTTGGCAAGCCTTTTGCACATAAAGTTGTCACAGGTGGCTGGAAGAAGAGGTCGATTTTTTTTTAATTTCCATATTGGAAATCTCTGTATGTAAGACATTTTCTTGATGTGATGCATATTGAAAAAAATGCATTTGACAGTCTTATTGGTACGTTACTCAATATAAAAGGGAAGTCTAAGGATGACCTTAAAGCAAGGGGAGGACATGGTAGACATGGGAATAAGAACTGAACTGGGACCCGTGAAGAAAGGAAGACAGACATATCTACCACATGCTATTTATATTATATTTAAGTAATTCATTTTAAGTAATTCATTTTAAATTTATATAATTACTAGTTATATTATATCTAAATAGACAAGCATTATCTAATAAATTTACTAGTTTTAGGTTTACACTTTAAATATGTTGGTTTTCACGATAGAAATGCTCCCAAAAACTCTTCCAAGTAAATATGCCCTAATTATATGTTTTATTTTGCAAACACAGAACCAACACATTATTTATGTGAAGAGCACATACATGCATTGTCTAATAAATTTATTAGTTTTAATTTACACTTTATGTGAACAACATTATCTAATTCAAGATTTCGGATATGCACATCAGAACGAATCCATAAATCAATATTCAAGATGTTTCGGATATACATATCCGAAAATATTCCTGAATGTTTAAATCTAACATTCAAATAATACTAATGTGTAAACATGAAGATTTTTTAATATGCATTTTTGAAACACCTTGAAAATTAATTTATGGATTCATTCGGATATTCATATTCGGAGGGTATCTTAGAGTTTTCTAATTTTGTTTTATTCATAAAATAGTATACTAAGAAATTTCTTAAAAATATTATTACTTTATTTATTGAATTATTAAACTAATAATCTCAGCTTTATTTTGAACATTTGAAACATGCAATATAAAATTTGGTAAAGAAAATAAAATTAGAATTAGTAGAGAAAATTCAGAGAGACAAAATTATAATAAAAATTAAATGAACGAAAAATAGAAATGTTAGAAGTACAAAAACAAATTAGTATAAAATATAAAACTAATAAAATAATAATATATTGTTATCAATTTTAATCTTTATTTATTTAAATAATTCGTAAAGAATTTAAAATATGATTACTTGTATTATTTAATGTTAAATCTAATAATTTGTATTTAATTCAAACACCTTAAACGTGCACTATGGAGTTTTTAAAAAAAAACCTAACTAAAAAAAGCTAAAATTAATTGAAAAATTTAGATGAACAAAAAAAAAGAAAAATTAGGCAGATTTAAATGATTCCTCTATTAAAAAACAATATTTAATTTCACTATAGAAGATATTTATCTCAAAGTCCATTGTTCTATGTTGCCACATGTTAAGGTACTATTTGTTCATTTTCTTTTACTTGGATTGCCAAATGTGTTTATATGATTTGTGTATCCTTGTTTTTTTGGATCATTAGACAATGAGCTTTTTTCTATAAAATGAAAGAGCATGATAGTTTGATAAACGAACTAACAAAATGAATCAGAATACCAGCGCTCTATCACAATCAGCTGAAGCACCTCATCTGTAACACCCCTTCTAATTACCCGCGATTTATAATTTAATAATCAGAGTATTTAACACATATCAAGAGGCGTCACAATTTTAATATATTTCAAAGTTATAACCAAATAGTTGTCATGCTTTCACTGAAGGAAATCATTAAATAAACAAACCAAAAGTTATGTTTAACAGCGGAAATGAAACATAACCAATCCTGAATACGTCATTCAAAATTATTCCAGGACAATAAATTGAAACAGCAATCAAACTAATATTTAATATCCAAAAGAATCTCAAATCAAGCGTTTCCCCAGTGTTACATCTACCAGAGCACGACACTGACACGCGGATTAACTAAAGACTCGACTCTAGAAGCTATCCTCACTGATTCCAAGCAGCTAATCACTTCAAATCTGAAATCATCAAAGTAAGGGTGAGATTTCTATCCAATATAAAATGCATTATACGTTTTTAAATACAACAGAATAATTAAATACATTAGTCCATTATCCAAACACATAGTCATAGCCAATTCACAAATGCATCTCACACAATGAGCATGTAGTATAACAAACAATGGAAATTGCAACACTGGAAATCATCCTAGCATGTTACAATCCCATATGCAATGCAGACTCTATGCATGTGGTACCAAAACGTGAACCGAGTTCACCCACTGCTCCGTTTACATGTGGAAAGACAGCGGAAATCCATGATTCGCCTATAACCACTGGGTCAAGAATCTAGCCTCACTACCTCTAAATCCGGGTAAGTCTATTGGCTCTGCCAGTTCACTTCCGCACAATGGGAATGAACCAATTAACAAATGTTTATGCATGCATCATAAAAGCATGCAACATCAATTCAACGGATTATGATCACAACATAATTCCACATAATGCCAACATCAACGAGTATCGCATGATAACAACATAATCATGAAATAATTATCACAAAGCATAAATATGCCAAACGCTTACTCTTCAATTAGTAAGACTAACACCAGTATATATAACAATAACAACTGAGATCAACAACCATCATGAATACACAACATCGACAACAACACATGATATCAATACAATCATGAATAGACAACAAGGAAACCAACACATAAGCGTCAATCTTCGTTCACCCTGTCAGAACAATCTAAACCAATTCACAGATTATGATCTCAACATAATTCACTTAATGCCAATCACCAATGTATCGCATTCAATCATAATGAATAATCAACACAACATTGTAAGCATTAGTTCTCATCAGATAACTCAGACCATTCATATAATTTCCCATTATCCTTAACTATCCACACTTTTTCAAAAATCGGAAGCTCGACTATTTTTAAAATAATTTTATCAAAATAATATTTTTCTCTTTTTAAAAGATAGTATTTTTAATGTAAGAAATAATGCCGAAAACGGCACTCGAATCGGAGTTACGGTTTCGAAAATATGAATTTTTGAAGTTTAAGTATTTTTGAACTCAATACAGTGGAACCCGGTTCCTACCCTGGTACAACCCGGTTCCCACCTTTTTGAAAACACACGCCTCCTGAAATTTGTATGGGAACCCGGTTCCTACCCCACTGGGAACCGGTTCCTACGTGCAAAATGCCCAGTTTTTGAAATTTCAACACTGGGAACCCGGTTCCTCCCCACAAGGAACCGGTTCCCACTACCTGCAGAAGCAAATTCTGCTATTTTGACAGCACTTATGCATTCTTATTCACTTCCAATCATTTCCATACGAGTTGTAACATTAAAAACACCAAATTACAACCATTATACACCATTACAACATCAAACATCATTGTTTCACCATTCCTATTAATTGTTCGACACACTAACGGTCTTAAAGCTATAATCCGACACAAAATAGAGTTTAATCCTACAAACCTATAATCACCTAAATCAAACTTCCTAACATACCCAATCATCCGGTTGATTCCCAAAACCCATAAGGCATTAAAATTAAATGAAATCACCCCTTACCTCGCGATGATCTTCGATTTCCTCGGCGTTGGCTTTTTCCTCTCCTCTCTTCTCTTCTCCAATTCTACGTGAAAATAACTTTTCCCAAAAAGTCTCATTTTCCTTCTTTTCCTTTTTATAACCCTTGTTATATTCCTTTATTATTTCCAAATAAAACACATAATTAATAATTAGTAAAAGTAGAGTGATTTGCTCCTCACACCCACTATTTACTCTGCACACCTCCAACCCTTCTTTCTTCAATTAATCCAATTAAATCCAAAAATATAAATAATCAAGCCTTTAATTAATTAAAGAATTAAATTCCTTATTATTTAATATTTGAATTAAATTGGGGTGTCACATCATCCATCTTTCATTGAAAGAGAGAGAATTGCGAGCGAACATTTCTATAGGATGGTAGATGTTTGTCTAAGGTTTTATCTCATTTTGGGTGCTATTAGTCAAAATATGATTAAAAGTCGTTTAAACAAGAAGGCCGACAAAGATTACCAGATATGTTTCAATTTATCTATTGGATTGGCTTAGTTTTTCAATTATCATTCGTCTCTGTTATTTGGTTGATGTCAATGGAATCTATTGGAAAACTACATATTGGTAAGTCAATTTTGTGGATGTTGATGAACGGTTGGATATCTTTCAAAATGTATGCATTTGTTAATCCTACCCATGACTTACTAGGACCAGCAATGTGGGTTGTGGCATGTGCACATTTAATTATAGAACGGTGTGACCATCAATAATCTTTTAGTAAGATTATTTGCTGATTGAATTTCCTTATGTATTTGTTTCTAATGAAGAATATAATCCATTACATTTCTTGTCAAATTAGAACTTTTTTTTTCTTTTTTCTTTACCGTATCTTGTTTTTATTTATTGATTCTTTTGCATTTAATTTTTATGTTAGAATCATTAAATAATAATGCAGTGTTAATAACAATTTAATAATAATTAAAATAACAACCTATGAAAGCTTTAATATACTGTAAGAATTTTTTCATAGAAAGAGCCGTTAGAGACCTTCATCTTTTTGCATTTGTTGGTTGCGATGTGTTGTATTTAATGGAGATGAAGAAGCCAAAACTTAAGTACATGTACTAGTGGTTTTAGCTAATAATGTTGAAACATATTTTACCAAAAGAAAACTACCCTCTTTTTTACTACAAAAGTTTAAAGATACTTTTTCTCTATTATTTGAGAGATAATTCAAATTGTAACACATAAACTTACATCTTGTATTATTATCCTTAAAAATTCATTATATTTTCTTTTTATATAAAACTCAATACTAATTTATGATGTAGTTTAGACGGTCTTTCTATTCTATGGATAAAGCTGTAACACTATTGTATGATTATAATTAATAATAATGTACTTAGAATAATGAAAGGTATTTTTAGATCTTATCAAAAAATTAATAATAATGATATCCTAATGAAATATATTCATCTTATACTCTTACAAATATAACTTTATTATATATTTTCAAAATCTTTCAATTTTCATTTTAATATTATTTTTTATCTTTTATAAATTAATATTATTCACAACAATTTTTAAATTTTAATTAAAAATAGTTTTTATTTAAAATCAAAATATTTATTTTTTTAAGAAAAATTGGATGATGCACTAATCATGTAAAAAAATTGCACTGTCAATCAATTATAACCGTGAATTCCCCTAAATAAAATTGTAATTTAAAAAAACAAATATATGAAATGGCAAAATAATATTTTTTCTATTGGATGACAATTTAAATGTTTAAACGTATTTTTTAATGAAAATTTGTCTTTCTTCATTTTACAAGTTTCTTTTAATATTTAAATAACTATTTAATAAATTAAATTTATGTGATTATTATTTATATTATATTTAAGTAATTCATTTTAAATTAGAATTAGTAGAGAAAATTCAGAGAGACAAAATTATAATAAAAATTAAATGAACGAAAAATAAAAATGTTAGAAGTACAAAAACAAATTAGTATAAAATATAAAACTAATAAATAATAATATATTGTTATCAATTTTAATCTTTATTTATTTAAATAATTCGTAAAGAATTTAAAATATGATTACTTGTATTATTTAATTTTAAATCTAATAATTTGTATTTAATTCAAACACCTTAAACGTGCACTATGGAGTTTTTTAAAAAAAGCCTAAATAAAAAAAACTAAAATTAATTGAAAAATTTAGATGAACAAAAAAAAAGGAAAAATTAGGCAGATTTAAATGATTCCTCTATTAAAAAACAATATTTAATTTCACTATAGAAGATATTTATCTCAAAGTCCATTGTTCTATGTTGCCACATGTTAAGGTCCTATTTGTTCATTTTCTTTTACTTGGATTGCCAAATGTCTTTATATGATTTGTGTATCCTTGTTTTTATGGATCATTAGACAATGAGCTTTTTCTATAAAATGAAAGAGCATGATAGTTTGATAAACGAACTAACAAAATGAATCAGAATACCAGCGCTCTATCACAATCAGCTGAAGCACCTCATCCATCTTTCATTGAAAGAGAGAGAATTGCGAGCGAACATTTCTATAGGATGGTAGATGTTTGTCTAAGGTTTTATCTCATTTTGGGTGCTATTAGTCAAAATATGATTAAAAGTCGTTTAAACAAGAAGGCCGACAAAGATTACCAGATATGTTTCAGTTTATCTATTGGATTGGCTTAGTTTTTCAATTATCATTCGTCTCTGTTATTTGGTTGATGTCAATGGAATCTATTGGAAAACTACATATTGGTAAGTCAATTTTGTGGATGTTGATGAACGGTTGGATATCTTTCAAAATGTATGCATTTGTTAACCCTACCCATGCCTTACTAGGACCAGCAATGTGGTTGTGGCATGTGCACATTTAATTATAAAACGGTCTGACCATCAATAATCTTTTAGTAAGATTATTTGCTGATTGAATTTCCTTATGTATTTGTTTCTAATGAAGAATATAATCCATTACATTTCTTGTCAAATTAGAACTTTTTTTTCTTTTTTCTTTACCGTATCTTGTTTTTACTTATTGATTCTTTTGCATTTAATTTTTATGTTAGAATCATTAAATAATAATGCAGTGTTAATAACAATTTAATAATAGTTAAAATAACAACCTATGAAAGCTTTAATATACTGTAAAAAAAAATTTCATAGAAAGAGCCGTTAGAGACCTTCATCTTTTTGCATTTGTTTGTTGCGATGTGCTGTATTTAATGGAGATGAAGAAGCCAAAACTTAAGTACATGTACTAGTGGTTTTAGCTAATAATGTTGAAACATCTTGTACCAAAAGAAAGCTACCCTCTTTTTTACTACAAAAGTTTAAAGATACTCTTTCTCTATTATTTGAGAGATAATTCAAATTGTAACACATAAACTTACATCTTGTATTATTATCCTTAAAAATTCATTATATTTTCTTTTTATATAAAACTCAATACTAATTTATGATGTAGTTTAGACGGTCTTTCTATTCTATGGATAAAGCTGTAACACTATTGTATTATTATAATTAATAATAATGTACTTAGAATAATGAAAGGTATTTTTAGATCTTATCAAAAAATTAATAATAATGATATCCTAATGAAAAATATTCATCTTATACTCTTACAAATATAACTTTATTATATATTTTCAAAATCTTTCAATTTTCATTTTAATATTATTTTTTATCTTTTATAAATTAATATTATTCACAACAATTTTTAAATTTTAATTAAAAATAGTTTTTATTTACAAAATATTTATTTTTTTAAGAAAAATTGGATGATGCACTAATCATGTAAAAAAATTGCATGTCAATCAATTATAACCGTGAATTCCCTAAATAAAATTGTAATTTAAAAAACAAATATATGAAATGGCAAAATAATATTTTTCTATTGGATGACAATTTAAATGTTTAAACGTATTTTTAATGAAAATTTGTCTTTCTTCATTTTACAAGTTTCTTTTAATATTTAAATAACTATTTAATAAATTAAATTGATGTGATTATTATTTATATTATATTTAAGTAATTCATTTTAAATTAGAATTAGTAGAGAAAATTCAAAGAGACAAAATTATAATAAAAATTAAATGAACGAAAAATAAAATGTTAGAAGTACAAAACAAATTAGTATAAAATATAAAACTAATAAATAATAATATATTGTTATCAATTTTAATCTTTATTTATTTAAATAATTCAGAAAGAATTTAAAATATGATTACTTGTATTATTTAATTTTAAATCTAATAATTTGTATTTAATTAAAACACCTTAAACATGCACTATGGAGTTTTTTTAAAAAAACCTAAATAAAAAAAACTAAAATTAATTGAAAAATTTAGATGAACAAAAAAAAGAAAAATTAGGCGATTTAAATGATTCCTCTATTAAAAAACATTATTTAATTTCACTATAGAAGATATTTATCTCAAAGTCCATTGTTCTATGTTGCCACATGTTAAGGTACTATTTGTTCATTTTCTTTTACTTGGATTGCCAAATGTCTTATATGATTTGTGTATCCTTGTTTTTTTGGATCATTAGACAATGAGCTTTTTTCTATAAAATAAAAGAGTATGATAGTTTGATAAACGAACTAACAAAATGAATCGTAATACATTTATCACAATCAATGAAGCACCTCATCCATCTTTCATTGAAAGAGAGAGAATTGCGAGCGAACATTTCTATAGGATGGTAGATGTTTGTCTAAGGTTTTATCTCATTTTGGGTGCTATTAGTCAAAATATGATTAAAAGTCGTTTAAACAAGAAGGCCGACAAAGATTACCAGATATGTTTCAGTTTATCTATTGGATTGACTTAGTTTTTCAATTATCATCCGTCTCTGTTATTTTGTTGATGTCAATGGAATCTATTGGAAAACTACATATTGGTAAGTCAATTTTGTGGATGTTGATGAACGGTTGGATATCTTTCAAAATGTATGCATTTGTTAATCCTACCCATGCCTTACTAGGACCAGCAATGTGGGTTGTGGCATGTGCACATTTAATTATAAAACGGTGTGACCATCAATAATCTTTTAGTAAGATTATTTGATGATTGAATTTCCTTATGTATTTGTTTCTAATGAAGAATATAATCCATTACATTTCTTGTCAAATTAGAACTTTTTTTTCTTTTTTCTTTACCGTATCTTGTTTTTACTTATTGATTCTTTTGCATTTAATTTTTATGTTAGAATCATTAAATAATAATGCAGTGTTAATAACAATTTAATAATAATTAAAATAACAACCTATGAAAGCTTTAATATACTGTAAGAATTTTTTCATAGAAAGAGCCGTTAGAGACCTTCATCTCTTTGCATTTGTTTGTTGCGATGTGCTGTATTTAATGGAGATGAAGAAGCCAAAACTTTAGTACATGTACTAGTGGTTTTAGCTAATAATGTTGAAACATCTTTTACCAAAAGAAATCTACCCTCTTTTTTACTACAAAAGTTTAAAGATACTTTTTCTATTATTTGAGAGATAATTCAAATTGTAACACATAAACTTACGTCTTGTATTATTATCCTTAAAAATTAATTATATTTTCTTTTTATATAAAACTCAATACTAATTTATGATGTAGTTTAGACGGTCTTTCTATTCTATGGATAAAGTCAGAACACTATTGTATTATTATAATTAATAATAATGTACTTAGAATAATGAAAGGTATTTTTAGATCTTATCAAAAATTAATAATAATAATATCCTATTGAAAATATTCATCTTATACTCTTACAAATATAACTTTATTATATATTTTCAAAATCTTTCAATTTTCATTTTAATATTATTTTTATCTATTATAAATTAATATTATTCACAACAATTTTAAATTTTAGTTAAAAATAGTTTTTATTTAAAATCAAAATATTTATTTTTTTAAGAAAAACTGGATGATGCGCTAATCATGTAGTAAAAATTGCACTGTCAATCAATTATAATCGTGAATTCCCCTAAATAAAATTGTAATTTAAAAAAATATATATGAAATGGCAAAATAATTTTTTTTTTATTGGATGACAATTTAAATGTTTAAACTTATTTTTTAATGAAAATTTGTCTTTCTTCATTTTACAAGTTTCTTTTAATATTTAAATAAGTATTTAATAAATTAAATTTATGTAATTATTATTTATATTATATTTAAGTAATTCATTTTAAATTAGAATTAGTAGAGAAAATTCAGAGAGACAAAATTATGATAAAAATTAAATGAACGAAAAATGGAAATGTTAGAAGTACAAAAACAAATTAGTATAAAATATAAAACTAATAAATAATAATATATTGTTATCAATTTTAATCTTTATTTATTTAAATAATTCGTAAAGAATTTAAAATATGATTACTTGTATTATTTAATTTTAAATCTAATAATTTGTATTTAATTAAAACACCTTAAACATGCACTATGGAGTTTTTTTAAAAAAACCTAAATAAAAAAAACTAAAATTAATTGAAAAATTTAGATGAACAAAAAAAAAGAAAAATTAGGCAGATTTAAATGATTCCTCTATTAAAAAACATTATTTAATTTCACTATAGAAGATATTTATCTCAAAGTCCATTGTTCTATGTTGCCACATGTTAAGGTACTATTTGTTCATTTTCTTTTACTTGGATTGCCAAATGTCTTTATATGATTTGTGTATCCTTGTTTTTTTGGATCATTAGACAATGAGCTTTTTTCTATAAAATAAAAGAGTATGATAGTTTGATAAACGAACTAACAAAATGAATCAGAATACCAGCGCTCTATCACAATCAGCTGAAGCACCTCATCCATCTTTCATTGAAAGAGAGAGAATTGCGAGCGAACATTTCTATAGGATGGTAGATGTTTGTCTAAGGTTTTATCTCACTTTGGGTGCTATTAGTCAAAATATGATTAAAAGTCGTTTAAACAAGAAGGCCGACAAAGATTACCAGATATGTTTCAGTTTATCTATTGGATTGGCTTAGGTTTTCAATTATCATTCGTCTCTGTTATTTGGTTGATGTCAATGGAATCTATTGGAAAACTACATATTGGTAAGTCAATTTTGTGGATGTTGATGAACGGTTGGATATCTTTCAAAATGTATGCATTTGTTAATCCTACCCATGCCTTACTAGGACCAGCAATGTGGGTTGTGGCATGTGCACATTTAATTATAGAACGGTGTGACCATCAATAATCTTTTAGTAAGATTATTTGATGATTGAATTTCCTTATGTATTTGTTTCTAATGAAGAATATAATCCATTACATTTCTTGTCAAATTAGAACTATTTTTTTCTTTTTTCTTTACCGTATGTTGTTTTTATTTATTGATTCTTTTGCATTTAATTTTTATGTTAGAATCATTAAATAATAATGCAGTGTTAATAACAATTTAATAATAATTAAAATAACAACCTATGAAAGCTTTGATATACTGTAAGAATTTTTTCATAGAAAGAGCCGTTAGAGACCTTCATCTTTTTGCATTTGTTTGTTGTGATGTGCTGTATTTAATGGAGATGAAGAAGCCAAAACTTAAGTATATGTACTAGTGGTTTTAGCTAATAATGTTGAAACATCTTTTACCAAAAGAAAGCTACCCTCTTTTTTACAACAAAAGTTTAAAGATACTTTTTCTCTATTATTTGAGAGATAATTCAAATTGTAACACATAAACTTACATCTTGTATTATTATCCTTAAAAATTCATTATATTTTCTTTTTATATAAAAGTCAATACTAATTTATGATGTAGTTTAGACGGTCTTTCTATTCTATGGATAAAGCTGTAACACTATTGTATTATTATAATTAATAATAATGTAATTAGAATAATGAAATGTATTTTTAGATCTTATCAAAAAATTAATAATAATGATATCCTAATGAAATATATTCATCTTATACTCTTACAAATATAACTTTATTATATATTTTCAAAATCTTTCAATTTTCATTTTAATATTATTTTTTATCTTTTATAAATTAATATTATTCACAACAATTTTTAAATTTTAATTAAAAATAGTTTTTATTTACAAAATATTTATTTTTTTAAGAAAAATTGGATGATGCACTAATCATGTAAAAAAAATTGCACTGTCAATCAATTATAACCGTGAATTCCCCTAAATAAAATTGTAATTTAAAAAAACAAATATATGAAATGGCAAAATAATATTTTTTCTATTGGATGACAATTTAAATGTTTAAACGTATTTTTTAATGAAAATTTGTCTTTCTTCATTTTACAAGTTTCTTTTAATATTTAAATAACTATTTAATAAATTAAATTGATGTGATTATTATTTATATTATATTTAAGTAATTCATTTTAAATTAGAATTAGTAGAGAAAATTCAAAGAGACAAAATTATAATAAAAATTAAATGAACGAAAAATAAAAAT
This sequence comes from Vicia sativa, assembly GCA_021764765.1. Lineage (NCBI taxonomy): Eukaryota > Viridiplantae > Streptophyta > Magnoliopsida > Fabales > Fabaceae > Vicia > Vicia sativa. The sequence goes on from CM038796.1 coordinate 131,615,236, forward strand.
GTTAGAAGTACAAAAACAAATTAGTATAAAATATAAAACTAATAAATAATAATATATTGTTATCAATTTTAATCTTTATTTATTTAAATAATTCGTAAAGAATTTAAAATATGATTACTTGTATTATTTAATTTTAAATCTAATAATTTGTATTTAATTAAAACACCTTAAACATGCACTATGGAGTTTTTTTAAAAAAACCTAAATAAAAAAAACTAAAATTAATTGAAAAATTTAGATGAACAAAAAAAAAGAAAAATTAGGCGATTTAAATGATTCCTCTATTAAAAACATTATTTAATTTCACTATAGAAGATATTTATCTCAAAGTCCATTGTTCTATGTTGCCACATGTTAAGGTACTATTTGTTCATTTTCTTTTACTTGGATTGCCAAATGTCTTATATGATTTGTGTATCCTTGTTTTTTTGGATCATTAGACAATGAGCTTTTTTCTATAAAATAAAAGAGTATGATAGTTTGATAAACGAACTAACAAAATGAATCAGAATACCAGCGCTCTATCACAATCAGCTGAAGCACCTCATCCATCTTTCATTGAAAGAGAGATTTGCGAACATTTCTATAGGATGGTAGATGTTTGTCTAAGGTTTTATCTCATTTTGGGTGCTATTAGTCAAAATATGATTAAAAGTCGTTTAAACAAGAAGGCCGACAAAGATTACCAGATATGTTTCAGTTTATCTATTGGATTGACTTAGTTTTTCAATTATCATCCGTCTCTGTTATTTTGTTGATGTCAATGGAATCTATTGGAAAACTACATATTGGTAAGTCAATTTTGTGGATGTTGATGAACGGTTGGATATCTTTCAAAATGTATGCATTTGTTAATCCTACCCATGCCTTACTAGGACCAGCAATGTGGGTTGTGGCATGTGCACATTTAATTATAAAACGGTGTGACCATCAATAATCTTTTAGTAAGATTATTTGATGATTGAATTTCCTTATGTATTTGTTTCTAATGAAGAATATAATCCATTACATTTCTTGTCAAATTAGAACTTTTTTTTTCTTTTTTCTTTACCGTATCTTGTTTTTACTTATTGATTCTTTTGCATTTAATTTTTATGTTAGAATCATTAAATAATAATGCAGTGTTAATAACAATTTAATAATAATTAAAATAACAACCTATGAAAGCTTTAATATACTGTAAGAATTTTTTCATAGAAAGAGCCGTTAGAGACCTTCATCTCTTTGCATTTGTTTGTTGCGATGTGCTGTATTTAATGGAGATGAAGAAGCCAAAACTTTAGTACATGTACTAGTGGTTTTAGCTAATAATGTTGAAACATCTTTTACCAAAAGAAATCTACCCTCTTTTTTACTACAAAAGTTTAAAGATACTTTTTCTCTATTATTTGAGAGATAATTCAAATTGTAACACATAAACTTACGTCTTGTATTATTATCCTTAAAAATTAATTATATTTTCTTTTTATATAAAACTCAATACTAATTTATGATGTAGTTTAGACGGTCTTTCTATTCTATGGATAAAGCTGTAACACTATTGTATTATTATAATTAATAATAATGTACTTAGAATAATGAAAGGTATTTTTAGATCTTATCAAAAAATTAATAATAATAATATCCTATTGAAAAATATTCATCTTATACTCTTACAAATATAACTTTATTATATATTTTCAAAATCTTTCAATTTTCATTTTAATATTATTTTTTATCTATTATAAATTAATATTATTCACAACAATTTTTAAATTTTAGTTAAAAATAGTTTTTATTTAAAATCAAAATATTTATTTTTTTAAGAAAAACTGGATGATGCGCTAATCATGTAGTAAAAATTGCACTGTCAATCAATTATAATCGTGAATTCCCCTAAATAAAATTGTAATTTAAAAAAATATATATGAAATGGCAAAATAATTTTTTTTTTATTGGATGACAATTTAAATGTTTAAACTTATTTTTTAATGAAAATTTGTCTTTCTTCATTTTACAAGTTTCTTTTAATATTTAAATAAGTATTTAATAAATTAAATTTATGTAATTATTATTTATATTATATTTAAGTAATTCATTTTAAATTAGAATTAGTAGAGAAAATTCAGAGAGACAAAATTATGATAAAAATAAAATGAACGAAAAATGGAAATGTTAGAAGTACAAAAACAAATTAGTATAAAATATAAAACTAATAAATAATAATATATTGTTATCAATTTTAATCTTTATTTATTTAAATAATTCGTAAAGAATTTAAAATATGATTACTTGTATTATTTAATTTTAAATCTAATAATTTGTATTTAATTAAAACACCTTAAACATGCACTATGGAGTTTTTTTAAAAAAACCTAAATAAAAAAAACTAAAATTAATTGAAAAATTTAGATGAACAAAAAAAAAGAAAATTAGGCAGATTTAAATGATTCCTCTATTAAAAAACATTATTTAATTTCACTATAGAAGATATTTATCTCAAAGTCCATTGTTCTATGTTGCCACATGTTAAGGTACTATTTGTTCATTTTCTTTTACTTGGATTGCCAAATGTCTTTATATGATTTGTGTATCCTTGTTTTTTTGGATCATTAGACAATGAGCTTTTTTCTATAAAATAAAAGAGTATGATAGTTTGATAAACGAACTAACAAAATGAATCAGAATACCAGCGCTCTATCACAATCAGCAGAAGCACCTCATCCATCTTTCATTGAAAGAGAGAGATTGCGACGAACATTTCTATAGGATGGTAGATGTTTGTCTAAGGTTTTATCTCACTTTGGGTGCTATTAGTCAAAATATGATTAAAAGTCGTTTAAACAAGAAGGCCGACAAAGATTACCAGATATGTTTCAGTTTATCTATTGGATTGGCTTAGGTTTTCAATTATCATTCGTCTCTGTTATTTGGTTGATGTCAATGGAATCTATTGGAAAACTACATATTGGTAAGTCAATTTTGTGGATGTTGATGAACGGTTGGATATCTTTCAAAATGTATGCATTTGTTAATCCTACCCATGCCTTACTAGGACCAGCAATGTGGGTTGTGGCATGTGCACATTTAATTATAGAACGGTGTGACCATCAATAATCTTTTAGTAAGATTATTTGATGATTGAATTTCCTTATGTATTTGTTTCTAATGAAGAATATAATCCATTACATTTCTTGTCAAATTAGAACTATTTTTTTCTTTTTTCTTTACCGTATGTTGTTTTTATTTATTGATTATTTTGCATTTAATTTTTATGTTAGAATCATTAAATAATAATGCGTGTTAATAACAATTTAATAATAATTAAAATAACAACCTATGAAAGCTTTGATATACTGTAAGAATTTTTCATAGAAAGAGCCGTTAGAGACCTTCATCTTTTGCATTTGTTTGTTGTGATGTCTTTGTATTTAATGGAGATGAAGAAGCCAAAACTTAAGTATATGTACTAGTGGTTTTAGCTAATAATGTTGAAACATCTTTTACCAAAAGAAAGCTACCCTCTTTTTACAACAAAAGTTTAAAGATACTTTTCTCTATTATTTGAGAGATAATTCAAATTGTAACACATAAACTTACATCTTGTATTATTATCCTTAAAAATTCATTATATTTTCTTTTTATATAAAAGTCAATACTAATTTATGATGTAGTTTAGACGGTCTTTCTATTCTATGGATAAAGCTGTAACACTATTGTATTATTATAATTAATAATAATGTAATTAGAATAATGAAATGTATTTTTAGATCTTATCAAAAAATTAATAATAATGATATCCTAATGAAAAATATTCATCTTATACTCTTACAAATATAACTTTATTATATATTTTCAAAATCTTTCAATTTTCCTTTTAATATTATTTTTTATCTTTTATAAATTAATATTATTCACAACAATTTTTAAATTTTAATTAAAAATAGTTTTTATTTAAAATCAAAATATTTATTTTTTTAAGAAAAAATGGATGATGCACTAATCATGTAAAAAAAATTGCACTGTCAATCAATTATAGCCGTGAATTCCCCTAAATAAAATTGTAATTTAAAAAAAACAAATATGAAATGGAAAAATAATATTTTTTCTATTGGACGACAATTTAAATGTTTAAACATATTTTTAATGAAAATTTGTCTTTCTTCATTTAACAAGTTTCTTTTAATATTTAAATAACTATTTAATAAATTAAATTTATGTGATTATTATTTATATTATATTTAAGTAATTCATTTTAAATTAGAATTAGTAGAGAAAATTCAGAGAGAAAAAATTATAATAAAAATTAAATGAACGAAAAATAAAAATGTTAGAAGTACAAAAACAAATTAGTATAAAATATAAAACTAATAAATAATAATATATTGTTATCAATTTTAATCTTTATTTATTTAAATAATTCGTAAAGAATTTAAAATATGATTACTTGTATTATTTAATTTTAAATCTAATAATTTGTATTTAATTCAAACACCTTAAACGTGCACTACTATGGAGTTTTTTAAAAAAAGCCTAAATAAAAAAAACTAAAATTAATAGAAAAATTTAGATGAACAAAAAAAAAAGAAAAATTAGGCAGATTTAAATGATTCCTCTATTAAAAAACAATATTTAATTTCACTATAGAAGGTATTTATCTCAAAGTCCATTGTTCTATGTTGCCACATGTTAAGGTACTATTTGTTCATTTTCTTTTACTTGGATTGCCAAATGTCTTTATATGATTTGTGTATCCTTGTTTTTTTGGATCATTAGACAATGAGCTTTTTTCTATAAAATGAAAGAACATGATAGTTTGATAAACGAACTAACAAAATGAATCAGAATACCAGCACTCTATCACGATCAGCTGAAGCACCTCATCCATCTTTCATTGAAAGAGAGAGAATTGCGAGCGAACATTTCTATAGGATGGTAGATGTTTGTCTAAGGTTTTATCTCATTTTGGGTGCTATTATTCAAAATATGATTAAAAGTCGTTTAAACAAGAAGGCCGACAAAGATTACCAGATATGTTTCAGTTTATCTATTGGATTGGCTTAGTTTTTCAATTATCATTCGTCTATGTTATTTGGTTGATGTCAATGGAATCTATTGGAAAACTACATATTGGTAAGTCAATTTTGTGGATGTTGATGACTGGTTGGATATCTTTCAAAATGTATGCATTTGTTAATCCTACCCATGCCTTACTAGGACCAGCAATGTGGGTTGTGGCATGTGCATATTTAATTATAAAACGGTGTGACCATCAATAATCTTTTAGTAAGATTATTTGCTGATTGAATTTCCTTATGTATTTGTTTCTAATGGAGAATATAATCCATTACATTTCTTGTCAAATTAGAACTTTTTTTTTCTTTTTTCTTTACCGTATCTTGTTTTTACTTATTGATTCTTTTGCATTTAATTTTTATGTTAGAATCATTAAATAATAATGCAGTGTTAATAACAATTTAATAATAATTAAAATAACAACCTATAAAAGCTTTAATATACTGTAAGAATTTTTTCATAGAAAGAGCCGTTAGAGACCTTCATCTCTTTGCATTTGTTTGTTGCGATGTGTTGTATTTAATGGAGATGAAGAAGCCAAAACTTTAGTACATGTAATAGTGGTTTTAGCTAATAATGTTGAAACATCTTTTACCAAAAGAAATCTACCCTCTTTTTTACTACAAAAGTTTAAAGATACTTTTTCTCTATTATTTGAGAGATAATTCAAATTGTAACATGTAACACCCCTTCTAATTACCCGCGATTTTATAAATAATAATCAGAGTATATAACACATATCAAGAGGCATCACAATTTCCAATATAATTCAAAACAGTTGTCATGCTTTCACTGAAGAAAATTCATTAAATGAAACATACTTAAAGTTATGTTTAATGAAATGAAACATAACGGATCCGAATACAACATCCATAATTATTCCAGAACATAACATCAAAACATGATTCAAAACCATTAAAAATATCCATTGAAGGATTCAAACAACCGTTTTCCCAGGTTACATCTACGAGCACGACGACACGCGGACTAATTAAGCGACTCGACTCTAGAGCTATCCGCACAACTCCATGCACTAATCACTGGATCGAAATTGTTAAAGTAAGGGTGAGATTTCAATTCAATATAACATGCATTATACGTTTTTAAATGCAACGAATGATCGGATACGTTAATCCATTAACCAAAACACAAATCATAATCAATTCACAAGGCAGTTCACACAATGAACATGTATATAACAAACAATGGAAATTGCAACACTGGAATCCATCCTAGCATGTTACAATCCCATATGCAATGCAGACTCTATGCATGTGGTACCAATACGTGAACCAAGTCCACCCACTGCTCCGTTTACTCGTGGAAAGACAGTGTAATCCATGATTCGCCCAGAACACTGAGTCAAGAATCCAATCCATGATTCGCCCATAACCACCGGGTCAAGAATCTAGCCTCACCACCTCCAACCAGGTAAGTCTATTGGCTCTGCAAGCTCACCTCCGCACAATGGGAATAAACCAATTTAACAAATGCTCATGCATGCATCATAAAAGCATGCAACATCAATTCAACGGAATATGATAACAACACAATTCCACATAATTGCCAATATCAACGTATATCGCATGATAACAACATAATCATGAAATACTTATCACAAAGCATAAATATGCCGAACACTTACTCCTCAATCAGTAAGACTATCACCCGTATATACAATAACAACAACACATGATATCAATACAATCATGAATAAACAACATTGACAACAAGGAAACCAACACATATGCGTCAGTCTTCATTCACCCTGTCAGAACAATCTAAACCAATTCCCAGACTTTGATTTCAACATAATTCACTTAATTTCAATCACCAATTTATCGTATTCAATCAAAATAAATAATCAACACAACATGGTAAGCTTTAGCATTCATCCGATAACTCAGGTCATTCATATTAATTTCCCATTATCCTTAATCAATCCATACTTTTCAAAATCGGGAGCTCGACTCTTTTAAAAATAATTTTTGAGAAAATAATATTTTTCCTTTCCAAGAGATAGTATTTGAAATTTAAGAAATAACGCCGAAAATGGCACTCGAATCGGAGTTACGATTTAGAAAATATGAGTTTTTGAAGTTTTAGAAATTTTAGAAAAATACTCGCTCCCCTGGTTTTTGTATGGGAACCCGGTTCCTACCTATACAGGAACCGGTTCCTGAGTGTAAAAATCCCAGTTTTGGCCAATTTAACACTGGGAACTCGGTTCCTCCCCACAGGGAACCGGTTCCCACGTCCTATAACATCATTTTCTGCAACTTTTGACAGCATTTTGCACCCATTATCATTTCCAAACTTTCAAGTACGAATTGGGACATTAGGAACACTATTTCATGATCATTTCACACCATTATAACATCACACAACATGGTTTATTCATTCCTATCAATTATTTGACATACAAATGATCCTAATTCCAAACACCGACACAAAATAGGGTTTATTTCCATAACTTATAATCATCAACATTCAAACTTCCTAACATACCCAATTATCCCTTTGATTCCCAAAACCCATAAAGCATATTAACCGAACGAAATCACCCCTTACCCCGCGATGATTCTTCGGTTTCTCTCGGCGTCGGCTTTTCCTCTCTTCTCTTCTTTCTCCAACTCTACGTGAAATGATTTCTCCAAAACATTCTCTTTTCCTTTATTTTCCTTTTTATACTCCTTTTAATATTCCTTATTAATCCAAATAAAAGGAAATAATAATAATTAGTAAAGTAGAGTAATTTACTCCTCATACTCACTAACTACTGACACCTCAATCCTTTCCTCATTAAATGATCCAATTAATCCAATAATATAAATATTTAAGACTTTAATTAAATAAATAATTAAATTCCCATTTATTTAATATTTTAATTAAATCGGGGTGTCACAACTCTCCCCCACTAAAAGAGTTTTCGTCCTCGAAAACATACCTTAGACGAATAGTTCGGGATACGAGTCCTTCATCTGACTCTCCAGTTCCTAAGTGACGTTTCCTTCAGCTGGTCCTCCCCAATCTACTCGTACCAGTGTTATCTCTTTACCTCGCAATTGCTTCACTTTTTGATCCTCAATTCGCGATCGCTTCAACATCAAATTATCCGATGACGAACATCATCCACTTGAATCTCATGAGACGGATCCGCAATGTACCTCCTCAACTGAGATACATGGAAAACATCATGCCAATTTGCAAGTGACGGCGGTAAAGCAATTTGATAAGCAACTTTCCCAACTCTCTTGGTAATTTGAAACGGACCAATAAAGCGCGGAGCCAACTTCTTTGACTTCAAAGCTCGACCAATACCAGTCATCGGAGTAACTCTCATAAACACGTGGTCTCCTTCATTACTCAAGATCTTTCCTCCTCTTATCGTGATAACTTTTCTGACGACTCTGAGAAGTTCTCATCTTCTCCTGACTCATCTTAATCTTTTCTGAAGTCTGTTGAACAATCTCTAGTCCAATCATCGCACTTCCTCCAGATTCATACCAACACAACGGTGTCCGACACCTCCTACCATACAATGCCTCAACCGGAGCCATACCAATGCTCGAATGAAAATTATTGTTGTAGGTAAACTCTATCAACGACAAATAGCTATCCCAAGCTCCACCTTTCTCTAACACCCAATCTCTCAACAAATCTTCTAACGATTGAATCGTCCTCTTCGTATGACCATCTGTCTGCGGATGATACGCGGAACTCAATCGTAACTTAGTACCCAGAGCTTCTTGCAATTCTGTCCAGAACCTAGAAGTAAACCTCGGATCTCTATCTGACACAATGCTAGACGGAATGCCATGCAAACTTACAATTTTCTCAACATACAGTTCTGTCAACCTCTCCATCAGATAATCCATCCTTATCGGAATGAATTGAGCAGACTTCGTCAATCGGTCGACAATCACCCAAATAGAATCACAGTTCTTCGTCGTCCTCGGAAAACCAGACACGAAATCCATTGAAATTCCATCCCATTTCCATTTTGGAACAAACAACGGCTCCATCAATCCTGACGGCTTCGGATGCTCAATCTTCGATTTCTGACAAACCAAACATGCGTACACAAACTCGGCAATTTCCTTCTTCATTCCAGGCCACCAAAATAATTTCCTCAAATCATGATACATCTTAGTAGCACCGGGATGAATACTCAACCCACTACGATGTTCTTCCTCCAAAATACTTTTCCTAATCTCAGCAACATCCGGAACACACACTCTATCACCAAGTCTCATAACGCCATTCTCATCAATTCGGAACTCACCTCCTTGACCTTGGTTAATCAATGTCAGCCTATCCACCAAACCAACATCGGATTTCTGTCCCTTTCGAATCTCTTCCAAAATACCACTAGTCAGCTTCAACATGCCCAATTTCACACTATTCGAAGTAGTTTCACATACTAAACTTAAATCTCTGAATTGTTCCACTAAATCCAATTCACGAACCATTAACATCGACATACGCAAGGATTTCCTGCTCAACGCATCTGCCATGACGTTTGCCTTCCCAGGTTGGTAATTCAAACCAAAATCATAATCCTTGAGAAATTCTAACCATCTTCTCTGCCTCCTGTTCAACTCTTTCTGATCAAAGAGATACTTCAGGCTCTTATGATCACTGAACACTTCAAACCGTGAACCATACAGATAATGCCTTAAGAACTTCAAAACAAATACACCGACTACCAAATTCAATCATGGGTCGGATAATTCCTTTCATGCACTTTCAATTGTCTCGAAGCATAAGCCACCACCTGCTTATCCTTCATCAACACACCACCTAAACCCATCAATAACGCATCATAATACATAACAAAGGACTCTTCCGGATTTGGCAAAATTAAAATCGGAGCACTAGTCAACCTCCTCTTCCACTCTTGGAATCCTTCCTCTCAATCAGAATCCCAAAACAATATACACTTGGTTTTACAAATCTATTTCTCTGAGCACCTTCCAATAGCTTCTTCAATTTTCCATATCTAAAGTTGACGTCTTGTATGGTGTCATAGAAATATGTTTTGTACCCAGAACGACATTAACAACGACTCCGACTCTCCTCAACCATCATTACACGATAAATAAATTACTTACAGGTGTTGGAACCATTTTTAAAACAAAGTTCATCACATCATCTTTCCAACACTTCAAACAAAACTCAAATCAGACAACCAAACTCCAATTATGGATTTTACAGGTTTTCAAAAATAATCTTTACTTGGAAATCAATTCCCTATGATAGGTAATCGATTTCTCACCTTGAGAGTGAAAATCCTAAAACATCATAGAATGCAAAATTTGAGATTCTAACTTCAACATAACGCAACACATCATCACCATGATTAATTTCGTTAAATTACGTTCAATAACCAATTCACATCATTGCATACTTTATATCAACCAACGACACAATTAATCTTTTCAAGAACACAAAGAGGTCACTCTCGACAACTTCACGATCAACCGGAGCGTTGCAACATTCCCATCACACCGACTTCATCTTCTAAGAGTCATTCTTCTCAATCACCAAATATCTTCTAGGCCAAGAATATGCATCGACTCATCAAAGCGATTCATAATCACTTGGTTTACTTCAAACATTCAACCCAAGGGTAGCCTCCGCTAATCCAACATCTTGTTCAACGATGAGTCGCTATTATTCTCAGGGAACATTAGAATTCACACCCAACTCTTCCAACTGTTTCTTCAACTCAGACAACTCAGATGCCGACATGCGATACGGCGCCCTCGACACCGAACTAGTTCCAAGAATTAAATCTATAGTAATTCCTCCTCTCTCTCAGGAGGAAATTCACCGACGTCTCCTGGAAACACCTCTGGACATTCATCCACCACTGGCAATCCAACTTACTCGGAACAATCTCCAGACAATTCTTCACTACCGGTAATTCATCGCTCTCAGATTTTCCTTTCACTTCCGTCGAAGAATACAACATAAATACCACATCACCATCATTAATATCTACGCAACTCTAACCATCCCTCTCAATTCATTATTCTTACTAGAGTCTTAGTCCACTTATATGGTTCACAAGCTTCTACCACACTTCATTCATTTTCATTACTTTATGTACCAATTAGATAGTAAGACAATTATATTCCATCCAATATGATTCCGTCTACTATCAACAAGAGATTAAGGGTGATCAAGTCCACAATTTTCCGATAGACATTCGTTAATCATACTGGAGTATAAACCATCATTACCAACACTTCCTATTCTCAGAATCGTACTTGCCTCTTTGCACTTCCAACTATGATTCATGGTCCAACGATTCCAACAGCTCCAACCACTCTTGTACTGTCTTCTCAAGCAGTACCCCGTACCAATGACCTACAATTGGAACATATCTGGGAAGCACTTCTCCTCCCCCACTTAGGCTCACACTACTCCTGCAATAATCACTCAGAAAAGTAACAAGTACCGACAGTGTTGTACACACTTGTCGCGTACAAAGGGATAATGACATTAAGACAAGACCGACTATGCTCTGATACCACTATTGTAACACCCCTTCTAATTACCCGCGATTTTATAAATAATAATCAGAGTATATAACACATATCAAGAGGCATCACAATTTCCAATATAATTCAAAACAGTTGTCATGCTTTCACTGAAGAAAATTCATTAAATGAAACATACTTAAAGTTATGTTTAACAGCGGAAATGAAACATAACGGATCCCGAATACAACATCCATAATTATTCCAGGACATAACATCAAAACATGATTCAAAACCATTAAAATATCCATTGAAGGATTCAAACAACCGTTTTCCCAGTGTTACATCTACCAGAGCACGACACTGACACGCGGACTAATTAACTGACTCGACTCTAGAGCTATCCTCACCAACTCAAGCTAATCACTGGATCGAAATTGTTAAAGTAAGGGTGAGATTTCAATTCAATATAACATGCATTATCGTTTTAAAATGCAATGAATGATCGGATACGTTAATCCATTAACCAAAACACAAATCATAATCAATTCATAAGGCAGTTCACACAATGAACATGTATATAACAAACAATGGAAATTGCAACACTGGAATCCATCCTAGCATGTTACAATCCCATATGTAATGCAGACTCTATGCATGTGGTACCAATACGTGAACCAAGTTCACCCACTGCTCCGTTTACTCGTGGAAAGACAGTGTAATCCATGATTCGCCCAGAACACTGAGTCAAGAATCCAATCCATGATTCGCCCATAACCACCGGGTCAAGAATCTAGCCTCACCACCTCCAACCAGGTAAGTCTATTGGCTCTGCAAGCTCACCTCCGCACAATGGGAATGAACCAATTTAACAAATGCTCATGCATGCATCATAAAAGCATGCAACATCAATTCAACGGAATATGATAACAACACAATTCCACATAATTGCCAATATCAACGTATATCGCATGATAACAACATAATCATGAAATACTTATCACAAAGCATAAATATGCCGAACGCTTACTCCTCAATCAGTAAGACTATCACCCGTATATACAATAACAACAACACATGATATCAATACAATCATGAATAAACAACATTGACAACAACACATGATATCAATACAATCATGAATAGACAACAAGGAAACCAACACATATGCGTCAGTCTTCATTCACCCTGTCAGAACAATCTAAACCAATTCCCAGACTTTGATTTCAACATAATTCACTTAATGTCAATCACCAATTTATCGTATTCAATCAAAATAAATAATCAACACAACATGGTAAGCTTTAGCATTCATCCGATAACTCAGGCCATTCATATTAATTTCCCATTATCCTTAATCAATCCATACTTTTCAAAATCGGGAGCTCGACTCTTTTAAAAATAATTTTTGAGAAAATAATATTTTTCCTTTCCAAGAGATAGTATTTGAAATTTAAGAAATAACGCCGAAAACGGCACTCGAATCGGAGTTACGGTTTAGAAAATATGAGTTTTTGAAGTTTTAGAAATTTTAGAAAAATACTCGCTCCCTGGTTTTTGTATGGGAACCCGGTTCCTACCTATACAGGAACCGGTTCCTGAGTGTAAAAATCCCAGTTTTGGCCAATTTAACACTGGGAACTCGGTTCCTCCCCACAGGGAACCGGTTCCCACGTCCTATAACATCATTTTCTGCAACTTTTGACAGCATTTTGCACCCATTATCATTTCCAAACTTTCAAGTACGAATTGGGACATTAGGAACACTATTTCATGATCATTTCACACCATTATAACATCACACAACATGGTTTATTCATTCGTATCAATTATTTGACATACAAATGATCCTAATTCCAAACACCGACACAAAATAGGGTTTATTTCCATAACTTATAATCATCAACATTCAAACTTCCTAACATACCCAATTATCCCTTTGATTCCCAAAATCCATAAAGCATATTAACCGAACGAAATCACCCCTTACCCCGCGATGATTCTTCGGTTTCTCTCGGCGTCGGCTTTTCCTCTCTTCTCTTCTTTCTCCAACTCTACGTGAAATGATTTCTCCAAAACCTTCTCTTTTCCTTTATTTTCCTTTTTATACTCCTTTTAATATTCTTTATTAATCCAAATAAAAGGAAATAATAATAATTAGTAAAGTAGAGTAATTTACTCCTCATACTCACTAACTACTCTGTACACCTCCAATCCTTTCCTCATTAAATGATCCAATTAATCCAATAATATAAATATTTAAGACTTTAATTAAATAAATAATTAAATTCCCATTTATTTAATATTTTAATTAAATCGGGGTGTCACATAACACATAAACTTACATCTTGTATTATTATCCTTAAAAATTAATTATATTTTATTTTTATATAAAACTCAATACTAATTTATGATGTAGTTTAGACGGTCTTTCTATTCTATGGATAAAGCTGTAACACTATTGTATTATTATAATTAATAATAATGTACTTAGAATAATGAAAGGTATTTTTAGATCTTATCAAAAAATTAATAATAATGATATCCTATTGAAAAATATTCATCTTATACTCTTACAAATATAACTTTATTATATATTTTCAAAATCTTTCAATTTTCATTTTAATATTATTTTTTATCTTTTATAAATTAATATTATTCACAACAATTTTTAAATTTTAGTTAAAAATAGTTTTTATTTAAAATCAAAATATTTATTTTTTTAAGAAAAAATGGATGATGCACTAATCATGTAGTAAAAATTGCACTGTCAATCAATTATAATCGTGAATTCCCCTAAATAAAATTGTAATTTAAAAAAATATACATTAAATGGCAAAATAATATTTTTTCTATTGGATGACAATTTAAATGTTTAAACTTATTTTTTAATGAAAATTTGTCTTTCTTCATTTTACAAGTTTCTTTTAATATTTAAATAACTATTTAATAAATTAAATTTATGTAATTATTATTTATATTATATTTAAGTAATTCATTTTAAATTAGAATTAGTAGAGAAAATTCAGAGAGACAAAATTATAATAAAAATTAAATGAACGAAAAATGGAAATGTTAGAAGTACAAAAACAAATTAGTATAAAATATAAAACTAATAAATAATAATATATTGTTATCAAATTTAATCTTTATTTATTTAAATAATTCGTAAAGAATTTAAAATATGATTACTTGTATTATTTAATTTTAAATCTAATAATTTGTATTTAATTCAAACACCTTAAACGTGCACTATGGAGTTTTAAAAAAAAACCTAAATAAAAAAAACTAAAATTAATTGAAAAATTTAGATGAACAAAAAAGAAAAGAAAAATTAGGCAGATTTAAATGATTCCTCTATTAAAAAACAATATTTAATTTCACTATAGAAGATATTTATCTCAAAGTCCATTGTTCTATGTTGCCACATGTTAAGGTACTATTTGTTCATTTTCTTTTACTTGGATTGCCAAATGTCTTTATATGATTTATGTATCCTTGTTTTTTTGGATCATTAGACAATGAGCTTTTTTCTATAAAATGAAAGAGCATGATAGTTTGATAAACGAACTAACAAAATGAATCAGAATACCAGCGCTCTATCACAATCAGCTGAAGCACCTCATCCATCTTTCATTGAAAGAGAGAGAATTGCGAGCGAACATTTCTATAGGATGGTAGATGTTTGTCTAAGGTTTTATCTCATTTTGGGTGCTATTAGTCAAAATATGATTAAAAGTCGTTTAAACAAGAAGGCCGACAAAGATTACCAGATATGTTTAGGTTTATCTATTGGATTGGCTTAGTTTTTCAATTATCATTCGTCTCTGTTATTTGGTTGATGTCAATGGAATCTATTGGAAAACTACATATTGGTAAGTCAATTTTGTGGATGATGATGAACGGTTGGATATCTTTCAAAATGTATGCATTTGTTAATCCTAACCATGCCTTACTAGGACCAAAGAATGGGTTGTGGCATGTGCACATTTAATTATAAAACGGTGTGACCA
Organism: Vicia sativa; assembly: GCA_021764765.1. NCBI lineage: Eukaryota > Viridiplantae > Streptophyta > Magnoliopsida > Fabales > Fabaceae > Vicia > Vicia sativa. The sequence goes on from CM038796.1 coordinate 131,630,792, forward strand.
TCAATAATCTTTTAGTAAGATTATTTGCTGATTGAATTTCCTTATGTATTTGTTTCTAATGAAGAATATAATCCATTACATTTCTTGTCAAATTAGAACATTTTTTTTTCTTTTTTCTTTACCGTATCTTGTTTTTATTTATTGATTCTTTTGCATTTAATTTTTATGTTAGAATCATTAAATAATAATGCAGTGTTATTAACAATTTAATAATAATTAAAATAACAACCTATGAAAGCTTTAATATCTTGTAAGAATTTTTTCATAGAAAGAGCCGTTAGAGACCTTCATCTTTTTGCATTTGTTTGTTGCGATGTGCTATATTTAATGGAGATGAAGAAGCCAAAACTTAAGTACATGTACTAGTGGTTTTAGCTAATAATGTTGAAACATCTTTTACCAAAAGAAAGCTACCCTCTTTTTTACTACAAAAGTTTAAAGATACTTTTCTCTATTATTTGAGAGATAATTCAAATTGTAACACATAAACTTACATCTTGTATTATTATCCTTAAAAATTCATTATATTTTCTTTTTATATAAAAGTCAATACTAATTTATGATGTAGTTTAGACGGTCTTTCTATTCTATGGATAAAGCTGTAACACTATTGTATTATAATAATTAATAATAATGTACTTAGAATAATGAAAGGTATTTTTAGATCTTATCAAAAAATTAATAAAAATGATATCCTAATGAAAAATATTCATCTTATACTCTTACAAATATAACTTTATTATATATTTTCAAAATCTTTCAATTTTCATTTTAATATTATTTTTTATCTATTATAAATTAATATTATTCACAACAATTTTTAAATTTTAGTTAAAAATAGTTTTTATTTAAAATCAAAATATTTATTTTTTTAAGAAAAACTGGATGATGCGCTAATCATGTAGTAAAAATTGCACTGTCAATCAATTATAATCGTGAATTCCCCTAAATAAAATTGTAATTTAAAAAAATATATATGAAATGGCAAAATAATTTTTTTTTTATTGGATGACAATTTAAATGTTTAAACTTATTTTTTAATGAAAATTTGTCTTTCTTCATTTTACAAGTTTCTTTTAATATTTAAATAACTATTTAATAAATTAAATTTATGTGATTATTATTTATATTATATTTAAGTAATTCATTTTAAATTAGAATTAGTAGAGAAAATTCAGAGAGAAAAAATTATAATAAAAATTAAATGAACGAAAAATAAAAATGTTAGAAGTACAAAAACAAATTAGTATAAAATATAAAACTAATAAATAATAATATATTGTTATCAATTTTAATCTTTATTTATTTAAATAATTCGTAAAGAATTTAAAATATGATTACTTGTATTATTTAATTTTAAATCTAATAATTTGTATTTAATGCAAACACCTTAAACGTGCACTATGGAGTTTTTTAAAAAAAAACCTAAATAAAAAATAACTAAAATTAATTGAAAAATTTAGATGAACAAAATAAAAGAAAAATTAGGCAAATTTAAATGATTCCTCTATTAAAAAACAATATTTAATTTCACTATAGAAGATATTTATCTCAAAGTCCATTGTTCTATGTTGCCACATGTTAAGGTACTATTTGTTTATTTTCTTTTACTTGGATTGCCAAATGTCTATATATGATTTGTGTATCCTTGTTTTTTTGGATCATTAGACAATGAGCTTTTTTCTATAAAATGAAAGAGCATGATAGTTTGATAAACGAACTAACAAAATGAATCAGAATACCAGCGCTCTATCACAATCAGCTGAAGCACCTCATCCATCTTTCATTGAAAGAGAGAGAATTGCGAGCGAACATTTCTATAGGATGGTAGATGTTTGTTTAAGGTTTTATCTCATTTTGGGTGCTATTAGTCAAAATATGATTAAAAGTCGTTTAAACAAGAAGGCCGACAAAGATTACCAGATATGTTTCAGTTTATCTATTGGATTGGCTTAGTTTTCAATTATCATTCGTCTCTGTTATTTGGTTGATGTCAATGGAATCTATTGGAAAACTACATATTGGTAAGTCAATTTTGTGGATGTTGATGAACAGTTGGATATCTTTCAAAATGTATGCATTTGTTAATCCTACCCATGCCTTACTAGGATCAGCAATGTGGGTTGTGGCATGTGCACATTTAATTATAAAACTGTGTGACCATCAATAATCTTTTAGTAAGTGTCACACCCCAAAATTTGCCCTCCTAACTTGAAGTCGTCTGACTTAGGCATCATATTCATCTGCATATGCTTCCATTAAGTCATTGACATTAAACAATCATTCATTCATCGCATCTGCATCATTAGTCGTATTTAAGTTGATCAAAAGTTAGTTTAAATCGACATTTGCATCGTTTTGTAGTTGTAAAATATCCGATGTTTCACTTTCTGCAATTTTATCTCCTTACTTGATTCTTGCATCATGTTGAGTTGTTTTTATGACGATAATATTGAATTTTCGGCTTTATAAACAGACTGTTAAAAGAGATTTGACACTGTGCAGAAAATTAGTAGAAAAATATTTCAAGTTTTCGTCTTTTAGTCACTGATTTATGAATCTACGTGTCGCGTAGATCATGGAGATGTGTTCTCTCTAATTTTTCGATACATTTCGAAATCTCATTTTTAACCGTAAGTATTTTAAAGTCGGGTATTCTTTATTATCATTTTATTTCGATTTTGATCTTTTTAATAGTTTTTCTTTAATCTTTGACACTCGTGGTTTATTTTAATGTGCTCGTTTTATTTTTTCGGATAATTTATTGCCCGAATTTTTATCATTTTTGACAATTTTAAGTGTCCAATTTTTCTCTCTAAAAATTAAAACAAAAATATTTGTGGGTAGATTATTTTTTAATCTTTTGGGCTTTGTGGCCCATTTTATCAAAAGGACATTTTTGACATTTGTAAAAAATGTTGAAAACCTAATTATTTTAGTATATATTGTTGTCATTGTTGTTGTTTATGGGAGAAAAAGAACGAAAACAAAGTGAGGCAGAGGAGGCGAACCTGAAACAAAAGGCAGAAGAATTATATCTTCTTCATCTGCCTCTCTCGTTTTCCTCACACCCTTCATCACCATCTAATTATCCAACACCCTGGTTCTGCTTCCATTTTTCTCTCCAACCGTAATCTCCTTCCTCCGCCTTACCTACCTAAGCCGGGACTCGACCTTCAACAACTACCCACTGTTCAACTCCTTGTAACTCTCACCAGCCTCACTCCATTCAATACTACTTCTGTTTATCTCCTCCTCTTCTAAACCCGTAACCAACAACCTTCCCTGAAACCCTTATTCCTCGCCATACCCCCTCCATTCTGTCTTCCTCTTCGTCTTCTCAACCAAACCCTCCGAACCGTAACTCTCCACCAAACATAACCTCCAAACTTTCACACCCTGACTCTCTTCCTCGCCGCGCTAACGCCCTCCGTTCGTCGTTTCTCCTCTGTTTCCTTCACTTCATCATCAGCCACATCAACAACCTCAGCATCTCTCGACTCTCTCCGTCACAGCTCCTTCAATCCCTCAACACCAACAGCGGCTAACTCCATCATAAACACTCCCTTTGTTCCGATAAACACGACTCCCTGTCATTTCCTTCTACATTCCCCGCCTTCCCTCAATCTCGTCCGCGTTACAGCTCCAACACACTCCCTCCATCGTGGTTTCCATTTATCTCTGTCTTCACCTCATCAAGCAAACAACCCTCTATCCATCCTGCTTCTGTTATGCAATCTGCCTTCAGAACAACCAAATATTAGCAAGCAATTCCAGCGACCTCTCTGCCGTTCATCCATCCTCATCAACAGCTTCCGTTTCCAATTTGTTTTCTCAACTCAGCATCATCGCAGCATATCGTGACTTTCAGCTTTAGGTAAAGTTCAATCTCTTTTTATATCCTGTTCGTTTGATTCAAGTGATTAAGTTGCTGTTAGTGAATTGATTGAAACACATTTTTCATGATAATTTGCGATGTAGCTGTTTTATCATGTTGAATAGGATTGGAAATTTTGTTGCAATTTTGTTTCTGTTTGTCTGTGAAATTGTTATGTGATGGCTTGGTATTGTGTTAGGTCCATGTTTGAATTAAACTGTCGTGGCAAAATTCTAAAAATCTGATTTGATACGTTATAATGTTTGGTATCCAGGTTAAGTCGTATCAAATTTTGATACGTTGAAATGTTTGTTTCGATGAAGGTTCAATGTTTCCTTAACCGAGAAACTTTGATACGTTATAATGTTTGTTTCGATGAAGGTTTAATGTTTCCGTGTTTATTCACGTAGAAACTAACCGAGAAACTGTTGGAACATCATCTTGTTCTCGTTTTAATTTTGGTTGTAGTTCGAAGGTAGTTTCGATGATGGTTTGACGTTTATATCACGTTTATCCGTGTAAGGTACAACCTAGAAACTATGGATGCATATCGTATTGCCTTTTCGATTGCGTTGCAATTTCGAAGTTTATACTTAATTTGGATTTCAAAAGTTGTATGGACGCATACATTTGAAGCCTTCAATTCGGTTTATGTTAATTCCGTGGCGTTATTTCAAACGATTCTAATTTTGATTGTTATGTTGAGATGTTTGGGTTGGCTTGAAGGAGATTGTTACCTTTACTTCCATCTGAACTTGGGTTTGGGTGTTGAATTTGGATGTAGTAAATTTGGTTTCTCAATTGAGTTTGAACATTTTTCGGTTAATTTCGGAGCTTCATGTCATTCTCATTAGTTGCTGCCCGGATTTAAAAGTGTGTGTTCTAATGCATGTTTACCACTTGTTTACTCATTATTCCGATTGATTTTGAGTTGTGATTCAAATATGCAACTTCGGATGATAATTGTTGTTGGTGGTTTGCGTCGGAATGTAACTCGATTTACTTCATGAATTGATGTAGTTGTGATTTGAATCATAAGTCAATTCACCACTTTTCCGATACTAAAACTTTGATTCGGATTGAATTACATCAATTTTTGAATTGTGTTGTGTGTGCTTGAGATCGAAATTTTTCATGTGAATTTTTGGTTTACAATGTGATTGAAATTTGGTAGCAACTTATCATTTCCTTGCTAATTCAAGTTGATTTCATTTGACAATTTGGCTTTAGTTCTTGCTTGTTTATGCATTCTTGTTGCTTCTAATTGTGAAATTGAATTACTAATCATGTTCTAATTTGTTGAAATCTCATTTTAATTTCGATTTCATCTCACTCATGCTACTAATGAGTTTGCTACTTATGAAGATCTTCAAGGATTATTCAAAACACTCACTTCCAATTAGTGCATCCACACTTGCTTTAGCATTTAAAATGTTGAATTACTACTTCTACTAGTGTTTTAATATTTTGCAATGCATGTTTAATTTGTAAATATATGATACTTAGTATTTTTATTTCTTATATTTAGTAATGTATATATAAATATAAATACTTAGTATTTTTACTTTTTATTTATTATTATAAATATAATTATACATAGTATTATTTTTATAATACTTAGTATTGTAAATATATATAATCATACTTATTTTTTATTTTTTTATTTTATACCATACCATATTCATTTGTAAATAAAATTATACAAATATATTATTAAACTTCTTAGAATTAATTTCTACAATTTATTCTAGTTAATCTAATAAAAATACAAATACAATAATTGGCATTTAAGCTTCTCCGCATTTTAACTTTTGTTAATATTCCGTTAAGATATAGTTAATTTACCGTTTCTCTTTAATTTATCTTTACCCTATTTGTAATTGATGTATCCCTCCCTGCAAAAACTTGTAATAATTATTCATCTCATATTTATTTTATCATCACTTACACAATGGCGACTCGGCGTAGGTAGGTAAGGCGGAGGAAGGAGATTACGGTTGGAGAGGAAAATGGAAGCAGAACCAGGGTGTTGGATAATTAGATGGTGATAGAAGATATAATTCTTCTGCCTTTTGTTTCAGGTTCGCCTCCTCTGCCTCACTTTGTTTTCGTTTTTGTTCCCCCCATAAACAACAACAATGACAACAATATATACTAAAATAATTAGGGTTTTCAACATTTTTTACAAATGTCAAAAATGTCCTTTTGATAAAATGGGTCACAAAGCCCAAAAGATTAAAAAATAATCTACCCACAACTATTTTTGTTTTGATTTTTAGAGATAAAAATTGGACACTTAAATTTGTCAAAAATAATAAAAATTCGGGCAATAAATTATACGAAAAAATAAAATGAGCACATTAAAATAAACCACGAGTGTCAAAGATTAAAGAAAAATTATTAAAAAGATCAAAATCGAAATAAAATGATAATAAAGAATACCCAACTTTAAAATACTTACGGTTAAAAACGAGACTTCGAAATGTATCGAAAAATTAGAGAGAACACATCTCCATGATCTACGCGACACGTAGATTCATAAAACAGTGACTAAAAGACGAAAACTTGAAATATTTTTCTGCTAATTTTCTGCACAGTGTCAAATCTCTTTTAACAGTCTGTTTATAAAACCGAAAATTCAATATTATCGTCATAAAAACAACTCAACATGATGCAAGAATCAAGTAAGGAGATAAAATTGCAGAAAGTGAAACATCGGGTATTTTACAACTACAAAACGATGCAAATGTCGATTTAAACTAACTTTTGATCAACTTAAATACGACTAATGATGCGATCGATGAATGAATGATTGTTTAATGTCAATGACTTAATGGAAGCATATGCAGATGAATATGATGCCTAAGTCAGACGACTTCAAGTTAGGAGGGCAAATTTTGGGGGTGTGACACTTACTAAAAGATTATTGATGGTCACACCGTTTTATAATTAAATGTGCCACACACCGATCCTAGTAAGGCATGGGTAGGATTAACAAATGCATTTTTGAAAGATATCCACCGTTCATCAACATCCACAAAATTGACTTACCAATATGCGCCAATAGATTCCATTGACATCAACCAAAGAGAATGATAATTAAAACTAATCCAATAGATAAACCGAAATCTTTGTCGGCCTTCTTGTTTAAACGACTTTTAATCATATTTTGACTAATAACACCTGAGATAAAACAGACAAACATCTACCATCCGTAATTGTCATTTCTTGAAAGATGGATGAGGTGCGATAGGCGTTGATTCATTTTGTTAGTTCGTTTATCAAACTATCATGCTCTTTCATTTTATAGAAAAAGCTCATTGATCCAAAAAACAAGGATACACAAATCATATAAAGACATTTGGCAAGAACAATGGACTTTGAGATAAATATTGAAATTAAATATTGTTTTTAATAGAGGAATCATTTAAATCGCCTAATTTTTCTTTTTTGTTCATCTAAATTTTTCAATTAATTTTAGTTTTTTATTTAGGCTTTTTAAAAACCCATAGTGCTTGTTTGAATTAAATACAAATTATTAGATTTAAAATTAAATAATACAAGTAATCATATTTTAAACGAATTATTTAAATAAATAAAGATTAAAATTGATAACATATATTATTATTAGTTTTATATTTTACTAATTTGTTTTATACTTCTAACATTTTATTTTTGTTCATTTAATTTTTATTATAATTTTGTCTGATTTTCTCTACTAATTCTAATTTAAAATGAATTACTTAAATATAATATAATAATTACATAAATTTAATTTATTAAATAGTTATTTAAATATTAAAGAAACTTGTTGAAGAACAAAATTTCATTAAAAATCGTTTAAACATTTAAATTGTCATCCATAGAAAAATATTATTTTGCCATTTTACAATTTTTTGGGACACGGTTATAATTGATTGACATTGCCATCCATTTTCTTAAAAAATGATTTTAAATAAAAACTATTTTAAAAATTTTAATTGTTGTGAATAATATTAAAAAATTGAAAGATTTTGAAATAATGTTATATTTGTAAGATATAAGATGAATATTTTCATTAGGACATTATTAATTTTTGATAAGATCATTTTCATTTATTAATTATATACCTTTATCCATAGAAACCGTCAAACACATTTGAGTTTTAATGATATAATGAAAATATATCAATACACCAAACAATAGCCTTTGTAAATAAAGATGCAAACCACTAGTATAAAAGTTTGCTTTCATCTCCACAAACAACAATGCAAAGATGAAGGTCTAACTCTATGAAAAATTACAAGATATTAAAGATTTCATAGGTTGTTATTTTAATTATTATTAAATTATCGCATTATTATTTAACATAATTAAAAAGAATCAATAAACAATAAAAGAAAAAGAAAAGTTCTAATTTGACAATGTAATGGATTATATTCTTCATTAGAAACAAATACATAAGGAAATCGAAAATAATCTTACTGTTAATTGATGGTCACACGCTTTATAATTAAATGTGCACACAACATTCTGTCCTAGCATGGTAGGATTAACAAATGCATACATTTTGAAAGATATCAACCGTCATCAACATCCACAAAATCGACTTACCAATATGCAATTTTCAATAGATTCATTGACATCAGAGATGATATTGAAAAACTGTCATCCATAGATAACCGAATATTCGGTAATCTTTGGTCTTCTTGACTTAATCATATTTTGACTAATAACAAATGAGATAAAACCTTAGACAACATCTACCATCCTAGAATGTATTCTCTCTTTCAATGAAAGATGTATGAGAGCGCTGGTATTCTGATTCATTTTGTTAGTTCCTCTATTACGAACTAACAAAATGAATCAGAATACCAGCGCTCTCATCCATCTCTCATTGAAAGAGAGAGAATTGCGAGCGAACATTTCTATTGGATGATAGATGTTTGTCTAAGGTTTTATCTCATTTTGGGTTCTATTAGTCAAAATATGATTAAAAGTCGTTTAAACAAGAAGGCCGACAAAGATTACCAGATATGTTTCAGTTTATCTATTGGATTGGCTTAGTTTTTCAATTATCATTCGTCTCTGTTATTTGGTTGATGTCAATGGAATCTATTGGAAAACTGCATATTGGTAAGTTAATTTTGTGGATGTTGATGAACGGTTGGATATCTTTCAAAATATATGCATTTGTTAATCCTACCCATGCCTTACTAGGACCAGCAATGTGGGTTGTGGCATGTGCATATTTAATTATAAAACGGTGTGACCATCAATTAACTTTTAGTAAGATTATTTGCTGATTGAATTTCCTTATGTATTTGTTTCTAATGAAGAATATAATCCATTACATTTCTTGTCAAATTAGAATTTCTTTTTTCTTTTTTCTTTACCGTTGTTTTTATTTATTGATTCTTTTGCATTTAATTTTTATGTTAGAATCATTAAATAATAATGCAGTGTTAATAATAATTAAAATAACAACCTATGAAAGCTTTAATCTACTGTAAGAATTTTTTCATAGAAAGAGCCGTTAGAGACTTTCATCTTTTTGCATTTGTTTGTTGCGATGTGCTGTATTTAATGGAGATGAAGAAGCCAAAACTTAAGTACATGTATTAGTGGTTTTAGCTAATAATGTTGAAACATCTTTTACCAAAAGAAAGCTACCCTCTTTTTTACTACAAAAGTTTAAAGATACTTTTTCTCTATTATTTGAGAGATAATTCAAATTGTAACACATAAACATACATCTTGTATTATTATCCTTAAAAATTCATTATATTTTCTTTTTATATAAAACTCAATACTAATTTATGATGTAGTTTAGACGGTCTTTCTATTCTATGGATAAAGCTGTAACACTAATGTATTATTATAATTAATAATAATGTACTTAGAATAATGAAATGTATTTTTAGATCTTATCAAAAAATTAATAATAATGATATCCTAATGAAAAATATTCATCTTATACTCTTACAAATATAACTTTATTATATATTTTCAAAATCTTTCAATTTTCATTTTAATATTATTCACAACAATTTTTAAATTTTCATTAAAAATAGTTTTTATTTAAAATCAAAATATTTATTTTTTTAAGAAAAAATGGATGATGCACTAATCATGTAAAAAAAATTGCACTGTCAATCAATTATAACCGTGAATTCCCCTAAATAAAATTGTAATTTAAAAAAAAATATATATGAAATGGCAAAATAATATTTTTTCTATTGGATGACAATTTAAATGTTTAAACGTATTTTTTAATGAAATTTTGTCTTTCTTCATTTTACAAGTTTCTTTTAATATTTAAATAATTATTTAATAAATTAAATTTATGTAATTATTATTTATATTTAAGTAATTCATTTTAAATTAGAATTAGTAGAGAAAATTCAGAGAGACAAAATTATAATAAAAATTAAATGAACGAAAAATAAAAATGTTAGAAGTACAAAAACAAATTAGTATAAAATATAAAACTAATAAATAATAATATATTGTTATCAATTTTAATCTTTATTTATTTAAATAATTCGTAAAGAATTTAAAATATGATTACTTTTATTATTTAATTTTAAATCTAATAATTTGTATTTAATTCAAACACCTTAAACGTGCACTATGGAGTTTTTAATAAAAAAAACTAAAATTAATTGAAAAATTTAGATGAACAAAAAAAAGAAAAATTAGGCAGATTTAAATGATTCCTCTATTAAAAAACAATATTTAATTTCACTATAGAAGATATTTATCTCAAAGTCCATTGTTCTATGTTGCCACTTGTTAAGGTACTATTTGTTCATTTTCTTTTACTTGGATTGCCAAATGTCTTTATATGATTTATGTATCCTTGTTTTTTTGGATCATTAGACAATGAGCTTTTTTCTATAAAATGAAAGAGTATGATAGTTTGATAAACGAACTAACAAAATGAATCAGAATACCAGCGCTCTATCACAATCAGCTGAAGCACCTCATCCATCTTTCATTGAAAGAGAGAGAATTGCGAGCGAACATTTCTATAGGATGGTAGATGTTTGTCTAAGGTTTTATCTCATTTTGGGTGCTATTAGTCAAAATATGATTAAAAGTCGTTTAAACAAGAAAGCCGACAAAGATTACCATATATGTTTCAGTTTATCTATTGGATTGACTTAGTTTTTCAATTATCATTCGTCTCTGTTATTTGGTTGATGTCAATGGAATATATTGGAAAACTACATATTGGTAAGTCAATTTTGTGGATGTTGATGAACGGTTGGATATCTTTCAAAATGTATGCATTTGTTAATCCTACCCATGCCTTACTAGGACCAGCAATGTGGGTTGTGGCATGTGCATATTTAATTATAAAAGGGTGTGACCATCAATAATCTTTTAGTAAGATTATTTGCTGATTGAATTTCCTTATGTATTTGTTTCTAATGGAGAATATAATCCATTACATTTCTTGTCAAATTAGAACTTTTTTTCTTTTATCTTTACCGTATCTTGTTTTTATTTATTGATTCTTTTGCATTTAATTTTTATGTTAGAATCATTAAATAATACTGCAGTGTTAATAACAATTTAATAATAATTAAAATAACAATCTATGAAAGCTTTAATATACTGTAAGAATTTTTTCATAGAAAGAGCCGTTAGAGACCTTCATATTTTTGCATTTGTTTGTTGCTATGTGCTGTATTTAATGGAGTTGAAGAAGCCAAAACTTAAGTACATGTACTAGTGGTTTTAGCTAATAATGTTGAAACATCTTTTAACAAAAGAAAGCTACCCTCTTTTTTACTACAAAACTTTAAAGATACTTTTTCTCTATGATTAGAGAGATAATTCAAATTGTAACACATAAACTTACATCTTGTATTATTATCCTTAAAAATTCATTATATTTTCTTTTTATATAAAACTCAGTATAAATTTATGATGTAGTTTAGACGGTCTTTCTATACTATGGATAAAGCTGTAACACTATTGTATTATTATAATTAATAATAATGTATTTAGAATAATGAAAGGTATTTTTAGATCTTATCAAAAAATTAATAAAAATGATATCCTAATGAAAAATATTCATCTTATACTCTTACAAATATAACTTTATTATATATTTTCAAAATCTTTCAATTTTCCTTTTAATATTATTTTTTATCTTTTATAAATTAATATTATTCACAACAATTTTTAAGTTTTAATTAAAATAGTTTTTATTTAAAATCAAAATATTTATTTTTATAAGAAAAAATGGATGATGCACTAATCATGTAAAAAAAATTGCACTGTCAATCAATTATAACCGTGAATTCCCCTAAATAAAATTGTAATTTAAAAAAAAATACATTAAATGGCAAAATAATATTTTTTCTATTGGATGACAATTTAAATGTTTAAACGTATTTTTTAATGAAAATTTGTCTTTCTTCATTTTACAAGTTTCTTTTAATATTTAAATAACTATTTAATAAATTAAATTTATGTAATTATTATTTATATTATATTTAAGTAATTCATTTTAAATTAGAATTAGTAGAGAAAATTCAGAGACAAAATTATAATAAAAATTAAATGAACGAAAAATGGAAATGTTAGAAGTACAAAAACAAATTAGTATAAAATATAAAACTGATAAATAATAATATATTGTTATCAAATTTAATCTTTATTTATTTAAATAATTCGTAAAGAATTTAAAATATGATTACTTGTATTATTTAATTTTAAATCTAATAATTTGTATTTAATTCAAACACCTTAAACGTGCACTATGGAGTTTTTAAAAAAAAGCCTAAATAAAGAAAACTAAAATTAATTGAAAAATTTAGATGAACAAAAAAAAAAGAAAAATTAGGCAGATTTAAATGATTCCTCTATTAAAAAACAATATTTAATTTCACTATAGAAGATATTTATCTCAAAGTCCATTGTTCTATGTTGCCACATGTTAAGGTACTATTTGTTCATTTTCTTTTACTTGGATTGCCAAATGTCTTTATATGATTTATGTATCCTTGTTTTTTTGGATCATTAGACAATGAACTTTTTTCTATAAAATGAAAGAGCATGATAGTTTGATAAACGAATTAACAAAATGAATCAGAATACCAGCGCTCTATCACAATCAACTGAAGCACCTCATCCATCTTTCATTGAAAGAGAGAGAATTGCGAGCGAACATTTCTATAGGATGGTAGATGTTTGTCTAAGGTTTTATCTCATTTTGGGTGCTATTAGTCAAAATATGATTAAAAGTCGTTTAAACAAGAAGGCCGACAAAGATTACCAGATATGTTTAGGTTTATCTATTGGATTGGCTTAGTTTTTCAATTATCATTCGTCTCTGTTATTTAGTTGATGTCAATGGAATATATTGGAAAACTACATATTGGTAAGTCAATTTTGTGGATGTTGATGAACGGTTGGATATCTTTCAAAACGTATGCATTTGTTAATCCTAACCATGCCTTACTAGGACCAGCAATGTGGGTTGTGGCATGTGCACATTTAATTATAAAACGGTGTGACCATCAATAATCTTTTAGTAAGATTATTTGCTGATTGAATTTCCTTATGTATTTGTTTCTAATGAAGAATATAATCCATTACATTTCTTGTCAAATTAGAACATTTTTTTTCTTTTTTCTTTACCGTATCTTGTTTTTATTTATTGATTCTTTTGCATTTAATTTTTATGTTAGAATCATTAAATAATAATGCAATGTTATTAACAATTTAATAATAATTAAAATAACAACCTATGAAAGCTTTAATATACTGTAAGAATTTTTTCATAGAAAGAGCCGTTAGAGACCTTCATCTTTTTGCATTTGTTTGTTGCGATGTGCTATATTTAATGGAGATGAAGAAGCCAAAACTTAAGTACATGTACTAGTGGTTTTAGCTAATAATGTTGAAACATCTTTTACCAAAAGAAAGCTACCCTCTTTTTTACTACAAAACTTTAAAGATACTTTTTCTCTATGATTAGAGAGATAATTCAAATTGTAACACATAAACTTACATCTTGTATTATTATCCTTAAAAATTCATTATATTTTCTTTTTATATAAAACTCAAGATAAATTTATGATGTAGTTTAGACGGTCTTTCTATACTATGGATAACACTATTGTATTATTATAATTAATAATAATGTATTTAGAATAATGAAAGGTATTTTTAGATCTTATCAAAAATTAATAAAATGATATCCTAATGAAAATATTCATCTTATACTCTTACAAATATAACTTTATTATATATTTTCAAAATCTTTCAATTTTCCTTTTAATATTATTTTTATCTTTTATAAATTAATATTATTCACAACAATTTTAAGTTTTAATTAAAATAGTTTTTATTTAAAATCAAAATATTTATTTTATAAGAAAAATGGATGATGCACTAATCATGTAAAAAAATTGCATCAATCAATTATAACCGTGAATTCCCTAAATAAAATTGTAATTTAAAAAAAATACATTAAATGGCAAAATAATATTTTTCTATTGGATGACAATTTAAATGTTTAAACGTATTTTTAATGAAAATTTGTCTTTCTTCATTTTACAAGTTTCTTTTAATATTTAAATAACTATTTAATAAATTAAATTTATGTAATTATTATTTATATTATATTTAAGTAATTCATTTTAAATTAGAATTAGTAGAGAAAATTCGAGAGACAAAATTATAATAAAAATTAAATGAACGAAAAATGGAAATGTTAGAAGTACAAAACAAATTAGTATAAAATATAAAACGATAAATAATAATATATTGTTATCAAATTTAATCTTTATTTATTTAAATAATTCGTAAAGAATTTAAAATATGATTACTTGTATTATTTAATTTTAAATCTAATAATTTGTATTTAATTCAAACACCTTAAACGTGCACTATGGAGTTTTTAAAAAAAAGCCTAAATAAAGAAAACTAAAATTAATTGAAAAATTTAGATGAACAAAAAAAAAAGAAAAATTAGGCAGATTTAAATGATTCCTCTATTAAAAAACAATATTTAATTTCACTATAGAAGATATTTATCTCAAAGTCCATTGTTCTATGTTGCCACATGTTAAGGTACTATTTGTTCATTTTCTTTTACTTGGATTGCCAAATGTCTTTATATGATTTATGTATCCTTGTTTTTTTGGATCATTAGACAATGAACTTTTTTCTATAAAATGAAAGAGCATGATAGTTTGATAAACGAATTAACAAAATGAATCGTAACGCCTATCACAATCAATCAAGCACCTCATCCATCTTTCATTGAAAGAGAGAGAATTGCGAGCGAACATTTCTATAGGATGGTAGATGTTTGTCTAAGGTTTTATCTCATTTTGGGTGCTATTAGTCAAAATATGATTAAAAGTCGTTTAAACAAGAAGGCCGACAAAGATTACCAGATATGTTTAGGTTTATCTATTGGATTGGCTTAGTTTTTCAATTATCATTCGTCTCTATTATTTAGTTGATGTCAATGGAATATATTGGAAAACTACATATTGGTAAGTCAATTTTGTGGATGTTGATGAACGGTTGGATATCTTTCAAAACGTATGCATTTGTTAATCCTAACCATGCCTTACTAGGACCAGCAATGTGGGTTGTGGCATGTGCACATTTAATTATAAAACGGTGTGACCATCAATAATCTTTTAGTAAGATTATTTCTTGATTGAATTTCCTTATGTATTTGTTTCTAATGAAGAATATAATCCATTACATTTCTTGTCAAATTAGAACATTTTTTTCTTTTTTTTACCGTATCTTGTTTTTATTTATTGATTCTTTTGCATTTAATTTTTATGTTAGAATCATTAAATAATAATGCAATGTTATTAACAATTTAATAATAATTAAAATAACAACCTATGAAAGCTTTAATATACTGTAAGAATTTTTTCATAGAAAGAGCCGTTAGAGACCTTCATCTTTTTGCATTTGTTTGTTGCGATGTGCTATATTTAATGGAGATGAAGAAGCCAAAACTTAAGTACATGTACTAGTGGTTTTAGCTAATAATGTTGAAACATCTTTTACCAAAAGAAAGCTACCCTCTTTTTTACTACAAAACTTTAAAGATACTTTTTCTCTATGATTAGAGAGATAATTCAAATTGTAACACATAAACTTACATCTTGTATTATTATCCTTAAAAATTCATTATATTTTCTTTTTATATAAAACTCAGTATAAATTTATGATGTAGTTTAGACGGTCTTTCTATACTATGGATAAAGCTGTAACACTATTGTATTATTATAATTAATAATAATGTATTTAGAATAATGAAAGGTATTTTTAGATCTTATCAAAAATTAATAAAATGATATCCTAATGAAAATATTCATCTTATACTCTTACAAATATAACTTTATTATATATTTTCAAAATCTTTCAATTTTCCTTTTAATATTATTTTTTATCTTTTATAAATTAATATTATTCACAACAATTTTTAAGTTTTAATTAAAATAGTTTTTATTTAAAATCAAAATATTTATTTTTATAAGAAAAAATGGATGATGCACTAATCATGTAAAAAATTGCATCATCAATCAATTATAACCGTGAATTCCCCTAAATAAAATTGTAATTTAAAAAAAAATACATTAAATGGCAAAATAATATTTTTTCTATTGGATGACAATTTAAATGTTTAAACGTATTTTTTAATGAAAATTTGTCTTTCTTCATTTTACAAGTTTCTTTTAATATTTAAATAACTATTTAATAAATTAAATTTATGTAATTATTATTTATATTATATTTAAGTAATTCATTTTAAATTAGAATTAGTAGAGAAAATTCAGAGAGACAAAATTATAATAAAAATTAAATGAACGAAAAATGGAAATGTTAGAAGTACAAAAACAAATTAGTATAAAATATAAAACTGATAAATAATAATATATTGTTATCAAATTTAATCTTTATTTATTTAAATAATTCGTAAAGAATTTAAAATATGATTACTTGTATTATTTAATTTTAAATCTAATAATTTGTATTTAATTCAAACACCTTAAACGTGCACTATGGAGTTTTTAAAAAAAAGCCTAAATAAAGAAAACTAAAATTAATTGAAAAATTTAGATGAACAAAAAAAAAAGAAAAATTAGGCAGATTTAAATGATTCCTCTATTAAAAAACAATATTTAATTTCACTATAGAAGATATTTATCTCAAAGTCCATTGTTCTATGTTGCCACATGTTAAGGTACTATTTGTTCATTTTCTTTTACTTGGATTGCCAAATGTCTTTATATGATTTATGTATCCTTGTTTTTTTGGATCATTAGACAATGAACTTTTTTCTATAAAATGAAAGAGCATGATAGTTTGATAAACGAATTAACAAAATGAATCGTATACATTTATCACAATCAATCAAGCACCTCATCCATCTTTCATTGAAAGAGAGAGAATTGCGAACGAACATTTCTATAGGATGGTAGATGTTTGTCTAAGGTTTTATCTCATTTTGGGTGCTATTAGTCAAAATATGATTAAAAGTCGTTTAAACAAGAAGGCCGACAAAGATTACGGATATGTTTAGGTTTATCTATTGGATTGGCTTAGTTTTTCAATTATCATTCGTCTGTTATTTAGTTGATGTCAATGGAATATATTGGAAAACTACATATTGGTAAGTCAATTTTGTGGATGTTGATGAACGGTTGGATATCTTTCAAAACGTATGCATTTGTTAATCCTAACCATGCCTTACTAGGACCAAAGAATGGGTTGTGGCATGTGCACATTTAATTATAAACGTGACCATCAATAATCTTTTAGTAAGATTATTTGCTGATTGAATTTCCTTATGTATTTGTTTCTAATGAAGAATATAATCCATTACATTTCTTGTCAAATTAGAACATTTTTTTTCTTTTTTCTTTACCGTATCTTGTTTTTATTTATTGATTCTTTTGCATTTAATTTTTATGTTAGAATCATTAAATAATAATGCAATGTTATTAACAATTTAATAATAATTAAAATAACAACCTATGAAAGCTTTAATATACTGTAAGAATTTTTTCATAGAAAGAGCCGTTAGAGACCTTCATCTTTTTGCATTTGTTTGTTGCGATGTGCTATATTTAATGGAGATGAAGAAGCCAAAACTTAAGTACATGTACTAGTGGTTTTAGCTAATAATGTTGAAACATCTTTTACCAAAAGAAAGCTACCCTCTTTTTTACTACAAAAGTTTAAAGATACTTTTTCTCTATTATTTGAGAGATAATTCAAATTGTAACACATAAACTTACATCTTGTATTATTATCCTTAAAAATTCATTATATTTTCTTTTTATATAAAACTCAATACTAATTTATGATGTAGTTTAGACGATCTTTCTATTCTATGGATAAAGCTGTAACACTATTGTATTATTATAATTAATAATAATGTACTTAGAATAATGAAAGGTATTTTTAGATCTTATCAAAAAATTAATAATAATGATATCCTAGTGAAAAATATTCATCTTATACTCTTACAAATATAACTTTATTATATATTTTCAAAATCTTTCAATTTTCATTTTAATATTATTTTTTTATCTTTTATAAATTAATATTATTCACAACAATTTTTAAACTTTAATTAAAAATAGTTTTTATTTAAAATCAAAATATTTATTTTTTTAAGAAAAAATGGATGATGCACTAATCATGTAAAAAAAATTGCACTGTCAATCAATTATAACCGTGAATTCCCCTAAATAAAATTGTAATTTAAAAAAAATATATGAAATGGCAAAATAATATTTTTTCTATTGGATGACAATTTGAATGTTTAAACGTATTTTTTAATGAAAATTTGTCTTTCTTCATTTTACAAGTTTCTTTTAATATTTAAATAACTATTTAATAAATTAAATTTATGTAATTATTATTTATATTAAATTTAAGTAATTCATTTTAAGTTAGAATTAGTAGAGAAAATTCAGAGAGAGAAAATTCAGAGAGACAAAATTATAATAAAAATTAAATGAACGAAAAATAAAAATGTTAGAAGTACACAAACAAATTAGTATAAAATATAAAACTAATAAATAATAATATATTGTTATCAATTTTAAACTTTATTTATTTAAATAATTCGTAAAGAATTTAAAATATGATTACTTGTATTATTTAATTTTAAATCTAATAATTTGTATTTAATGCAAACACCTTAAACGTGCACTATGGAGTTTTTTAAAAAAAAACCTAAATAAAAATAACTAAAATTAATTGAAAAATTTAGATGAACAAAAAAAAAGAAAAATTAGGCAAATTTAAATGATTCCTCTATTAAAAAACAATATTTAATTTCACTATAGAAGATATTTATCTCAAAGTCCATTGTTCTATGTTGCCACATGTTAAGGTACTATTTGTTTATTTTCTTTTACTTGGATTGCCAAATGTCTATATATGATTTGTGTATCCTTGTTTTTTTGGATCATTAGACAATGAGCTTTTTTCTATAAAATGAAAGAGCATGATAGTTTGATAAACGAACTAACAAAATGAATCAGAATACCAGCGCTCTATCACAATCAGCTGAAGCACCTCATCCATCTTTCATTGAAAGAGAGAGAATTGCGAGCTAACATTTCTATAGGATGGTAGATGTTTGTCTAAGGTTTTATCTCATTTTGGGTGCTATTAGTCAAAATATGATTAAAAGTCGTTTAAACAAGAAGACCGACAAAGATTACCAGATATGTTTCAGTTTATCTATTGGATTGGCTTAGTTTTCAATTATCATTCGTCTCTGTTATTTGGTTGATGTCAATGGAATCTATTGGAAAACTACATATTGGTAAGTCAATTTTGTGGATGTTGATGAACAGTTGGATATCTTTCAAAATGTATGCATTTGTTAATCCTACCCATGCCTTACTAGGATCAAGAATGGGTTGGGCATGTGCACATTTAATTATAAAGTGTGACCATCAATAATCTTTAGTAAGTGTCACACCCCAAAATTTGCCCTCCTAACTTGAAGTCGTCGACTTAGGCATCATATTCATCCGCATATGCTTCCATTAAGTCATTGACATTAAACAATCATTCATTCATCGATCCGCATCATTAGTCGATTTAAGTTGATCAAAAGTTAGTTTAAATCGACATTTGCATCGCTTTGTAGTTGTAAAATATCCGATGTTTCACTTTCGCAATTTTATCTCCTTACTTGATTCTTGCATCATGTTGAGTTGTTTTATGACGATAATATTGAATTTTCTTTATAAATGCATTAAAAGAGATTTGACATCGCGTAAAATTAGTAGAAAAATATTTCAAGTTTTCGTCTTTTAGTCATCGATTTATGAATCTACGTGTCGCGTAGATCATGGAGATGTGTTCTCTAATTTTTCGATACATTTCGAAATCTCATTTTTAACCGTAAGTATTTTAAAGTCGGGTATTCTTTATTATCATTTTATTTCGATTTTGATCTTTTTAATAGTTTTTCTTTAATCTTTGACACTCGTGGTTTATTTTAATGTGCTCGTTTTATTTTTTCGGATAATTTATTGCCCGAATTTTTATCATTTTTGATAATTTTAAGTGTCCAATTTTTCTCTCTAAAAATTAAAACAAAAATATTTGTGGGTAGATTATTTTTTAATCTTTTGGGCTTTGTGGCCCATTTTATTAAAAGGACATTTTTGACATTTATAAAAAATGTTGAAAACCCTAATTATTTTAGTATATATTGTTGTCATTGTTGTTGTTTATGGGAGAAAAAAAACGAAAACAAAGTGAGGCAGAGGAGAGGAGGCGAACCTGAAACAAAAGGCAGAAGAATTATATCTTCTTCATCTGCCTCTCTCGTTTTCCTCACACCCTTCATCACCATCTAATTATCCAACTCCCTGGTTCTGCTTCCATTTTTCTCTCCAACCGTAATCTCCTTCCTCCGCCTTACCTACCTACGCCGGGACTCGACCTTCAACAACTACCCACTGTTCAACTCCTTGTAACTCTCACCAGCCTCACTCCATTCAATACTACTTCTGTTTATCTCCTCCTCTTCTAAACCCGTAACCAACAACCTTCCCTGAAACCCTTATTCCTCGCCATACCCCCTCCATTCTGTCTTCCTCTTCGTCTTCTCAACCAAACCCTCCGAACCGTAACTCTCCACCAAACATAACCTCCAAACTTTCACACCCTGACTCTCTTCCTCGCCGCGCTAACGCCCTCCGTTCGTCGTTTCTCCTCTGTTTCCTTCACTTCATCATCAGCCACATCAACAACCTCAGCATCTCTCGACTCTCTCCGTCACAGCTCCTTCAATCCCTCAACACCAACAGCGGCTAACTCCATCATAAACACTCCCTTTGTTCCGATAAACACGACTCCCTGTCATTTCCTTCTACATTCCCCGCCTTCCCTCAATCTCGTCCGCGTTACAGCTCCAACACACTCCCTCCATCGTGGTTTCCATTTATCTCTGTCTTCACCTCATCAAGCAAACAACCCTCTATCCATCCTGCTTCTGTTATGCAATCTGCCTTCAGAACAACCAAATATTAGCAAGCAATTCCAGCGACCTCTCTGCCGTTCATCCATCCTCATCAACAGCTTCCGTTTCCAATTTGTTTTCTCAACTCAGCATCATCGCAGCATATCGTGACTTTCAGCTTTAGGTAAAGTTCAATCTCTTTTTATATCCTGTTCGTTTGATTCAAGTGATTAAGTTGCTGTTAGTGAATTGATTGAAACACATTTTTCATGATAATTTGCGATGTAGCTGTTTTATCATGTTGAATAGGATTGGAAATTTTGTTGCAATTTTGTTTCTGTTTGTCTGTGAAATTGTTATGTGATGGCTTGGTATTGTGTTAGGTCCATGTTTGAATTAAACTGTCGTGGCAAAATTCTAAAAATCTGATTTGATACGTTATAATGTTTGGTATCCAGGTTAAGTCGTATCAAATTTTGATACGTTGAAATGTTTGTTTCGATGAAGGTTCAATGTTTCCTTAACCGAGAAACTTTGATACGTTATAATGTTTGTTTCGATGAAGGTTTAATGTTTCCGTGTTTATTCACGTAGAAACTAACCGAGAAACTGTTGGAACATCATCTTGTTCTCGTTTTAATTTTGGTTGTAGTTCGAAGGTAGTTTCGATGATGGTTTGACGTTTATATCACGTTTATCCGTGTAAGGTACAACCTAGAAACTATGGATGCATATCGTATTGCCTTTTCGATTGCGTTGCAATTTCGAAGTTTATACTTAATTTGGATTTCAAAAGTTGTATGGACGCATACATTTGAAGCCTTCAATTCGGTTTATGTTAATTCCGTGGCGTTATTTCAAACGATTCTAATTTTGATTGTTATGTTGAGATGTTTGGGTTGGCTTGAAGGAGATTGTTACCTTTACTTCCATCTGAACTTGGGTTTGGGTGTTGAATTTGGATGTAGTAAATTTGGTTTCTCAATTGAGTTTGAACATTTTTCGGTTAATTTCGGAGCTTCATGTCATTCTCATTAGTTGCTGCCCGGATTTAAAAGTGTGTGTTCTAATGCATGTTTACCACTTGTTTACTCATTATTCCGATTGATTTTGAGTTGTGATTCAAATATGCAACTTCGGATGATAATTGTTGTTGGTGGTTTGCGTCGGAATGTAACTCGATTTACTTCATGAATTGATGTAGTTGTGATTTGAATCATAAGTCAATTCACCACTTTTCCGATACTAAAACTTTGATTCGGATTGAATTACATCAATTTTTGAATTGTGTTGTGTGTGCTTGAGATCGAAATTTTTCATGTGAATTTTTGGTTTACAATGTGATTGAAATTTGGTAGCAACTTATCATTTCCTTGCTAATTCAAGTTGATTTCATTTGACAATTTGGCTTTAGTTCTTGCTTGTTTATGCATTCTTGTTGCTTCTAATTGTGAAATTGAATTACTAATCATGTTCTAATTTGTTGAAATCTCATTTTAATTTCGATTTCATCTCACTCATGCTACTAATGAGTTTGCTACTTATGAAGATCTTCAAGGATTATTCAAAACACTCACTTCCAATTAGTGCATCCACACTTGCTTTAGCATTTAAAATGTTGAATTACTACTTCTACTAGTGTTTTAATATTTTGCAATGCATGTTTAATTTTGTAAATATATGATACTTAGTATTTTTATTTCTTATATTTAGTAATGTATATATAAATATAAATACTTAGTATTTTTACTTTTTATTTATTATTATAAATATAATTATACATAGTATTATTTTTATAATACTTAGTATTGTAAATATATATAATCATACTTATTTTTTATTTTTTTATTTTATACCATACCATATTCATTTGTAAATAAAATTATACAAATATATTATTAAACTTCTTAGAATTAATTTCTACAATTTATTCTAGTTAATCTAATAAAAATACAAATACAATAATTGGCATTTAAGCTTCTCCGCATTTTAACTTTTGTTAATATTCCGTTAAGATATAGTTAATTTACCGTTTCTCTTTAATTTATCTTTACCCTATTTGTAATTGATGTATCCCTCCCTGCAAAAACTTGTAATAATTATTCATCTCATATTTATTTTATCATCACTTACACAATGGCGACTCGGCGAGGTAGGTAAGGCGGAAGGAGATTACTTGGAGAGGAAAATGGAAGCGAACTGTGGTGTTGGATAATTAGATGGTGATAGAAGATATAATTCTTCCGCCTTTTGTTTCGTGTTCGCCTCCTCCTCACTTTGTTTTCGCTTTTGTTCCCCATAAACAACAACAATGACAACAATATATACTAAAATAATTAGGTTTTCAACATTTTTACAAATGTCAAAATGTCCTTTTGATAAAATGGGTCACAAAGCCCAAAAGATTAAAAAATAATCTACCCACAACTATTTTTGTTTTGATTTTAGAGATAAAATTGGACACTTAAATTTGTCAAAAATAATAAAAATTCAATAAATTATACGAAAAATAAAATGAGCACATTAAAATAAACCACGAGTGTCAAAGATTAAAGAAAAATTATTAAAAGATCAAAATCGAAATAAAATGATAATAAAGAATACCCAACTTTAAAATACTTACGGTTAAAACGAGACTTCAAATGTATCGAAAAATTAGAGAGAACATCTCCATGATCTACGACACGTAGATTCATAAAACAATGACTAAAAGACGAAAACTTGAAATATTTTTCGCTAATTTTCTCGCATGTCAAATCTCTTTAACAATGTTTATAAACCGAAAATTCAATATTATCGCATAAAACAACTCAACATGATGCAAGAATCAAGTAAGGAGATAAAATTGCGAAAGTGAAACATCGTATTTTACAACTACAACGATGCAAATGTCGATTTAAACTAACTTTTGATCAACTTAAATACGACTAATGATGCAGTATGATGAATGAATGATTGTTTAATGTCAATGACTTAATGGAAGCATATGCATGAATATGATGCCTAAGTCGACGACTTCAAGTTAGGAGGGCAAATTTGGTGTGACACTTACTAAAGATTATTGATGGTCACACATAATTATTGCCGTCCTAGTAGGCATGGGTGCATATTTTGAAAGATATCAACGTCATCAACATTGACTTATATCGATCAACCAAGACGATTGAAATAAGCCAATCCAATAGATAACCGAACATATCGCTGTCGGCCTTCTTTACTTTTAATCATATTTTGACTAATAGCACCAAAATGAGATAAACCAGACAAACATCACCATCCTAGAAATGTTCGCACCTTTCTTTCAATGAAAGATGGATGAGGTGCCAGTGATAGCGTTGGTATTCGATTCATTTTGTTAGTTCGTTTATCAACTATCATGCTCTTCATTTAAAAGCTCATTGTCTAATGATCCAAAACAAGGATACAAATCATATAAAGATTTAATAAAGAAAATGAACAAATAGTACCTAACATGTGGCAACAACAATGGACTTTGAGATAAATATTGAAATTAAATATTGTTTTTAGAGGAATCATTTAAATCCCTTTTTGTTCATCTAATTTTTCAATTAATTTTAGTTTTTTTATTTAGGCTTTTTTAAAACTCCATAGTGCACGTATGTTTGAATTAAATACAAATTATTAGATTTAAAATAATACAAGTAATCATATTTAAATTCACGAATTATTTAAATAAATAAAGATTAAAATTGATAACAATATATTATTATTTATTTTTTATATTTGTTTTTGTACTCTAACATTTTATTTTCGTTCATTTAATTTTATTATATTTTGTCTCCTTTCTCTACTATTCTAATTTAAAATGAATTACTTAAATATAATATATAATAATAAATTTAATTTATTAAATAGTTATTTAAATATTAAAGAAACTTGTAAAATGAAGAAAGACAAAATTTCATTAAAACGTTTAAACATTTAAATTGTCATCCAATAGAAAAATATTATTTTGCCATTTCATATATATTTTTAAATTACAATTTTATTTAGGGAATTCACGGTTATAATTGATTGATGCAATTTTTTACATGATTAGTGCATCTTAAAAATAAATATTTTGATTTTAAATAAA
This sequence comes from Vicia sativa, assembly GCA_021764765.1. Lineage (NCBI taxonomy): Eukaryota > Viridiplantae > Streptophyta > Magnoliopsida > Fabales > Fabaceae > Vicia > Vicia sativa. Next base: position 131,656,238 of record CM038796.1, read on the forward strand.
ACTATTTTTAATGAAAATTTAAAATTGTTGTGAATAATAAAATGAAAATTGAAAGATTTTGAAAATATATGATAAAGTTATATTTGTAAGAGAATATTTTCATTAGCATTATTATTAATTTTTGATAAGATCTCCTTTCATTATTCTAAGTACATTATTAATTATAATAATACAACAGTGTTGGCCTTTATCCATAGAATAGTAAAGAGGGCTGGTAAAGATGTTTCAACATTATTAAAACCACTAGTATATGTACTTTTGGCTTTCATCTCCACAACAGCATCGCACAAACAAATGCAAAGATGAACCTCACGGTATTTCACAGATATTACATTGTTATTAATTATTATTATCGCATTATTATTTAATGATTCTAACATAAAATGCAAAGAATCAAAAACAAGACGGAGAAGAAAGAAATTTAATTTGACAAGAATGTAATGGATTATATATTAAAACAACAAATTAATCGCCAAATATGGTGATCGCTTTACATTATGTTACACCATACGTCGCAGCAGGATTAACGGCATATTTTGAAGATTGTCATCATCCACAAACTTTATCGCTTTCCATATTCATCAACCAAATAACGATATTGAAATTCACCAAAGAAACATATCTGCAATCTTTGCACCTCTTGTTTAAACGACTTTTAATCATATTTTGACTAATAGACAACATCTATCATAGAATCGCACTCTCTCTTTCAATGAAAGATGGATGAATGAAAGATGGATGAGCCGATTCATTTTGTTAGTTTGTAATGAGGAACCAACAAAATGAATCGAACCACCGCCTCATCCATCTTTCATTGAAAGAGAGAGAATCATGAAACATTTCTATAGGATGGTAGATGTTTGTCTAAGGTTTTATCTCATTTTGGGTGCTATTAGTCAAAATATGATTAAAAGTCGTTTAAACAAGAAGGCGACAAAGATTACCGATTTATCTATTGATTGCTTAGTTTTTCAATTATCATTTGTCTCGTTATTTGGTTGATGTCAATGGAATCTATTGAAAACCGCATATTGGTAAGTCAATTTTGGATGTTGATGAACGGTTGATATCTTTCAAAATGTATGCATTTGTTAATCCTACCCATGCCTTACTAGGACCAGCAATGTGGGTTGTGGCATGTGCACATTTAATTATAAAACGGTGTGACAATCAATTAACTTTTAGTAAGATTATTTGCTGATTGAATTTCCTTATGTATTTGTTTCTAATGGAGAATATAATCCATTACATTTCTTGTCAAATTAGAACTGTTTTTTCTTTTTTCTTTACCGTATCTTGTTTTTATTTATTGATTGTTTTGCATTTAATTTTTATGTTAGAATCATTAAATAATAATGTAGTATTAATAACAATTTAATAATAATTAAAATAACAACCTATGAAAGCTTTAATATACTGTAAGAATTTTTTCATAGAAAGAGCCGTTAGAGACCTTCATATTTTTGCATTGGTTTGTTGCTATGTGCTGTATTTAATGGAGTTGAAGAAGCCAAAACTTAAGTACATGTACTAGTGGTTTTAGCTAATAATGTTGAAACATCTTTTACCAAAAGAAAGCTACCCTCTTTTTTACTACAAAACTTTAAAGATACTTTTTCTCTATGATTAGAGAGATAATTCAAATTGTAACACATAAACTTACATCTTGTATTATTATCCTTAAAAATTCATTATATTTTCTTTTTATATAAAACTCAGTATAAATTTATGATGTAGTTTAGACGGTCTTTCTATTCTATGGATAAAGTCAGAACACTATTGTATTATTATAATTAATAATAATGTACTTAGAATAATGAAAGGTATTTTTAGATCTTATCAAAAAATTAATAATAATGATATCCTAATGAAAAATATTCATCTTATACTCTTACAAATATAACTTTATTATATATTTTCAAAATCTTTCAATTTTCCTTTTAATATTATTTTTATCTTTTATAAATTAATATTATTCACAACAATTTTAAATTTTAATTAAAAATAGTTTTTATTTAAAATCAAAATATTTATTTTTTAAGAAAAATGGATGATGCACTAATCATGTAAAAAAATTGCATCACAATCAATTATAACCGTGAATTCCCTAAATAAAATTGTAATTTAAAAAAAATACATTATATGGCAAAATAATATTTTTCTATTGGATGACAATTTAAATGTTTAAACGTATTTTTAATGAAAATTTGTCTTTCTTCATTTTACAAGTTTCTTTTAATATTTAAATAACTATTTAATAAATTAAATTTATGTAATTATTATTTATATTATATTTAAGTAATTCATTTTAAATTAGAATTAGTAGAGAAAATTCAGAGACAAAATTATAATAAAAATTAAATGAACGAAAAATGGAAATGTTAGAAGTACAAAAACAAATTAGTATAAAATATAAAACTGATAAATAATAATATATTGTTATCAAATTTAATCATTATTTATTTAAATAATTCGTAAAGAATTTAAAATATGATTACTTGTATTATTTAATTTTAAATCTAATAATTTGTATTTAATTCAAACACCTTAAACGTGCACTATGGAGTTTTTAAAAAAAAGCCTAAATAAAAAAACTAAAATTAATTGAAAAATTTAGATGAACAAAAAAAAGAAAAATTAGGCAGATTTAAATGATTCCTCTATTAAAAAACAATATTTAATTTCACTATAGAAGATATTTATCTCAAAGTCCATTGTTCTATGTTGCCAATGTTAAGGTACTATTTGTTCATTTTCTTTTACTTGGATTGCCAAATGTCTTTATATGGTTTATGTATCCTTGTTTTTTTGGATCATTAGACAATGAGCTTTTTTCTATAAAATGAAAGAGCATGATAGTTTGATAAACGAACTAACAAAATGAATCAGAATACCAGCGCTCTATCACAATCAACTGAAGCACCTCATCCATCTTTCATTGAAAGAGAGAATTGCGAGCGAACATTTCTATAGGATGGTAGATGTTTGTCTAAGGTTTTATCTCATTTTGGGTGCTATTAGTCAAAATATGATTAAAAGTCGTTTAAACAAGAAAGCCGACAAAGATTACCATATATGTTTCAGTTTATCTATTGGATTGACTTAGTTTTTCAATTATCATTCGTCTCTGTTATTTGGTTGATGTCAATGGAATCTATTGGAAAACTACATATTGGTAAGTCAATTTTGTGGATGTTGATGAACGGTTGGATATCTTTCAAAACGTATGCATTTGTTAATCCTAACCATGCCTTACTAGGACCAGCAATGTGGGTTGTGGCATGTGCACATTTAATTATAAAACGGTGTGACCATCAATAATCTTTTAGTAAGATTATTTGCTGATTGAATTTCCTTATGTATTTGTTTCTAATGAAGAATATAATCCATTACATTTCTTGTCAAATTAGAATTTCTTTTTTCTTTTTTCTTTACCGTTGTTTTTATTTATTGATTCTTTTGCATTTAATTTTTATGTTAGAATCATTAAATAATAATGCAGTGTTAATAATAATTAAAATAACAACCTATGAAAGCTTTAATCTACTGTAAGAATTTTTTCATAGAAAGAGCCGTTAGAGACTTTCATCTTTTTGCATTTGTTTGTTGCGATGTGCTGTATTTAATGGAGATGAAGAAGCCAAAACTTAAGTACATGTATTAGTGGTTTTAGCTAATAATGTTGAAACATCTTTTACCAAAAGAAAGCTACCCTCTTTTTTACTACAAAAGTTTAAAGATACTTTTCTCTATTATTTGAGAGATAATTCAAATTGTAACATATAAACTTACATTTTGTATTATTATCCTTAAATATTCATTATATTTTCTTTTTATATAAAACTCAATACTAATTTATGATGTAGTTTAGACGGTCTTTCTATTCTATGGATAAAGATGTAACACTATTGTATTATAATAATTAATAATAATGTACTTAGAATAAAGAAAGGTATTTTTAGATCTTATCAAAAAATTAATAATAATGATATCCTAATGAAAAGTATTCATCTTATACTCTTACAAATATAACTATTATATATTTTCAAAATCTTTCAATTTTCATTTTAATATTATTTTTTTATCTTTTATAAATTAATATTATTCACAACAATTTTTAAACTTTAATTAAAAATAGTTTTTATTTAAAATCAAAATATTTATTTTTTTAAGAAAAAATGGATGATGCACTAATCATGTAAAAAATTTGCATCACAATCAATTATAACCGTGAATTCCCCTAAATAAAATTGTAATTTAAAAAAAACAATATGAAATGGCAAAATAATATTTTTTCTATTGGATGACAATTTGAATGTTTAAACGTATTTTTTAATGAAAATTTGTCTTTCTTCATTTTACAAGTTTCTTTTAATATTTAAATAACTATTTAATAAATTAAATTTATGTAATTATTATTTATATTAAATTTAAGTAATTCATTTTAAGTTAGAATTAGTAGAGAAAATTCAGAGAGAGAAAATTCAGAGAGACAAAATTATAATAAAAATTAAATGAACGAAAAATAAAAATGTTAGAAGTACACAAACAAATTAGTATAAAATATAAAACTAATAAATAATAATATATTGTTATCAATTTTAAACTTTATTTATTTAAATAATTCGTAAAGAATTTAAAATATGATTACTTGTATTATTTAATTTTAAATCTAATAATTTGTATTTAATGCAAACACCTTAAACGTGCACTATGGAGTTTTTTTAAAAAAAACCTAAATAAAAAATAACTAAAATTAATTGAAAAATTTAGATGAACAAAATAAAAGAAAAATTAGGCAAATTTAAATGATTCCTCTATTAAAAAACAATATTTAATTTCACTATAGAAGATATTTATCTCAAAGTCCATTGTTCTATGTTGCCACATGTTAAGGTACTATTTGTTCATTTTCTTTTACTTGAATTGCCAAATGTCTTTATATGATTTATGTATCCTTGTTTTTTTGGATCATTAGACAATGAGCTTTTTTCTATAAAATGAAAGAGCATGATAGTTTGATAAACGAACTAACAAAATGAATCAGAATACCAGCGCTCTATCACAATCAGCTGAAGCACCTCATCCATCTTTCATTGAAAGAGAGAGAATTGCGAGCGAACATTTCTATAGGATGGTAGATGTTTGTCTAAGGTTTTATCTCATTTTGGGTGCTATTAGTCAAAATATGATTAAAAGTCGTTTAAACAAGAAGGCCGACAAAGATTACCAGATATGTTTAGGTTTATCTATTGGATTGGCTTAGTTTTTCAATTATCATTCGTCTCTGTTATTTGGTTGATGTCAATGGAATCTATTGGAAAACTACATATTGGTAAGTCAATTTTGTGGATGTTGATGAACGGTTGGATATCTTTCAAAATGTATGCATTTGTTAATCCTACCCATGCCTTACTAGGACCAGCAATGTGGGTTGTGGCATGTGCACATTTAATTATAAAACGGTGTGACCATCAATAATCTTTTAGTAAGATTATTTGCTGATTGAATTTCCTTATGTATTTGTTTCTAATGAAGAATATAATCCGTTACATTTCTTGTCAACCTATGAAAGGATGTCCATGACAAAGAAAGTAGAGTCAAAAGTCTGGGAACCGACTTTGACAGGCAGAGTGAGCTCTACCCTCCACCATGCGCTGTTACCTCTATCCTGCATTAGAAGCTTAAATACCCAGTGAAAGGGAAGGTTGTTACGGTGTGTGGTGAAGAAGAATATATGGTCAGCCATCTACAGTCGGTCCGATACCTCGAGATGGAAGGTGAATTCTTCGAGACTCCCCAAGCTTTTGAAACAATACCAGTCATGCCTGCTGACTCTCCACCCCGGTTACACAAGGTCCGCTTAGGATGGCCTCGTTGAAAGATGCTCAAGCTGTTAGGTAAGTACTATTTGGGGTCACCTCGATCTTCCTTTCAAATCGACAAGACCGGTTTAGGCTTCACCATCAAAGGTCGAAGATGATACGCGAACGTGCCGCCAACTCCCTTCCGCATCGCCCAGTGGAATCCATGCTATAGATGACGACAAAGACTTCCACATCAAGAAATGGATCTTCCAACTCCGATAAAAGGCTCAAGAATTGGAAGATCAAGACGCTCATACCAATCTCCTTTAGACAGAGTAATTGCTCTTGTTTTTGTTTTGCTTTTCATTTTCTATGTTTTGAACAATAAACTCTAAAGCCTAGTGGCTTGCCCGAGGCATCATGGCTCGTTGTGAGGGTTATTATCCGTCATTTGCATATTTTCATTCAATAAAATCGTTGGACTTTTGCATTTAATTGTTGTTTCTTTCTTTTACTTTATCACCCTTTCAAAAGCTATGTGTTTCTTACACACCCACGTGATACACCGCAGTAATCACTCCGAATCTCGTTGATAACAAATGCTATTGCTAAATATGACTTCGATAATCCGATCTACCAAGCCAAGACGAAGGTGAGGAAGATTGAAGTGCCGTGGAGAACTTGTCGATCGCTACAGAAGAAGAGCGAGTTATACAAACCACAAGAGCAAGTTGAGGTTGTGAATTGGGATCATGAAGATGTAAAAGAGATCAAGATAGAGCGGGTCTTGAGGACAAAGTCAAAGAAAGAATGATTCAGATGCTACGAGACTATATTGAGGTTTTTACTTGGTCATACGAAGACATGCCTGGTTTAGACATTGATATTGTAGTACACCGATTGCCGACAAAAGAAGGTTTTCTCCCGAAAATGTAGGTCGCCGATGCGCCTTGAGATGTCGAGAAAATCAAAGCCAAGTTATGAAGCGCTTAACGGTTTAGCCGTTACTTTTATCTGGTTGCTAATGTGGTGCCTGTACCTAAGAAGGATGGCAAAGTACGAATGTGTGTGGATTATAGATATTTGAACAAAGCGAGTCCGAAAGACGATTTTCCACTTCCTCATATTGATGTTCTAATTGACAACACCGCTCAGCATAAGGTTTTCTCCTTCATGGATGGTTTCTCCTACAATCGATCAAAATGGCTCCTCGAAAACATGGAGAAGACTACTGCTACACAATGGGCACTTTCGCTACAAGGTTATGTCGTTCGGACTGAAGAACGCGGGCGCCACTTATCAGCGTGCCATGGTGACATTATTTCATGACATGATTCATCACGAGATAGAGGTCTACGTCGACGATATGATATCTAGATCACGTATGTAAGAAGAACATCTTGATCATCTACGAAACTATTTGATAGGTCAAGAAGCATGATTGAGACTTAACCCCAACAAGTGCACCTTTGTAGGGATGGCAACGGGTGGGTGGGGGTTTAAGCACACCCACCGCACCCGCACCTGCTCGGTCTAAAATTTGTTCACCCGCCCACCCCCAACAAGAAACGGGTTTACCTCCACCGCCTAATAAAATTTTTATTTTATTTTTAAATTTATATTTTTTCAATAAAGTTAAAATAAATAATTAAACTAAATACTTAATTATTTTAAAAGTATTTTTCAAGTTTGATAGTTTTATTTAAATTTTATTTTCAAAAAATAAATAATAATTTAATAAACATAATATTATAATATTAAAAAGTATAAAAAGTGTAAATAAGTAATAAAACTATTAAAAATAAATAAAATAAAATAAATTTAGTTGAGGCGGGTGCGGGCGGTATTACCATCACCCGCCCACCCGCACCAGAATAAAACGGGTTTACTCAGACCCGCCCCTAAGAACCGGTTTTCCCGCTAATTTGGCGGGCGAGCGGGTGGGTTTTTGCCATGCCTACACCTTTGGAGTCGATCCAAACTCTTAGGGTTTGTTGTCGTAGTAAAGGTATTGAAGTTGACCGCCAAGGTTAAAGCTATTCAAGAGATGCCGCCCCGCACCGAGAAGGAAGTCGAGGTTTCGGGCCGATTGAACTACATTGCCGATTCATTGCACCTAATCGCTACCGTGAGCCAATCTTCAAGTTTCAAGAAGGATCAAGTAGTGGAATGGAATAACGATTGTCGATCGCTTTTGACAAAATCAAGGAGTACCCATGTAATCCTCCTATCCCGATGCCGTCAAGGAAGACCTCTTATCATGTACTTGGAAGAGAACTCAATGGGGTGTGTGCAACATGACGAGTCAGTCGAAAAGAGCATGCAATATACTACCTTAGCAAAAGTTTACCGATCGTGAAACAAGATACCCACTTGAGAAAACTTGCAACGCTGGCTCAACTAAGACAAGATATGTTGACTCACACTACCTTATTGATCTCTAAGATGGATCCGATAAAATACATATTTGAGAAACCACTCGAAGAATAGCAAGATGGCGATGATCTTGATCGAATACGACATTCAAGACACTTTCGTAAAGCGATTAAAGGAAGTGTAGCCGATCATTTGGCTCATCGTAGATGACTATTAGTCTATGCAGCTTGAATTTCTAGATGAAGATGTTTTACTAGTTATCGATTATGAAGAACTGTGCCCGCATTTAAGGACCGAACAAGGATCCCGATGAACCATGGTCTTTGATGGAGCCTCAAACGCACTTGGCAATGGCATTGGCGCCATCATTACATCCCCTACAGGCGGACATACGCCTTTCACCGCCAGATTATGTTTCAATTGCACTAACAACATGGCCGAATACGAAGCGTGCATCATGGGTATTAAAGCTGCTATTGACTTGAGAATCAAGTTCTTGCAAGTATATGGAGATTCAGCTTTAGTGATCAGTCAGATTAAGGGCGAGTGGGATACGAAACATCCAAATCTCATTCCGTATGGAGAGCATGTTCTAAGCTTGATCCCCTACTTCAAAGAGATCACTTTCAATCACATTCCACGAGAAGAGAATCAGTTGGCAGACGCATTGGCTACCATGTCGTCTATGTTCAACGTCAGATGGGACAACGAGGCTCCCCAGATCATTATTGAGAGGTTTGACGAACCAGCGTATTGTTATGAGCTTGATACAGAAGAGAAACCTTGGTACTATGACGCGAAGAGGTATCTTGAGACTCGTGAATATCCCGTAGGGCATCCACAATGATAAGAAGTTTTGAGAAGGTTTGCATCCAAATTCTTCCTCAAGAATGACATCTTGTACAAACGCAATCACGACTTAGCTTATCTGTGTAGACCGGAAACAATGAACGTATCATGGAAGAGTTACACGGCGATTTGGTACCCACTCCGGTCATACGATGGCTAAGAAGATTTTGAGAATAGGTTACTATTGGTCCACCATGGAAGTCGATTGTCATCACACGCTCGATCTTGTCACAAATGCCGATTATGCGACAAAGTGCACGTACTCCGACCTCGAATGTTCTAACAACCCTTGGCCTTTTGCAATGTGGGCATCGACATGATCGGAGAAATCAAGTCCACAGCCCAACGGACATCGTTTCATCCTTGTGGCAATTGATTACTTTACCAAACGGGTATGTACCTGTCAGATCATTACCAAGAATGTTATGGCTCGGTTCATCAAACACAATCTTATCTATCGGTATGGCACCCCCGAAAGGATTATCACAGATAATGGCTCTAATCTCAACAACAAAATAATCACCGAACTCTGCACGCAGTTCAAGATCAAGCATCGCAACTCCTCTCCTTATCGGCCTAAGATGAATGGCGCAGTGGAAGCCGCCAACAAGAACATTAAGAAGATTATACAGAAGATGACAATGACTTACAAGGATTGGCATGAGATGTTACCATTTGCTCTTCATGGTTATCGCACCACAGTACGGACATCAACAGGGGCAACTGTTCACATTAAAAGGTGACGCGCTAGAGGAATCGAATCGGAATTCGGATCCTCTGGCTCGAAACGATTTACTCTTTTGATTTGTTTATAAAGATGCCGCGAGCATCAAGCTTTATTATTTTCAACACAAGAAAAGATGATTTAATGATTATGAAAAAGGGGAAAGCTGCAATACCCTCAATTGATTTTGATATGCGAACGACTCAGCGCAAACTAGACGCAACGCATCGGGGAGTATTCCTGTAAGGGGTTTGTTATATAAAGGGAATAGATGGAGCCTAAATATATATGGTTATCCATAGCTTTATATATGAATACGCTTGATATGTTTGTGTTTTTAATTGCTATTTCTATGATTGGGAAAGTTTCTCCTTTGGATTTTAAGAAGGATAGATTATGTGGGATCCTAGGTTTTGTTATTATTGTGCTCGCAAAGATCTTTGGATCTTCTGATACATATCCCCAGTGGGAATCAAAGCATTTGTAGCTCGGATCTCAGGATCTATGGTTTGTTTGGTCCGAGGAGAAAGAAATTTGCTCACCAAGGATGAGACCTTGTGCCTCACGATTCTCAAAAGGATGTTGAGAAAGTCGAGCAATCGTAGTTCCCACTTATGCTAGTGGAAAGCAACGGATGTTAGTAAGAGATGCATTTAATGTCATCTTAATGAAAATGTATCTAATCTATTCATCACATACATTTTGAAAAGTTTGACTGATTAAAATCTTTCACCGTAAGTTATAGGTGTTTTGCTTGAGTGTACAAGCGCTACCACTTACATGTTTAAGAAAGATGTTTGAAAAGATGATTGAATCTTTTAACTGTAAGTATTGGGTGTTTTGCTTGAGTGTACAAGCGCTACCACTTACAATTAAGAGATGTTTTTGTTTGAAAATAGTTTGAAAAAGTTTGAAAAAAGTTTTGATTGTGATGTGATAGATGAGATACTTCTTCCATAGAGATGATAGATGTCTAAATCTCTAGAGAAATTGGTTGGATTAAAGCGATGCTTTTGGCCCATGGGTCCTTGTATTGTAAGCCCAAGAGGAGGCATTCCGAGGGTCATCGAGGGTCATCGAGGGTCCTTGTATGAAGCTCAAGAGGAAGCTATGGTATGGTCGGTTTTGGCTTTAAAAGGATTTCACCGGAAACCATCCTTTTGGAATTAAGAGCAATTTCACCGGAAATTATACTCTCGGGTTCTATCCTAACGCTGGTGATTCTTTGTATTGGAAGCCCAATAGAGGCTATTAAGAGATTTTATGGTCTCTTTCATTGTATGATGCCCAAGAGAAGGCTAAAATCAATGAGGAGTTCTTTGAACGAAGCCCAAGGAGTCGACTCAACAGGGTGTTGTCTTATATGAAGCCTAAGCGGAGGCTAAACTCCTTGAAATGCGCTTATATGAAGCCTAAGAGGAGGCTAACTCTGTGGAGAGAGTTATCTTGTATAAAGCCCAAGCGGAGGCTACAACTGTGGGGAACCTATTGGTTAGACTAATTGTTATGTTATGATCAGACAGTTGTATAAACAAGTGTGTGTGATATGTATTCACAAGAGTTTATGAAGGAAATATAAACAATGCATGTAAAGTTTATTTACAAGAGTTTATGAAGGAAATATAAACAAGTGTCTGTGAAACGAACGTTTAAAACGAGCGTAACTTGTCTATTTACAAGTTTGAATTGTGTACATGGAAGTAAATATGTACACGAACGAGTATTTATGTACAGAGAAAGGTGGATGTACATAGGAGGGTTGAGACTTACACCATAAGGGTGGCCCATTGGTTTAAAAGCAGTTTCACAGGGAATAATGCTCCTTTCAATACCAATGGTGTTCAATTGTATATGTACAGATGAAACAGGAAACAAACAATCAAAGTTTATCTGTGTTTAAGTATTTACAAAAGTATCTGTGTTATGTACAGATAAAAGTTTGTATGAAAAGAATTTGATATGTACAAGGAAAAAATTATGTACATAAAGAATGTTTTTGAGTATACACAAGTGAAGTGAAAACAAACGATCGAAGTTTGTCTGTACTTGAGTATAAAAAGTATCTGTATTATGTACAGATAAAAAAAAAATTTGTATGTATCTGAAGAGAGTTTGATATGTACAAGGAAAGTATGTACATAAAAAGAATATTGGGACTTACACCGTGAGGGAGGCCCATGATCGATTAAGAAATTCGAGAGAAAACGAATTCAGTTTTATCGTTTAAATCGGATCGATCATGGTAAAAAGATGTAAGTTTGATGAAAAAGTTTTGAAGAAATGATTTTAAAAGTGGTTTGAAATGTGAAGTTCATTTATGAGAAGTTTTGAAAAGAATCGGAAATCGAAAGTTTGAAAAATTCACCTTTTAAAGGCGTTTTGAAAAGTGCTCAAAGTGTCGTTTTCGGCTCGATTAAAATATAATCAGAAGAAAGTTTTTTTTGGAAATTTTTGCACTATCATAAAATAGATGTATTTATTGACAAGTGTACAAAAAATCACCTCAAAATGAGGAGTTTTGATTGGTTAAAAAAATGTTAAAGTTTGTGAAAAAACATGAAGAAAATCACAAAGTTTGAAAAAAAATGGTCCATGAGAGGTTTGAACCCAGGACCATTGGGTGGTTACGTGGCAGAGAGGACTACGAGCGAGCTGGCAACCACTGGGACACGAGCGCTTTTGTGTATTTGGATCAAAACACGTGTTAATAAAATATTGGAAAATTTAAATTTGAAAAAACTCAAGAACACGCGCGAACTGTTCTTCATCTTCATCAATTCTCAGATTTCGTAACTTGCTTGTTTCTTGATGAAATTGGACGAAGTAAACATGAAAGTTGCTCGATTTTAAACAAGGAACATGATGATGGATGTTAATTTCATTTATTTTTGGTCTAGCACGATTGAATTTCCAGAAAACGTGAAGAACCCTAGAATTGAAAATTCTAATTGAAATGATGTATGGTTGATGATTTTTCAAATTGTTTGAGGGTTAAGGATCGTGATAGGTGCAGAAAATAAATGGCCAAGAGTTTTTTCATTTAAATGCAAGGAATCAAGAGATTGAGTTTCGAGCTTCTACCTTTTCAAGTTGAGATCGAAGATGGTGTTGGAGTGTTTCCAGAACTGGTTTTGTGATTGCTATAGCACCATCGGCCTATGTGGAAGGTGTAGGAATGGTCTGCTCTTCTTGAATCAACTTGAATCGTGCTACCCAAGTCCACCTGCACAGTCTAAAAATGGAAGCTCGATTTCTGGAAAAAAGCTGTTACAGTTAGTTGTAATTGATCTGCATCATGTCTATGATGTTCATGGATAGTGTTTGAATGAAAAAATCTCAAGTTGCTCAAGCCAAAGATGGAATTCGAGTGCTATGGCAGTTCTAGCAAGCTTATGATCATGAGATATGATTTTTGGTTTCTAGCTTAGCTTGTGTTGATTTCAGTGTTCAAACAAGTTTCATGTTGATGTTAAAGTATATTAGACACCAATTTGATCAAAGTTTCTCATTAATTTTCAAAAATGCATAAGTTCTCAAAATTCACTAAGTTTCTTGATTTTGAAGAAAGAAGAGAGAAAACATAACTTTGCATTGCTTTGGTGTGCCTTGAACTTGAAAAAAATGCCTCTATTTATAGGCCAATATCTCTGAAATGTTAGGCACAAAGTTTTGTCATTGGTAATTCAAAGATGCCTTAAAGGGTAAGAAAGGCATTTTGCAAAGGAAAAGGAAGTTTCCTTTTTTAACCATGTGTGAAAATATTCAACTTGATCCAAATTTGTCATAATTACTTCTCACTGATTTTTATCAGTTCTTATCCCAATTTGGAAAGGTGGCAAGTGTTCTAGATGAAGAAATCACAAAATGACCTATAATTTGAAGTTTTGAACTTTGAAAATCATGTTTGTGGAGCCTTATGTTTCAATTTCAAAAGTATAGCTAGACTCCATGGATTTGAGAGTTCTTGGACAATTTGAGTGTTGAAAATTTTGACTTTTTGTTGACTTTTTCAAATTCTTTGATTTTTTATGATCATGGTGGATTACTTGAAGTATTTTGATGTTGGAAAAAGTTGTCTTGAAAAAATTGACCAAAAGTCAAAGTTTGACTTTTCTGTGCAGATGAATTTTCATCAGATGTTTCTGAAATTGACTGATGAAGTCTGTGAATTTCTGTGATGTTTTGAATCCAGAAATTAGGTCAAGATGTTGTATCTAAGATATATTGACCAATATCTAACCAAAAAAGTCATTCATTGCTAAAAAACTCAGAGAATACTCATGCTCGACCAAAACCGTAATTGGTCGATCCTCGATTGATCAATGAGAAAAGTTGGATATCTGATGATCAGAGGTTGATGATTTGATCAAGATAGATCAAAAGAGGTGAGAAAAACTCAAAACCTAATTGGTTGCCTCTTGAATCAGATGAAAACTTGATGAAACCCTAATTTTGACCTATGAATGCTACACCCGATTAATCCTCTTCTAGACTGTTAGTGAAACAATGATGCAAATGTAAGATGGTATATTAGGTCAAAATTGGGGTACGAGCAACCCCTTCTTGTATACGGTATGAAGCATCCCACCCATCGAGGTTCGATATCACAACCGTAGTCCTCCAGACGCAGTTAGCGAAGACGATTGATCGCATCGCCGACCGCATTAATTTGATTGATGAATACGCAAATTTTGGACCTAAGATACCAAAAGATGCGAATGATGCAAAATGATTGTAAAAGTTTCACCCGATGATATCAAAGAAATGACATGGTGGGGAAAATTTAGAATATGTCCTGCTAGGAAATAATGATTCACAAAACATGTGAATATCTGTCTCGCTTTGAAACAGAGATTACCTTTGCCCTTGTGACAATGTTTAAGGTAAGTGAAATGATATTACCAATCATCACCTTGTGATAATTTATGGTAATGAATTCAAGATGTTACCAATTATCAAGTGATAACTATAACAAGGTAAATCTTTTGAAAATTCATCAATATTCAAATTTGTGAATAATGACATGAATGGAAATGTAACTTGAACGAGTTTCTATTTTTTTGGACACAATCTTGCCGAGGATCTCTTTTGAGAAGACGCGAGCATTTTGATCTAAGACAGTGTTTTCTTTTAAATGAAAGACAACCGCTAGGGAATTTCGTGACGTGATTTGACTTTGTTGAGAAGAACAAACTTTATGACAAGTTTAGAATGAAAAGAGAAATAAGCGGCTCAAATGATGAGGCTATTGCTTATTGCTTTGTTGATTATAGACAAGGTTCTATCCAGGAACGAACTGGAAAGAAAAAAGTCAATCAAGACATTGTTCCAAATGAGGATGATCTCACTGGGAATGTAGAGAAAAATGTATTTCTCATTGGGGATAATCTATCGGGATAGAATTGTACTTACATGAGTAAGTGTGATTTAAACCAGTGATGTGGAAGCAAACATTTCAAGGAATGCAAAAATGCATGAATGATGTTATTATGTATGAATGTCATGAATGTTATATGCATGCTAACGATACTTGACAAAGACAATAAAAAGGTATTTGGGAAAAGGACCACGTCCACGTCGAATAAATACTTAGTGAAATTTGCAAAGAATGGTGCGATGTTCACTAATGAAGAATCTGAGTTGATGCTTTAAACTTTCCGAGAAAGGCATTTCAATGGCAACTTTGTTGGGAATTATTTTTGGATAAGAATACCGTCTTTGATGATTTCACGAGAGAGAAGATCAGAGGGCCATTTTATCCTTCTGGAGATCGAAACACCGTAGAAACTGCAAGTTCTTTCGTTCATAGTTCAAAGGAAAATTTTGCTTTTGTTTCAAAATTTTGAAGTAAAATTCATTTAAAACCGCTTTAGTTTCAAAAGTGATTTTCACAATAAAAGCGTTATTTTGCAAAATGTATAAAGCAAGGAATTGCAAACAAAAGGCACAAGGCTCAAATTTATTGATAGAATGGTAATCACCAAGGCGGGATTCCATGAATTATTTACAAAAGTCGAAATGATAATTTATTGGGAAAAGGCTACATTGAAAGCAAATAACCGCTATTATCCCTAACAACTTTGAATTCCAACCGTGTTGTTGTTTAAGATTCGATCAAGATCCGTTGATGAAAGATTCTTCGATTCACGGGCATGCATCGATTGCTTACTTTGTCATTCTTTGTATCCTTGTTTTTGCCTAGATTGCCTTTCGTGTTTTCAATCTATCGTGATATTTTCGCTTATTGTCTCTAATTTTGCCCGACCGCCAGTTTTCGATCCATCGAGACGCTTCCTTGCCTAAGCCGCCTTTTCGTGTTTTCACTTACCGAAATGTTTCTTTGTTTTTTAGACAAAGTATTTCGATCGCATCAAGATTCACTGGATGCGGAGTTCATCACCATCCATGGTTGTGAGAGTCATAGCACCGCTAAAAACTTTTGGAAGATGTATGGGCCTTCGTAATCGGGAGTCCATTTGCCCCTAGAATCGTTGAAAAGACGTAATCTTTTTAGCACGAGGTCGCCTTCTCGAAATTCACGAGGTCGGACCTTTTGTCGAAAGCTTTTTCATTCTTCTTTGATATAGTTGTCCATGACACAGCGTCGTGAGCTTTTCTTCGATTAAGTTCACCGGTTGTATCCGCTTGACACCATTCACCTCGATAACTTAGTTTCCATAAGGACTCTCATGAAGGAATCTCAACTCTACGGGAGCACCGCCCATGCCAGATACTAGAGAAAAGGAGTTGCCCTCGCTGAGGCGCATCAAGCACGATACCCATGCAGAGCAAATGGCGATTGCGCCGTTTGTAGGTGACGCACCATCTTCCGGACGATCCTTTTGATGTTCTTGTTGGCAGCCTTCAACGGCCTGCTCATCTTTGGCCGTAAGGAGATGAGTTATGATGCTCAATCTTGAATTCCTCACGCTCTTCTTTCATCATTTTGTTGTTCAAGTTCGATCCATTATCCGTAATGATCTTGCTTGGAACCCATATCTAAGAAATGAGGTTGTTCTTGATGAACCTCACAACCACTTGTCTTGTGACGCTATGTAGGTCGCTCGACCCATTTGGTGAAGTAATCAATGGCTACTAGAATGAAGCGATGTCCGCTGGACGCTTTGGTTCGATCATCCCGATCATGTCAATGCCCCACATGGAGAAAGGCCACGAGAAGAGAGAACGCTGAGTAGAGTCATGCACATGGATCTTATCTCGTAGATCCGCATCAGGACACCTCTCGACGTATCCCGCTTCTTAAAATCTTTCGACATTGCATGCCCATTTGAATGGGTTCCAAAAGATCCTTCATGCACTTCATGGATGATTGTGTCCGCTTCGCCTGCTGACGATCCGAAAGGTGACCATATCAAAGTTTTTTTGTATAGCACATCCTCGCTCAGAAGAAATTCCTAGAAAGCCTCCTTAGATTTTTCTTATCCTTGTACGATGCCCCGAGCGGTACTCGTGTTTGAAGGAACGCTTATGTCGTGGAACCACGGTTTATCATCGAAGACTGCTTCAGTGGCAAACACATATGCAGGTATTTCAAGGCGTCTGATACGAATCTTAGGTATATCATTCCAACTGTTGACTTTGAACATGGAAGATAGAGTAGCTGTATGCCCGCCATTCGATTCGATCTCGAGGGATATGATGCGCTCCACTTTGTTGAAGAAAGTCAATAAACGCTCTTGCATAATCTCTAGGGAATCAAACCAAGATGATGAGTTTCATACTTGTCTTTGATTTGATTGATCACAAGTCGAGTCTCCATATATATCAAGGATCTTGATCCTCAAGTCGATGGCTTCTTCGATACCCATGATGCAAGCTTCATATTCGCGATGTGGTGCAATCAAATAGCAATCGCGAAAATGGATACGAGTACCCTTGAGTGATGATGATGCCCCAATTCTATTGCCAAAGACATTTACCGCCCATCAAAGACTAAACCCCATCTAGATTCTCGATCCGGACCTTCTCCGTAGCGGTTCGTCGTAATCTTTCATCTTTAAGTACATAACGCCCGTCTGGAAGTCAAATTTGAGAGATGGTATTCGCTGAGCGGATGATAAGCCAAGTGATCGCGAGAATGCTTCCTTTGACCGCTTAAGCGCGACATCGATGTCATACTCGATAATAGCATCCGTCGAGCAATTCTCCTAAGCATAAGCTTTTCAAAGACGACTTGATTGGATCCATTTTGAGATTAACCAAGTCGTGTGATCATATACCATGAGACGCTTCAAGCACACCAAAGCGCAACATGTTTTCTCGAGCATGGAGTAACGAGTTTCACAACTGTGAACTTTTACTCGTGTAATAAATGGCATGCCCTTCTTACCAAGGTCATCTTGTCGCCCAAGCACGAAGCCCATGGAATCTTCCAAGACGGTAAGGTATATGATTAACGGTCTTCTTCCACCGAGGGATCGATTGGTTGTTCGACAAGTATTCCTTGATACGCCGATGCTTTTTGGCAATCGCTCGTCCACACAACCTCTTGATTTTTAAGAGAAGCTTGAATATCGCCCACAAGTAGCGTCTATCCGAGAGATAAACTGGAGATGTAATTCAACCGTCCGAGAAATCCTCTTACTTGCTTTTCCGTATGTGGCGTGGGCATTTCTTGAATAGCCTTGACTTTGTCAGGGTCAACCTCAATACCTCTTTGACTGACAATGAAACCCAGGAGTTTTCCGGACCTCACCCCAAAGGTGCATTTGTTAGGATTCAGACGGAGCTGAAATTTCCTTAGTCGTTGAAACAACTTCAAGAGATAGTCTATATGCTCTTCCTTAGTGTCAGACTTTGCTATCATATCATCCACGTAGACTTCGATCTCTTTGTGCATCATGTCGTGAAAGAGAGTAGTCATTGCCCTTTGGTAAGTCGCGCCTGCATTCTTTAATCCAAACGGCATTACTTTGTAGCAAAACGTGCCTCACGGTGATGAAAGATGTCTTCCATGTCTTGAGCCATTCTCGATCTCGATTGAGCGTAGAAACCATCCATGAAGGAAAAGATGTTGAATTTTGCGTTATCCACTAGCATGTCAATATGTAGCGGGAATCGCTCTTCGCTTGTTTGTTCGATCCCTGTAGTCAACACATATCGACCTTTCCATCTTTCGAGACAGTACTATGTTGGCTAGCCATTGAGGATATTCGGTGACAAGGAAACCAGTCGCTTTTGAACTTCCTTTTGATTTTCTCACCATTTCGTGGTGAACTCTTCTCGCTTTGTTTAATCAAGGCACTCCGTTTTAACGGCAAGTGATGCTCCACGATGTTGGTATCTAAACTCATGTCTTGGTAAGACCAAGCGAACACATCAACATATTCTTTGAGAAGATCCGCTGCCTGCTTTTGACACCGCCGCTGCTTAAGCTCCATATGACTTTTTATCATCTTCGTAACACAAGTTGATTGCTTTCGAGGTTCTTTGAGGTCAATGATTATTTCCTCGTGCTTTAGTAATCGAAATCTCATCCGGGACCTCTTCTTCAACTTCTTCTCGCGACTTGGCTGTGGGATTTCAAAGTCGAGAGAGCATAGAGTTATTGTTTCAATGGATTTGTCCATCTATTTAACTGCATATTTGATTTATGTTTGATTAATTAACTCTTCTTTTTTATCATCATTTTTTTGAAAAGTCAATGTGAAAGTGTATGCATATTAAGTATTGAAGATTTTTATTGGTTTTTAGGATTATCATTTCCAAGAAAGGGTAAAAATGAAAATAAACACAAAGTGTGGAATCAAAACAACGATTTTATTTATGATTCACAATATGAAACAGGGTCTAAAATACAAACTCATTTGTCTGGGCAAGACAAAGAGAGATTATTTAAAAGCTAAGCCCTATAAAACATCTCTTCACTTTCTATGAGAGTTCAAACAAAAGCAAAGATAAACTACTTAGAACTAGGAGCGTTAGTCCGAACTTCAACAGTTTCCAGTGGCGAACTCCTTGGAAGTCGATGTACTCTGCAATTTTCCGCTGGCTAATCCTCGAGTAAGCTTTGTCGTTGGTCGCAAGTTTTGAAGACTCGGACGATGGCCCTTGCCTTTTGTGCTGCTAAAGCGATCTTCTTCGGCTTGATTAACAGATCGGGAAACATGAGATACATCATATGTACTTCCTGTTGACCTCTGTGTTGAATTTTGAGGATGTACCTTCCAATCTTCTGAGTGAAGAGACTCGTTGTCGACGACACTTTCCAAATCGTATCCCGAATCGCATTTTGATCTTCGCTGATCATGTTGATGTAGTGGTAGTCAGGATCTGATTTAGTGAATTCCATAGGCGTGTTGAAACATAGATCTTCATGGAACTTCGATCTGCTGATGAGATCGGGAAGATGTATACACCTCTTCTGGCTGACTAGGATACTCAAAAGAATCACCCCATCCAGAGGGCTGGATATCTTCGATTCTTATTCTCGAGTCACGCAGATATTTCACCATGTAGTCAAATTTATCATTGGTTCTCCCAAGGTATCCCAAACTTCAAGAGGATGGGAGGATTTTCATGTTGCAGGATATACCTTGAATTGATCATGGAGGATAGACGGCATGCACGATTCTTTTGAGACACATATTCGTGGTGCTTAAATAAGTGCTCCATTCTTCGAGATCCGAGGGATCATCTTCATCATCTTCAATGGTGACAACGTTAACCTTCATGAATGTGGTTTAAGAAACCCCACTATGAAATACTTCCTTGATCGCGAAGCGCTTCATCCTTTGCTTGTCTTTGAAAATACATGTAAACCCGAGTCCGACTTTCGCCTCTGCTCTTGATGTGTTTGATTACTTGTCCCCATCCTTCAAAGATTGCCATCTTTTACTATCTCAGCTTTGTAAGAAGATAGATGATCCGTTTTTGCTAGTAGATTCATCTTCTAACGGATGTTCCGGGAGATGTATCCCTTCAACGTCATTAGTTGTGATGAAAGAGAAGCTGGAAAAATGGCTTATGAGTAAAGCTTGTTTACCGAGTATAGTTACTAGCTTTCCATTTACTGTGAATTTCAGCTTCTGATGGAGAGTGGAAGTCACTGCTCCTGCCTCGTGTATCCATGGTCTTCCTAATAGACAACTGTAAGCAGCTGGCACGTCCATGACCTGGAAAGTGATTTGAAAAGTATGCGGGCCAATTGTCATCGGGAGATCGACTTCTCCAATAACTGACTTCCGTGAGCCGTCAAAGGCTCTTACCACTATGTCATTGAATTTCATTGGCGTCCCTTTGTAAGCCAAACGAGCTAAAGTTGTCTTCGGCATTACATTTAAAGATGAACCGGTATCTACCAATACATTAGACAGGGAATCTGATTGGCAAATCATTGAGATGTGCAAGGCCAAGTTGTGATCTTTCCCTTCTTCTGGAAGTTCCTCATCACTGAAACTTAGATTATTACAAGCTGTTATGTTAGCGACAATGCCTCCAAATTGGTCTGTAGTCACATCATGATCTACATAGGCTTGGTCTAGTACTCTCATTAAAGCTTCTCGGTGAGCTTCAGAGTTCAATAGTAGAGAAGATGAAATCTTGGAGGAGTCCGATCGCTTGATCCACGACTCGGTATTCGCTTTTCTTAATTAACTTCAGTATCTCATCAAAATCAGTGTTGACGTTGGCTCTATCAGGAGGACCATCATTCGTGCTGGGATTGACTACGGGAATCGTTGCAGGATTCTCGGGAGATATGTTGATTGGATTTTGTCTAACAACAAAAACTGCAGGCGGTCTTGGTGGCAACGGAGCGTGTACTCGTCCACTTCGTGTTACTCGTCCTATCTCTGTTATATTGACATTAGCTGGAAGAGTTGGCATGGGTTTCTCCTTCCCATCCTCTATCAGAGTTGCATTGTATTGGTAAGGAATTGCTTTGGTAGAACTGTACGAAACAGGACCGGGTAGGCAAATCACCAAAGGAGACCCTGGAACGTTGGAGTCATCGTATTTAATCTCCACATGCTTGGGTACATTGAAACAGGGGATGATAACGTTTACTTCGGGATTTTCCGAGTTGATATCTGAGACAAAAAGCTCATGCGGAAATGCCTTATCAGTATTTACGCCATGGTCATCTCTCGTCAGATCTGTAGGTCACCAATGTCTAACAAATGCTGGATATCTGCTCTTATGGTGGAACATCCTTGAATATTCTTGGAGCAGATGTTGCAGGCTGAGTAATCGTGCTTAGTGAAAGCGCTCATCCTACTGTATGTTTCATGGAGATGCACCAAGTTTCCTCTGATCAGATTCACATTTGTGACGAGATATCGATCCGTATTCCTTAATATCAGATTTACTGTATGTCCATTGTGACTGGGAAGTGGATTGGCTTGCACGTTCGGATTTGTATTTCTGAAGGAAAGAAGATTAGATTTCACTAATCTCGCTTTCAATGCTATGCAATGCTCAAGATCGTGGCCTGGTGCCCCTTGGTGAAAAGGGCAAGATACATCCGCTTTGTACCACCATGGCAATTTTTCAGGAACCGGAGGTGGTGACCTTGTCTGTATCAGATTCTTTTCCATTAGCGCAGGATATAGTTTGGTATACGTCATTGGAATTGGGTCTAATTGCGAGACCCGAGGCGTACGGTTTTGATTGCTGAACTGCTGAGCCTGTTGACGAGGTTGTTGAGTTTGTTGAATTTGTTGAAACTGCGGAGCAATTCCTGTATTTGGATTTGCGTTAACGGCGGGTGCTACGGCAACTACCTGTCGTTGTTGACTAACATTCCTTCGTGGTTTCCCTCGGGAAACCATTCCTATGTCGTGTTCTTTTTTCTTTGGGAAGCTGGTCCCAACCTTTCTAGTTCCACTAGAAGATCCCCTTTGGTTAGGCCCTGTCAACCCCATCTTCTAATCGCATTCCCATGCTTACCATCTCGGAAATCTCGCTTAGCGATCATTCGCTCAGTAGAATGAGCCAAGAGTGTTCAAGAATACCTTAGTCATCTCTTCTCTTCCAATGGTGGGTTGACTCGAGCAAGAATTTCCTCCATCGCTGCGCGTATTCTTTGAATGTCTCTCTTCTTTCCGAGACATGGAGCGGAGTTGATCCCGATCGGAGCCATATCCAAGTTGAACTTATATCAGCTGTAAGGCTTCACCTAAGTCGTTGAATGTCCGGATACTGCGGTTGTCTAATCCCATGTACCACTTCAGCGGCACCGTGAGACTATCTTGGAAGTAATGGATTAACAATCGGTGATCGCTTGTATGTGGACATTTTCCTAGCATACATCGTGAGATGACTTTGTGGATGTGAGTTTTTTGTATTTTCAAAGTCGGGACTTTGAATTTTATGTATCATTACGCGAGGAACTAAGCAAAGATCCTCGTTTCCCAAACAATTCTTTTCCGCGAATTGTTTTTATCTCAAGCTGCATTTTGAGAAGTTGTTCCTGGAGATTCTCCATTAAACCATGTGAGTTCGTGTTATCTCTTGGAGTATGGTGAACTTCTTCGTCCATGGTAGTGTGTACTACGGAAGTTGAGTTCATCATGATTGGTTGAGAAACTGACATTGTTACTTGTGGAAGAGTTACTCCACGTTACGGAGTAAATGTCGAGTTTTGCTGCAAAGTAGGTATTTCAAGCGTGGTTGTTTGCACTTGAGAAGTCGGTTGGCGAAATCCGATGCCAAAGTTGAAAGGCATTCCCCATGGATAGCCTTCTGGCATGCTGAAAGGTGAACTGCTAGCTACGATAGTTGAAACTGGAGTAGTAGTATCCTCTGAAATCGCTGGTTTTGACCGCCGATGTCGCTTGTTGACTTTACCGAGGCAAATGAGTTGACCAAAGACGTGAGTCTCCACTTCTTCTTGCAGTGTTGTTACTGTACATGGAGTTCAACGCTCTCCGCTCGAATCCTTCCATTACTTTTCTTCTTTTTGATCTCGTATCGTATGTTCGAGTTGGCTGTGGACGCGGTCGAGAAACTCTAAGACGCGACAGCTTGGCGATCTTTTCCTATCTGTTCAAGCTGTTCAAAGATCAGACTCTAGAAAATAGACTTAAATGCAAAGTATGATGCATGATTGTGATTGTAAAGAAAAGGAATTTCCAAAGAATTTATGCTAAAAGAGATATTTCTGGCAAATATTTGGATGGAAAACACACATTTATTGATTATTGAAAGAAGATTACAACAATATGGTTTTTTTTGGAGCATTGCTCACACAAATGATAAAATAAATGATAGAATATTACAAACTAAACTAATTAAACGTCTTCGTCGGATGAAGATCCAAAGGCTTGATGTAGCTTCAACTTCAGGATTTCCTTTCCATAGTGAGCTTTTAGTTCAGCTTTCTCGGCTTTGAGCTTGCTAATGACTTTCTTCCATTCGTCGGGAGCAGGATCGCTGGTTGTCATTTCTTCAAGCTTTCTTTTCCTTTCTTTGACGTATCTTTTGATCGCGTTATCTTTCTGACGAATCTTCTCATCTTTCTCCATTAGCCATTCATCCTGGAAGTAAAGCGTCTTTTCATGATCTTTGACTTGCTTCTTGAGCTTCTCATTTTCAAGATTAGTCTTAAGGAATTTGTTTTCCAAAGCTTCTTTCTCAAGCCTCATCTTGGCCAAAGCTCCTTGGTATTCTCCCATAGTCTCGACGGGAAAAATTGTTGATTTGGAAGCGGTTGAGAACATGGGTTCCTCATAAGCGTAAGGCATTCAGAATTCCTTCGCTCTTTTCTTCACCCAAGAAGTGTAGGTTTCCATAGCTACACAATTCTTCGCCTTACCTCTTTCTTTCCTTTGGATGTGATGCCAAGCTTTGATCATCCTAGCCTTCAAACCTTGGGAATCCTCTCCTTCATGATAGAAGTAGCTCTCTACTGTAAATCCAAGAGGTTTACTAGAGTTTGCGTATCCGAGCTGACGTTTCGCCAAGAATGGGTTGTAGTTGATTCCTCCTTTTGTACCGATGAGAGGTACGTTGGCGAATTCTCCACAGCTCTCAATGATTTCCATCTCATTGTCTGCTAAGGTATACCAATGGATATCGTCGTTTGTAAGAGACATGAGTCTTCTTGACCAATGCCACTCGTCTTTGTTTTCGCAGAAGATAGGAGATTTAGGCAGGTGTGAGACAATCCATTTGACAAACAGAGGTACACAACACACGATAGTTCCGTCTCCTTGACGATTCCTATGATGAATGGAGAAGTACGTGTTACTAAGTAAAGTGGGAACGAGATTTCCAATCAGAAAGATCCTTATGGCGTTGATATCAACGAAATTTGGGACGTTGGGAAACAACACCAATCCGTAGAGGAGTAAAGCTAGAATAGCTTCAAAGGCTACCATACTACCGGCTTCAGAAAATTTAAGAGCCTTCTCCATTAGGAACTTTGAAGCCTTAGGAATGGCTTCCAAACCATTGAAAGGCACTTTGTCTGATACTGAGATACCCAGGATATGCGCGTACTCTTCCAAAGTAGGCATCAACTTATAGTCAGGGAAAGTGAAACAGCGATAGACTGGATCGTAAAACTGAACGAAAGTTTTGAGAAGTCCTTCATCAATGTTAGTGTTCAGAATTGTTAAAAGAGCTCCATAGTGTTTTCTGAAATCTGAGGGATCTTCTACCAAGGATGCTAACTCTTTTAACTTTCCTATATCAGGAATCCTAAACTGTACCTCTTGGTAAATCTTCCTCTGACGTCCATCACTCTAACCTAAAATATTTTACAAAGAAAAATCTCTAAATTCTTTGGAAATGGGAAGAGAAAAATGAAGTTTTTTGAATGAATGAATGCATGAATGCGGCATACATGGTTAGTAGTTATACACACGGTCAAGCGTTCGAAGTCACGAGCATGAGGCCAACGATAAGAATCAAATGTGGGTAAGTTCTAAGGGCTTATTCATTTTGTGAAACGGGTTTGTTCGCGTTAAAAGGTGACGCGCTAGAGGATTCGAAAGTGAATTCGGATCTTCTGGCTCGAAACGATTTACTCTTTTGATTTGTTTATAAAGATGCCGCGAGCATCAAGCTTTATTATTTTCAACACAACAAAAGATGATTTAATGATTATGAAAAAGGGGAAAGCTGTAATACCCTCAATTGATTTTGATATGCGTAACGACTAGCGCAAACTAGACGCAACGCATTGGGGAGTATTCCGGGTAAGGGGGTTTGTTATATAAAGGGAATAGATGGAGCACCCTAAATATATATGGTTATCCATAGCTTTATATATGAATATGTTTGATATGTTTGTGTGTTTTTTAATTACTATTTCTATGATTGGGAAAGTTTCTCCTTTGGGATTTTAAGAAGGATAGATTATGTGGGATCCTAGTGTTTGTTATTATTGTGCTCGCAAAGATCTTTGATCTTCATACATATCCCCTAGTGGGAATCGAGCATTTGTAGCTCGGATCTCAGGATCTATGGTTTGTTTGGTCCGAGAGAGAAAGAAATTTGCTCGCCAAGGATGAGACCTTGTGCCTACGTATTCTCAAAAGGATGTTGAGAAAGTCGAGCAATCGTAGTTCCCACTTATGCTAGTGGAAAGCAACGGATGTTAGTAAGAGATGCATAAATGTCATCTTAATGAAAATGTATCTAATCTATTTCATCACATACATTTTTGAAAAGTTTGATTGATAAAAATCTTTTGTCGTAAGTTATAGGTGTTTTGCTTGAGTGTACAAGCGTTACCACTTACATGTTTAAGAAAGATGTTTGAAAAACGATTGAAATCTTTTAACTGTAAGCATTAGGTGTTTTGCTTGAGTGTACAAGCGTTACCACTTACGATTAAGAGATTGTTTTTTTTGTTTGAAAAGAGTTTGAAAAAGTTTGAAAAAAGTTTTGACTGTATGTGATGTGATAGATGAGATACTTCTTCCATAGAGATAATAGATGTCTAAATCTCGAGGAGAAATTGATTGGATTAGGGGATGATTTTAAGAAGCCCATGGGTCCTTGTATTGTTAGCCCAAGAGGAGGCATTCCGAGGGTCATCGAGGGTCCTTGTATGAAGCTCAAGAGGAAGCTATAGGGTATGGCTGACTTTGTCTTTAAAAGGGATTTCACCGGGAAACCATCCTTTTGGAATTTAGAGCAATTTCACCGGGAAATTATACTCTTATGGTTCTATCCTAACGCGGGTGATTCTTTGTATTGGAAGCCCAATAGGAGGCTGTTAAGAGATTTCCTATCTATTTCATTGTATGATGCCCAAGAGAAGGCTAAACTCAATGAGGAGTTCTTTTGAACGAAGCCCAAGAGGAGGCTGACTCAACAGGGGAGTGTTGTCTTATATGAAGCCTAAGCGGAGGCTAAACTCAATTGAAATGAGTTTTCTTATATGAAGCCTAAGAGGAGGCTAACTCTATGAGGAGAGTTATCTTGTATAAAGCCCAAGCGGAGGCTAACTCAGCAGGGGATGAGTTATCTTGTATAAAGTTATGGGACTTACACCGTGAGGGAGGCCCATGATCGATTAAGAAATTCGAGAGAAAACAAATTCGGTTTTATCGTTTAAATCGGATCGATCATGGTAAAACGATGCAAGTTTGATGAAAAGTTTTGAAAAATGATTTTGAAAAATGATTTTGAAAGTGTTTTGAAATGTAAAGTTCATTTATGAGAAGTTTTGAAAAGAATCGGAAGTCGAAAGCTCGAAAAATTCACCTTTTAAAGTGGTTTTGAAAAGTGCTCAGAACATCGTTTTCGGCTCGATTAAAATATAATCAGATGAGAGTTTTTTCTGAAAATTTTTGCACTATCATAAAATAGATGTATTTATTGACAAGTGTTTAAAAAATCACCTCAAAATGAGGAGTTTTGATTGGTTAAAAAAAATTGTGAAGTTTGTAAGAAAAATGAAGAAAATATGAAAAGGTTTAAAAAAAATGGTCTTGTGGAGAGTTGAACCCATGACCATCGGGTAGCATACGTGGCAGAGAGAACTACGGGCAAGCTAGCAACCACTGGGACAAACGCGCGTTTGTGTTTATGAACCAAAACACGTGTAAACAACTGAAGCAACTCGATTTTCAAAAATCATTTAAAATGAATTTTCCAAACAATGAAATCGCCACCTAATTTTATTTGTTCTAGAAAGAACGGGGAAATATAGATAAAACCCACAAAAATCGGATAAGGCGGTCTACAAGACCAAAAAGAATGGATTCGGGAGTCGGTTACGCAAGAGGAAGGTATTAGCACCTCTTACGTCCATCGTACTCGATGGGACCCATTTAGTTCGTGCATGTTTGTGTGTTTTAAGTAAAAATGCTATCTTCTAATTAATGATCAAGAAATAAGAAAGGAATTGAACAGGGTTTGTTTATTATTATGTTGAGTTTGACACGGTTTTGAAACCGCGTGCCTACGTATTCCCTCGTGCAATGGGAAAGTCAAAACTCCGTAGTTCTTGTTGAAAATGTCTTGGATTGGTTGTGTTAATTTTAGAAGAAAATGTTTTTTTGATTTTTGATAATCGCATATGAGCGAAAAAGATTTGAATGGGTTAGATTGATTTTAATTGTAGATGACAAGTATCAAAATGTTGGGCAACCCTCTAACGATTCAATACTCGAGATTGGTGATTGAGGTCAACCGATCATCTCTCATCCAAAATCTTTATTATGAAAAGAGTGAGGTGAAACAAAGTTCACTTTTATTAAGTGTATGGAATAAAGTATTTAAGTCATTGGGTTACCCTCTAATGGCCCAAATACTTTACATTTTAATTAAATCGTCGAGCTATCCTCTAACAATTTAATTAAATACCATAGCACCATGTTTTTTTTTGTGGAATTCATTTTTGAAAACAAATTCAATTAATTAATTTAATATGAAAGTGTTTTAAGGGTTTGGTCGTGGATAGAATAATTTGATTAGGAAAACAAGCGAGCCCATACAAAGTGGCTTTATGTATGCTCCTAAAAGTGGGACTAGCGTGACACTAGTATTCTAAACGACCGATTGGAATAATCGATCGAATAGTTGTCGCTGTAGAAAAGCCCAGGACCAAACTATAAATGTGTGCAAGTGTGCATTGTGTATGTTTACCTGTTCCTTGATGAGGAGCCCAAGAGGAGGCTATGTGTTCTAATATGATAAACGCATAATTAAACGATAATTAGAACACACAAGGAAATAAATCCTAAACTATTACAACCAAATCGAATTAGTTTGAATAAATAAATAGCTTTGCTTTGGTGCAAGAATTGAGCTCCAAGTAGTCTTCAAGGTCGGATAAGGCTTGATGTATCGGATGAATACCAAATGAAGATTCCTACATCACTCAAGATACAAACAAAAACTATACGAAGAATAGATATATTTGCGTTCAAATTCATTCGAAGGTTGATTTAAATTCCAAATTCGAAATTGCAACACAAAGATCATTACAATGTAATTGAATTTATTTACAAAAGGATATGAATAAAGTTGTAAGAATAAAAATAATATGTATATTTACATACTAAATATAATAACAAAAATATTATGTATTTTATATTTACAAAAATAAAAATGACATTACTAGATATTAATAATGGAACAACAATAATAAGAATGTAATTGGAAGAAGAAAAGTATATATGCTAAGAGGAAATGATGATCGGACTTTTCTTGAATGCCTTCACAACAAACAAATTGGTTAGTAGCATAAGTATGATAAAAATAAATGAGATAGAATTGCAATACTTAGAACATGTGTTATTAAACAAGACTTATAATTAAAATCGAATGAAACATGAGCCATTTAAGAACTTGCATCAACCAAAGAGCGAAATTTAGTAATCACATGAGGAATTGAAATGAGCTAAATGAAAACCAAAATCAAACATACATGTATTTTATGGATCAAGAAAGTACATGGTAAAAGGAATTAGAAACCAAGATCTCATGAAAGTTTTAAGTATCTCCGGGTACGATACGACATTCTAATCATCAAAACCAAATAACAAGTATGCATAAACTCATGTTATCTCAAATTGAACCAAGAACGAACAAAGTAGTAAATTAAATCAAGTTCTTAACCTCTTATCAATAACCGGGCAACAACTAGTAAGATCGAAATAAAAGCTCAAAAAATCAATCTCAAGCATATTTAGCACAAATGGAATCAACAAAATAATGTCTACCGAATTACCTCTTGAATTTAAACTCGGATTGTATCCAAACCTCATTAATATCCTCTTCAAATTGAATGAAACCAAGCATACAAAACTTAAACCCAATTCACGAATAATAACACATCGCCTATCACAACTCTCAATTGATTCTATCATGATATTTGATTTCAAAGAAATTAACTCAAAACAACGCATCGACATCACAAATCTCCATACAGTTTGACAACAATTGAAAAGTATTATCAATCAAAAACTGCAGCATTAGACTCAAACATACTCAAAGCAAACAAGACACACAAACGATATTATATTCTCATTCAAACTCAACTCAAACACAAACAAAATGTCATCGACGTTTCTTCAAAATTATCTCAAACAAACATGATATTACATTGAGTTTGATTTTGAAACTTATACGATTAACAATCGGGCAGCAACCAACAAGAAAGAAGTAGTGAATTCTGCAACATTTTCACACCAACAGTTCAAAATAATATCAAACTCAAACTGTTTTTTCATGGAAATTCTTAGACAAACGGGCAACATCATCCAGGACTTCACTCAAGTTTTGTAACAACTAATGCAATCAAATAAAACATCATATGAAACACAAAAATGAACAAGCAGGTAACAACTAATGCGATCAAATAAAACATCATATGAAACACAAAAATGAACAAGCATGACAATTCAAACATAACTGTCAACACCATTTCTGCAGAAAATACTTAACACAGTAGCATTTCTCAATGTCACTGTTTACAACTATACACGGTTAAAAATGAGATCGAAGATTACCGAAGAACAACGATGAGAGTTGCACCTGATGAAACGTAGGGAACGTTGTTGAAGACGGAGATTCCGCGACAGAGCAAGGCTGATGAACAGGACGATGGCGAGTTGGCCTGCTTGCGGATGTTTAACAGTACGCGTTTCTGGTGACGCTTTGAAGTTGAGCGACGGAGAGAAACGGCGAGGCGATTGACAGAGGAAGACGAAGGGAGTTACGGTGGTGATTGTGAGGACGAAGGGAAGTAACAGACAGAGGTCATGGTTAGCGTGAGGTTGTTCTGTGAGATGAGGTTTCAGTGGTGAAGAAACAGAGAGTTGAAGGTTGAAAATAGTGATGGAGGGTTTCAACAGAAGTGAGAAACAGGGGGTTAACGGACGAAGGCTATGGTGTGATGGGGAAGTATGGTGAGAATGCGTGGAGGTTGAGACAGATGGAGGTCGCGGTTGTCGTGAGGGAACAGTGTGAAATACGATTGAGGGTTTGACAGAATGGGAGAAGAGCGATTCAGTGAGGTTTACGGAACTGAAGCGGAGATGAGGGAAGGCACACGGAGGGGGTGTGATGGAGGTTGAATCGAAGGTGGAGAGGGAGTGATGAGGAAACGAAAGGAGGGTTGGCCGGAGATATGGAGGTGTGGTTGGAGATTACGGTGGGAGTATAATGGAGGAAATGAAGGGTGTTGTTTTGGAAAGAAGCAGGGTTCGGTGAAGAAGGTGAGAAGGTAGAGGATGTATGAAGATGATGGAAACGGAAAGGTGAGGGTGAGTTGAAGGAATGGAGGTAAGGGAACGGAGATACGGCGTGTGAGAGAGGAAACACGGAGGGACAGAGGGTTGTGTACAGGGACGAGGGAATGGATGATAAAGGAGAGGCTGTTTGAGGTGGTTAGGTTGGAACTGTGAGGAACATGATTCCGTGGCAGTGAGGAGAGTGAGGAGATGAGTTTACAGTGGGGTTTAAGGTGAGGGAGTTGAGAATGGTGGTTGGATGAAGAAGGAGGTTACGATGAAGAAGAAACTTCTTCTGCCTTTGTTTTTCCAGATTTTCGGCCTATGTTTATTTCCCTCTGCCTCCGCCGTTTACATTGTCTTTTTGGATTTTTTTGCCTCCTCCCCTCCCCTGCTTCAATTATAACATAACATATATATACACATAGAATTAGGTTTAGCAATTTTTGATAATGTCGAAAATACCCCTCATGATTAAATGGGCCACCAAAGTGGGTCACTTAAAAATAAAAAGCCCAAAACTATTTTTTTGTTTGATTTTTTGAGATAAAAAATTGATACCTAACATTGTTAAAAATGATAAAAGTTCGGACAATAAATTATCCGAAAAAATAAAAAGAGCACATTAAAATAAACTACGGGTTTCAAAAATTAAAGAAAAATTATCGAAATATTTAAAATTGAAATAGAACGATAGTAAAGAATACCTGATTTTAAAACACTTACGGTTAAAAACAAAACTTCGAAATGTATCGAAAAATTAGAGAGATCACATTTTCATGATCTACGCGACACGTAAATTCATAAAGCAGTGAGTTAGAGGCGAAAGTTTGAAATATTTTTCCCACTAATTTTCGTACAGTGTCGAATCGCTTTTAACAGTCTGTTTGTAAAACCAAAATATCGATATCATCGACATATAATTAACTTAAAACGACACAATAAACATGTAAGGAGATAAAAATGAACGAAGTGAAATATCAAGTATTTTATAACTATAAAACGATTCAGATATCGATTTAAACTAACTTTTGGTCAATTTAAATACGACGAAATGATGCGTATGCAGTGAATGAATGACTGTTTAATGTCAATGGCCTAATGGACGCTTATGCAGATGAATGTGAAACCTAAACCAGATAAAATCGAGATAGGAAGGCAAATTTTGGGGTGCAACAACAACATATTGGAAAATTTGAATTTTTTAAAACTCAAGAACACACGCGCAGGCTTGTTCTTCGTTTTTGATTTTCAGATTCAACAATCCATGCTACAATCTTCGTTTCTCAATGAAATTCAATGAAACAAACATGAAAGTTGCTCGATTTTGAACAAGGAATACGATGATGACTGTTAATTGCATTTATTTTTGGTCTAGCATGTTTGAATTTATGGGAACCACGAAGAACCCTAGAACTGGAAATTTCAAATTAAATGATGCATAGTTGATGATTCTTTGATTAGTTTGAGGGCTTATGATCGTGTTAGGTGCAGAAAGAGATTGGCCAAGAGTTTTTTTTATTTAAGTTCAAAGAATCATGATATCCATGTTCGAGTTCATACCTGTTCAGGTTGAGATCGAAGAAGACGATAGAGCATTTCCAGAACTTGTTTTAGGATTGGTGTAGCATCATCGGCCTATGTAGAAGCTATATGGATGGTCTGCTTGCCTCGAGCTTGCTTCAATCCTTCCACTCAAGTAAACCTGCAGTTAGCTTAACATGAAACTTGAAATCGTGGTTAATGGAGTTACAATTTGATGTTAATGATTTGGATCATTCCTATGAGGTATATTGATGATGTTTGGATGATCAAATCATAGCTGGCTCAAGTCAAACCAAGAATTCGAATGCTTAGGCAGTTTTGCAAGTTTGAAAAATAGAAAATGCAATTCTGATTTTTACTTGTTCTTGTGTTGATTTTATGTTTCAAACAAGTTTAATATTGATTATGGAATGTGTTTGACACCAATTTGACAAAAGTTTCTCATCAATTTTCAAAAATGCAAGTTTTGGCAATTTGAACTATGTTTCTTGATTTTGAAGAAAAAAGAGAGAAAACATAACTTTGCATTGCTTTGGTGTGGATTTGAACTTGAAATGATGCTCTATTTATAGGCCAATGTCTTTGAAATGTTAGGCATGAGTACAAGGCTTTTGGTAAATCAAAGATAACTTAAAGGGCAAGAAAGACTTTTTCAAAAGGAAAAAGGAAGCTTCCTCTTTTTACCATGTGTGATTTTTCCCAATCTTGATCCAATCCTTAATTATTACTTCTCACTGATTTTTATCAGTTCTTATCCCAATTTGGCAAGGTGGCAAGTGTTCTAGATGAAGAAATCACAAAATGACCTATAAATGTGAAGTTTTGACTTTGAAAAACCATGTTCATGGAGCCTTATGTTTCAATTTAAAAAGTATAGCTAGACTCCATGGATTTGAGAGTTCTCTGACATTTTGGAAAGCTTGTTTCAAGAGCTACAACTTTCATGTTTTTAGTTTTTTCCAAATCAAAATGGAACTATGTGAAAAAATGGCATGAAGTTTGGAAAAAATAAGAAATTTTAACACTTTGAAATTTTTCTAAGTGTTAGAACTTTTGACTTTTTGTTGACTTTTCCAAATTCTTTGATTTTTTATGATCATGATGGATAATTTGAAGTATTTTGATGATGGAAAAAGTTTTGTCTTGAAAAAGTTGACCAAAAGTCAAAGTTTGACTTTTCTGTGCAGAAGAATTTTCATCAAACGTTTCTGAAATTGACTGATGAAGTCTGTGAACTTTTGTGATGTTTTGAATCCAGAAATTAGGTCAAGATGTTGTATCTAAGATATAATGACCAATCTCTATCCAAAAAAGTCATTCATTGCTCAAAAACTCAGAGAATACTCATGCTCGACCAAAACCCTAATTGGTCGATCCTCGATTGATCAATGAGAAAAATGGATATCTGAGGGTTGAAGGCTAATGATTTGATCAAGATAGATCAAATGAGGTGAGAAAAACTCAAACCGTAATTGGTTGCCTCTTGTATCAGATGAAAATCTGATGAAAACCTAATTTTGACCTGTGAATGCTACACCCGATTAATCCTATTCTGGACTGTTAGTGATGCAATGATGCAAATGTGAGGTGATATATTAGGTCAAAAATTGGGGTATGACAGATGCCCCTATTTAAGTTTCTTTAACCTGAAATATGAAGATGAATATCTTCGTTTTGATAGGTGTAAAGAGACTTAAATATCAGAATACGCAAATTTTGGACCTAAGATACCAAAAAATGCGGATGATGCAAAAATGATTGTAAAAAGCTTCAACCAGATGATATCAAAGAAATGACATGGTGGGGGAAATTTGTGAATATGTCCCTGTTGGGGAAAAAATGATTCACAAAACAATGTGACCATCTGCCTCGCTTTGGAAACAGAGAGATTTTCCTTCCGTCAGCCTTTTGACAATGTTTAAGGTAAGTGAAAATGACATTACCAATCATCAGCCTTGTGATAATTTATGGTAATGAATTCTGAAGATATTACCAATTATCAGCGAAGTGATAACTATAACAAGGTAAATCTTTTGAGAAAATTTACTGAATATTCAGCTTTGTGAATAACAGACAGTAATGGAAACAGAACTTGAATGAGCTTTGGAGATATTACCAATTATCAGCAAAGTGATAACTATAACAAGGTAAATCTTTTAAGAAAATTTGTTGTGTATTCAGCTTTGTGAATAACAGGCAGCGAAAGAAACAGAACTTAAAATGAGTTTCTATTTTCTTGGATACAATCTTGCCGAGGATCTCTCTTTTGAGAAGACGCGGGCATTTTGATCAGAAAACACAGGTTTTCTTTTTGACAGAAAGACAACTGTTGGAGATTTTTGAATTGTCATGATTTAACTTTGTTGAGAAGAACAAATTTTCATGACAAGTTTAGGAACGAAAAGAGAAATAAGCGGCTCAAATGATGAGGCTAATGCTTATTGCTTTGTTGATTATAGACAGGGTTCTATCCAGGAACGAACTGGAAAGAAAAAGTCAATCAAGACATTGTTCCAACTTAGGGATGATCTTAACTGGGGAATATGGTAGAGAAAAGATGTATTTCTCTGCTTAGGGATACTCCGCCGGGGAAAAAGGAAAATGTATCTTTTCTGTTTGGAGAGATTCTACTGGGGATAGACTTGTACTTACATGAGTAAGTGTGATTTACACCAGTGATATGGAAGCAGACATTTCGAGAAATGCAAAAATGCATGAATGATGCTATTATGTATGAATGTCATGAATGTCATATGCATGCTAACAATACTTGACAAAACACTAAAGAGGTATTTGGGAAAAGGACCGCGTCACAGTTCGAACAAATACTTAGTGAAATCTGCCGTAATGGCGTAGACGTTCACTAATGGAGAATCTGAGTTGCATGTTTTAAACTTTCTGAGAAAGACATTTCATTGGCAACTTTGTTGGGGAATTCTTTTTGGATAAGAATACCGTCCTTTGATGATTTCTTCTGAGGAGAAGACTTCTGTAGCAGTCATTTTATCCTTCAGAGACCGAAACACTCATGGAGAAAACTGTTGAAGTTCTTTCTGTGTTCATAGTTCAAAGGAAAATTTTGCTTTTGTTTCAAAATTTTGAACTAAAAATTCATTTAAAACATTTTAGTTTCAAAAAGTGATTTTCACAATAACAAGCGTTATTTTGCAAAACAAAATAAAGTAGGAATTGCAAACAAAAGGCACAAGGCTCAAATTTATTGATAGAATGGTAATCAGCCAAAGGCGTGATTCCATGAACTATTTACAAAAGTTGGAAATGATAATTTATTGGGAAAAGGCTGCATTGAAAGCAATAACCACTATTATCCCTAACAACTTTGAATTCCAACTGTGCTTGTTGCTTCAGAAGATTTGATTGAAGATCTGTTGATGAAAAATTCTTCAAATTGACGGCATGATCGATTGCGCTTACTTTGTCATTCTTTTGTATCCTTGTTTTGCCTAGATTGCCTTTTCGTGTTTTCAATCTATCGTGATAATTTCGCTTATTGTCTCTAATTTTGCCCGACCGCCTTTTGTTTTCAATCCATCGAGACGCTCATTTTTCCTAAGCCGCCTTTTCGGTTTTCGACTTACCGATGTTTTTTAGATGAAGTATTTCTTGACCGCATCAAGATTCACAGGATGCGGAGTTCATCACCGTCCATGGTCGTGAGAGTCATAACACCGTAAAAGCTTCTTTGACGATGTATGGGCCTTCGTAGTTGGGAGTCCACTTGCCCCTAGAATCGTTGAAAAGATGTAATCTTTTAAGCACGAGGTCGCTTTCAATTCACGAGGCCGACCTTTTGTCGAAAGCTTTTTCATTCTTCTTTGATAGAGTTGTCCATGACACGAGCGGTCGCGCTTTTCTTCGATTAAGTTCACTGGTCGATCTTTGACACCATTCGGCCTCAAATAGCTTAGTTTCCATGAGAACTCTCATTGATGGAATCTCAACTTCTACGGGAGCACTGCCCATGCCGATACGAGAGAAAAGGAGTTGCCCTGTTGAACGCAAGCACGATACCCATGCAGCAAATGGCGATTTCGTGCCTTTGTAGGTGATGATCATCTTCTGGACGATCTTCTTGATGTTCTTGTTGGCAGCTTCTACGGCGCCGTTCATCTTTGGCCGGTAAGGAGATGAGTTATGATGCTCGATCTTAAATTCCTCACACAGTTCTTTCATCATTTTGTTGTTCAAGTTCGATCCATTGTCTGTAATGATCTTGCTTGGAACTCCATATCGGCAAATGAGGTTGTTCTTGATGAACCTCACAACCACTTGTCTTGTAACATTGGCATAAGACGCTGCTTCGACCCATTTGGTGAAGTAATCAATGGCTACTAGAATGAAGCGATGTCCGTTGGACGCTTTTGGTTCAATCATTCCGATCATGTCGATGCCCCACATGGACAAAGGCCACGGAGAGGAGAGAATGTTGAGTAGAGTCGGAGGCACATGGATCTTATCTGCATAGATCTAGCACTTGTGACATCTTTTGACGTGTTTACAGCAATCGGATTCCATCGTTATCCAATAGTATCCTGCTCTCAAGATTTTTCTGGACATTGCATGCCCATTTGAATGGGTTCCAAAGGACCCTTCATGAACTTCATGGATGATTGTGTCTGCTTCTTGTCTGTCAACACATCTGAGCAGAACCATGTCGAAGTTTCTTTTGTATAACACATCTTCATTGAGGAAGAAGTTTCGAGAAAGCCTCCTTAGAGTTTTCTTATCCTTGTACGATGCCCCGAGCGGGTACTCTCGTGTTTGAAGGAAACGTTTGATGTCGTGGAACCACGGCTTATCATCGAAGACTGTTTCTGTTGCGAATACATATGCCGGTCTTTCGAGGCACCTGATACGGATTCTGGGCATATCGTTCCGATGGTTGACTTTGAACATGGAAGATAGAGTAGCCAGGGCGTCTGCCATTCGATTCTGATCTCGAGGGATATGATGCAGTTCTACTTTGTTGAAGAAGGTCAACAAACGTCTTGCATAATCTCTGTAGGGAATCAAACCAAAATGATAAGTTTCATACTTGTCTTTGATTTGGTTGATCACGAGGGTTGAGTCTCCATATATGTCAAGGATCTTGATCCTTAGGTCGATGGCTTCTTCGATACCCATGATGCATGCTTCATATTCTGCAATGTTGTTGGTGCACTCAAATAGCAACCTGGCGGAAAACGGGATATGAGAACCCTCGGGAGTA
The DNA here is from genome assembly GCA_021764765.1 of Vicia sativa. Lineage (NCBI taxonomy): Eukaryota > Viridiplantae > Streptophyta > Magnoliopsida > Fabales > Fabaceae > Vicia > Vicia sativa. Next base: position 131,694,425 of record CM038796.1, read on the forward strand.
ATGATAACTGCCCCAATTCCATTGCCAAAAACGTTAACTGCTCCATCAAAGACTAGGCCCCATCTGGATTCTGGATCTGGTCCTTCTCCGAGTAGCGGTTCGTCACAATCTTTCATCTTCAAGTACATAACATCCTCGTCTGGGAAATCAAACTTGAGAGACTGGTATTCGTTGAGCGGCTGATAAGCCAAGTGATCGGCGAGAATGCTTCCTTTGACTGCTTTCTGAGCGCGGTACTGGATGTCATACTCAGATAGTAGCATCTGCCATCGAGCGATTCTCCCGGTTAAAGCAGGCTTTTCAAATACGTACTTGATTGGATCCATTTTGGAGATTAACCAAGTCGTGTGATTGATCATGTACTGGCGAAGACGTTTTGAAGTCCATACCAAAGCGCAACATGTTTTCTCGAGCATGGAGTAACGAGTTTCACAGTCCGTGAACTTCTTACTCAGGTAGTAGATGGCATGCTCCTTCTTACCGGTTTCGTCTTGTTGTCCAAGTACGCAGCCCATGGACTCTTCTAGTACGGTAAGGTATAAGATTAATGGTCTTCCTTCCACTGGAGGGATCAGTATTGGTGGTTCTGACAGGTATTCCTTGATACTGTCGAATGCTTTTTGGCAATCTTCTGTCCACACAACCTCTTGATTTTTGCGGAGAAGCTTGAATATCGGCCCACAGGTAGCAGTCATTTGAGAGATAAATCTGGAGATGTAATTCAACCGTCCGAGAAATCCTCTTACTTGCTTCTCTGTATGTGGCGTATGCATTTCTTGAATGGCCTTGACTTTGTCAGGGTCAACTTCAATTCCTTTTTGACTGACGATGAAACCCAGGAGTTTTCCGGATCTTACCCCAAAGGTGCATTTGTTAGGATGCAGACGAAGCTGAAACTTCCTTAGTCGCTGAAACAATTTTAAGAGATAGCCTATATGCTCTTCTTCAGTGTCAGACTTTGCTATCATGTCGTCTACGTAGACCTCGATCTCTTTGTGCATCATGTCATGAAAGAGAGTAGTCATCGCCCTTTGGTAAGTTGCGCCAGCATTTTTTAATCCAAACGGCATTACCTTGTAGTAGAAAGTGCCTCATGGCGTGATGAAAGATGTCTTCTCCATGTCTTCGGGAGCCATTCTGATTTGATTATAACCAGAGAAACCGTCCATGAAGGAAAAGACGTTGAATTTTGCAGTGCTATCCACTAGCATGTCAATATGTGGTAGCGGGAAATCGTCTTTCGGACTTGCTTTGTTTAGATCCCGGTAGTCAATACACATTCGTACCTTTCCATCTTTCTTGGAGACAGGTACTATGTTGGCTAGCCATTGAGGATATTCAGAAGTGACGAGGAAACCAGCATCGAGCTGCTTTTGAACTTCCTTTTTGATTTTCTCGACCATTTCAGGGTGAACTCTTCTCATAGGTTAATACCCCCACCTAGATCTTAAAATGTTTCTTAAATCCGGGTTAGGATTTCTTTCCATCAGATGAAATCACGAAAACACACAATAAAAGAAGAACAAACATATGCACAATTTGAAAGCTTAACCCTTTTTTTTCTTTTTGAAAACAAAAAAGCTTGGTGCTCTTGAGCAGAGTCACATTTTTTTAAAAAATAAAAATTTAGCGTACTCCTCAGCAGAGTCGCCATTTTTCCTGTTCGCGTTAAAAGGTGACGCGCTAGAGGAATCGAATCGGAATTCGGATCCTCTGGCTCGAAACGATTTACTCTTTTGATTTGTTTATAAAGATGCCGCGAGCATCAAGCTTTATTATTTTCAACACAACAAAAGATGATTTAATGATTATGAAAAAGGGGAAAGTTGCAATACCCTCAATTGATTTTGATATGCGCAACGACTAGCGCAAACTAGACGCAACGCATTGGGGAGTATTCCGGGTAAGGGGGTTTGTTATATAAAGGGAATAGATGGAGCGCCCTAAATATATATGGTTATCCATAGCTTTATATATGAATACGTTTGATATGTTTGTGTGTTTTTTAATTGCTATTTCTATGATTGGGAAAGTTTCTCCTTTGGATTTTTAAGAAGGATAGATTATGTGGGATCCTAGGTTTTGTTATTATTGTGCTCGCAAAGATCTTTGGATCTTCTGCATTCATATCCCCTAGTGGGAATCAAAGCATTTGTAGCTCGGATCTACAGGGATCTATGGTTTGTTTGGTCTGAGGGAGAAAGAAATTTGCTCGCCAAGGATGAGACCTTGTGCCTACGTATTCTCAAAAGGATGTTGAGAAAGTCAGAGCAATCGTAGTTCCCACTTATGCTAGTGGAAAGCAACGGGATGTTAGTAAGAGACAGACGAATGTCATCTTAATGAAAAATGTATCTAATCTATTTCATCACATACATTTTTAAAAAGTTTGACTGATTAAAATCTTTCGTCGTAAGTTATAGGTGTTTTGCTTGAGTGTACAAGCGTTACCACTTACATGTTTAAGAAAGATGTTTGAAAAAGATGATTGAATCTTTTAACTGTAAGTATTGGGTGTTTTGCTTGAGGGTACAAGCGTTACCACTTACAATTAAGAGATGTTTTTGTTTGAAAATAGTTTGTAAAAGTTTGAAAAAAAGTTTTGACTGTATGTGATGTGATAGATGAGATACTTCTTCCATAGAGATGATAGATGTCTAAATCTCTAGGAGAAATTGATTGGATTAAAGGGATGCTTTTAAGAAGCCCATGGGTCCTTGTATTGTAAGCCCAAGAGGAGGAATTCCGAGGGTCATCGAGGGTCCTTGTATGAAGCTCAAGAGGAAGCTATAGGGTATGGCTGGTTTTGGCTTTAGAAGGGATTTCACCGAGAAACCATCCTTTTGGAATTAAGAGCAATTTCACCGGGAAATTATACTCTCTGGGTTCTATCCTAACGTGGGTGATTCTTTGTATTGGAAGCCCAATAGGAGGCTGTTAAGAGATTTTATGGTCTCTTTCATTGTATGATGCCCAAGAGAAGGCTAAACTCAATGAGGAGTTCTTTTGAACGAAGCCCAAGGGGAGGCTGACTCAACAGGGGAGTGTTGTCTTATATGAAGCCTAAGCGGAGGCTAAACTCAGTTGAAATGGGTTTTCTTATATGAAGCCTAAGAGGAGGCTAACTCTGTGGAGAGAGTTATCTTGTATAAAGCCCAAGCGGAGGCTACAACTGTGGGGAACCTATTGGTTAGACTAATTGTTATGTTATGATCAGACAGTTGTATAAACAAGTGTGTGTGTGATATGTATTCACAAGAGTTTATGAAGGAAATATAAACAATGCATGTAAAGTTTATTTACAAGATTTTATGAAGGAAATATAAACAAGTGTCTGTGAAACGAACGTTTAAAACGAGCGTAACTTGTCTATTTACAAGTTTGAATTGTGTACAAGGAAGTAAATATGTACACGAACGAGTATTTATGTACAGAGAAAGGTGGATGTACATAGGAGGGTTGGGACTTACACCATAAGGGTGGCCCATTGGTTTAAAAGCAGTTTCACAGGGAATAATGCTCCTTTCAATACCAATGGTGTTCAATTGTATATGTACAGATGAAACAGGAAACAAACGATCGAAGTTTATCTGTGTTTAAGTATTTACAAAAAGTATCTGTGTTATGTACAGATAAAAGTTTGTATGAAAAGAATTTGATATGTACAAGGAAAAAATTATGTACATAAAGAATGTTTTTGAGTATACACAAGTGAAGTGAAAACAAACGATCGAAGTTTGTCTATACTTGAGTATAAAAAGTATATGTATTATGTACAAATAAAAAAAATTGTACGTATCTGAAGAGAGTTTGATATGTACAATGAAAGTATGTACATAAAAAGAATATTGGGACTTACACCGTGAGGGAGGCCCATGATCGATTAAGAAATTCGAGAGAAAACGAATTCAGTTTTATCGTTTAAATCGGATCGATCATGGTAAAAAGATGTAAGTTTGATGAAAAAGTTTTGAAGAAATGATTTTAAAAGTGTTTTGAAATGTGAAGTTCATTTATGAGAAGTTTTGAAAAGAATCGGAAATCGAAAGTTTGAAAAATTCACCTTTTAAAGGCGTTTTGAAAAGTGCTCAAAGTGTCGTTTGCCCGATTAAAATATAATCGATAAAAGTTTTTCTGAAAATTTTGCACTATCATAAAATAGATGTATTTATTGACAAGTGTACAAAAAATCACCTCAAAATGAGGAGTTTTGATTGGTTAAAAAAAATGTTAAAGTTTGTGAAAAAACATGAAGAAAATCACAAAGTTTGAAAAAAAATGGTCCATGAGAGGTTTGAACCCAGGACCATTGGGTGGTTACGTGGCAGAGAGGACTACGAGCGAGCTGGCAACCACTGGGACACGAGCGCTTTTGTGTATTTGGATCAAAACACGTGTTAATAAAATATTGGAAAATTTAAATTTGAAAAAACTCAAGAACACGCGCGAACTGTTCTTCATCTTCATCAATTCTCAGATTTCGTAACTTGCTTGTTTCTTGATGAAATTGGACGAAGTAAACATGAAAGTTGCTCGATTTTAAACAAGGAACATGATGATGGATGTTAATTTCATTTATTTTTGGTCTAGCACGATTGAATTTCCAGAAAACGTGAAGAACCCTAGAATTGAAAATTCTAATTGAAATGATGTATGGTTGATGATTTTTCAAATTGTTTGAGGGTTAAGGATCGTGATAGGTGCAGAAAATAAATGGCCAAGAGTTTTTTCATTTAAATGCAAGGAATCAAGAGATTGAGTTTCGAGCTTCTACCTTTTCAAGTTGAGATCGAAGATGGTGTTGGAGTGTTTCCATAACTGGTTTTGTGATTGCTATAGCACCATCGGCCTATGTGGAAGGTGTAGGAATGGTCTGCTCTTCTTGAATCAACTTGAATCGTGCTACCCAAGTCCACCTGCACAGTCTAAAAATGGAAGCTCGATTTCTGGAAAAAAGCTGTTACAGTTAGTTGTAATTGATCTGCATCATGTCTATGATGTTCATGGATAGTGTTTGAATGAAAAAATCTCAAGTTGCTCAAGCCAAAGATGGAATTCGAGTGCTATGGCAGTTCTAGCAAGCTTATGATCATGAGATATGATTTTTGGTTTCTAGCTTAGCTTGTGTTGATTTCAGTGTTCAAACAAGTTTCATGTTGATGTTAAAGTATATTAGACACCAATTTGATCAAAGTTTCTCATTAATTTTCAAAAATGCAGAAGTTCTCAAAATTCACTAAGTTTCTTGATTTTGAAGAAAGAAGAGAGAAAGCATAACTTTGCATTGCTCTGGTGTGCCTTGAACTTGAAAAGAATGCCTCTATTTATAGGCCAATATCTCTGAAATGTTAGGCACAAAGTTTTGTCATTGGTAATTCAAAGATGCCTTAAAGGGTAAGAAAGGCATTTTGCAAAGGAAAAGGAAGTTTCCTTTTTTAACCATGTGTGAAAATATTCAACTTGATCCAAATTTGTCATAATTACTTCTCACTGATTTTTATCAGTTCTTATCCCAATTTGGAAAGGTGGCAAGTGTTCTAGATGAAGAAATCACAAAATGACCTATAATTTGAAGTTTTGAACTTTGAAAATCATGTTTGTGGAGCCTTATGTTTCAATTTCAAAAGTATAGCTAGACTCCATGGATTTGAGAGTTCTTAGACATTTTGGAAAGCTTGTTTCAAGAGCTAAAACTTTCATGTTTTGAGTTTTTTCCAATTCAAAGTGGAACTATGTGAAAAAATGCCATGAAGTTTGGAAAAAAATACAAAATTTTAACACTTAGAAATTTTTCTAAGTGTTGAAAATTTTGACTTTTTGTTGACTTTTTCAAATTCTTTGATTTTTTATGATCATGATGGATTATTTGAAGTATTTTGATGTTGGAAAAAGTTTTGTCTTGAAAAAATTGACCAAAAGTCAAAGTTTGATTTTTCTGTGAAGATGAATTTTCATCAAATGTTTCTGAAATTGACTGATGAAGTCTGTGAACTTCTGTGATGTTTTGAATCCAGAAATTAGGTCAAGATGTTGTATCTAAGATATAATGACCAATCTCTAACCAAAAAAGTCATTCATTGCTAAAAAAACTCAGAGAACACTCATGCTCGACCAAAACCCTAATTGGTCGATCCTCGATTGATCAATGAGAAAAGTTGGATATCTGATGATCAGAGGTTGATGATTTGATCAAGATAGATCAAAAGAGGTGATAAAAACTCAAACCCTAATTGGTTGCCTCTTGAATCAGATGAAAACTTGATGAAACCCTAATTTTGACCTATGAATGCTACACCCGATTAATCCTCTTCTGGACTGTTAGTGATGCAATGATGCAAATGTAAGATGGTATATTAGGTCAAAAATTGGGGTATGAGAGCAACCCCCTTCTCTCTTGTATACGGTATGGAAGCAGTCCTACCCATTGAGGTTCAGATACCGTCAACCAGAGTCCTCCAGGACGCAGAGTTAGGCGAAGACGATTGGATTCAGACCCGCCTTGACCAGATTAATTTGATTGATGAGAAACGACTCGCGTCCATCTGCCATGGACAGATCTATCAGAACCGAATGATCAGAGCATTTAACAAGAAGGTCAAACACCGAGTCTACCAAGTCGGTGATCTAGAAGTCAAGCGTATCACTCTTCCACAAGGTGATCCCAGGGGCAAATGGACTCCCACCTACGAGGGACCATTTGTAGTCAAGACAGTATTTTCCGGCGGAGCTATGATACTTAGCACCATGGATGGTGAAGACTTCCCACACCCTGTGAACGCAGACATAATCAAAAAATACTACGCATAAAAGAGACCCGCTAGGTCGACTGGCCTAGGAAAAAATAAGGGCATCCTGGCAAACCAAAAGGGTTCGGGCAAAAGTTAAGGATATATACAAAATATGTACACCCGGCAAGTCGAAAACCTGAAAAGGCGGCTTGGGCAAAAAAGGGTATCCCGGTAGACTGAAAACCCGAAAGGGCGGTCTAGGCAAAAGTTAGGGATTTAAGCGTACGACTATGTCTCATCCCGATCATCTTACTTCCAGACTACTATCAGTGTTCGAGATTCAAAAGGCGAAGATCAATTCACTCACTTTCTACTGACAGCAAGGAGATGAGATAGTTGAAATATATGAGTACTAGCATAGTTGGAACTTAACGAGATTGTTTCCGTATAGCTTTTTTACTTCCCTTGTGTACAAACTGCTTGGGAATACGCCACATTTCAAATAAATACAAGTCTCTTTCTCTTTACAATTTCTTACTGTTGTTGTTTGCATAAAGTCCCAACGTTTTCTTTGAATGATTATATGCATCTGACAATAAAAATCTATTCACAAGCATGCGAAAAGTGAACATACAAAAGTAATTATTACAGGCTCCAGGAATTGAGATGACGAGGAAAGTCACCAAAACATTTTCCCCACAGAGCATGATTCCCGCAGAGAGGTCGCTCACTACAAACCTCCCCCAACAGTAGCACGATCAATTCCCCCGCGGATTCCACTCAACTTAACCGGATTACACCTGTCTTCGAGCAACAGCATTTTATCCCCAGCGGATATCTCTCAACCACTCCCCTTTTCTCCAGCAGCAATATCCAGACTTGAAACTTGGTCAGATAGTGCACCGGAGGAAACCTACACCTTTTATTCCCCCAGTCAGAGATTCCAACGGGCTCCAGATTCTTCTAACCCGGTCTCCCAGCAACTACCAATCACCCTCCAGCAAGATTTACACAAAATCCCCAGTAGGGTCTATTTATGAAATCCTCAACAATATCTAGGCCTGAAACTTGGTCAGATAGTGCACCGGAGGAATCAAAGTTATCTTTCTTCTCAGGATCTCCATCCTCAAATAGAAGTCAGAAATCTCCAAGCAGAACATCCGCATCTTCTTCAAGATGGATATATTTTGAAATACCATAACATCTATCATTCATACATTTCTCATAAAGTCACAATATATGCATATGTCAGTCATACACATCTTCATGCATCATACTTTGCATAAGACTAACAAATATTCTATCAAAGTTTCTCTTGTTTTCTCCAAAGCAGGTGAAAATCACTTTTGACGCAAACAGGTCTAGGATTAAGACCCGAATCCAGACGGGAAAACTATCTGAAAGACCGCCTTAGTTGTCCTCCGACAACTGGTCCAGGATTAAGACCCGAATCCAGACGGGAAAACTATCTAAAAGACCGCCCTAGTTGTCCTCCGACAACTGGTCCAGGATTAAGACCCGGATCCAGACGGGAAAACTATCTGAACGACCGCCCTTGTTGTCCTCCGACAACGGATCCAGGATTAATACCCGAAGCCAGACGGGAAACCCAACCCGAATGATCACAAGTTATCCTCCGATAACAGGCAGTGGATCAATACCCGATGCACAACAGGGAAGATATCCACGTATTGCCAACACCTGTCCCATCAGAGTAATCAGCACGAAGATCTATTCTGACTCTTTCTTATTATCAACAGCAACTACAGGGTCTGGCATATGACTCAGTTGCCTTGGATGGCATCTTAAGCCCATCTCCGACTGTTTATCAACATTTCTCCACTATCAGAATGCTGCATATTTGGTTAAAAATCAATACAAACCAATAACTTCATTCAAAGATGAGCACGAAGTCTAACGTACGACTCCCTCCGGATGACATCTTAAGCCCATCTCTGTAACACCCATATTTTCAATTATTATTAAATTGGAATTTGTAATTATGTAATTAATTAAAATTGGATTTTTGGAAATTTTTGGAATATTAGAAAATAAATAAGAGGAGAGAATTTGAAATTATGGTGGGAAGAGTAGAAGGAGGGGTGTATGGAGTAAAAGCCTCTAATAATTTATTTTTATCATTATTATTATTATTATTATAGAATAATAATAAAAGGAATAAATAAAGGAGGATAAAAAGGAAAAGAAAAAGGAAGGTTATTTGGAAAAGTCATTGTACGTGGAATTGGAGAAGAGGAAAAAGAAGGAGGAAAACCAATTTGTGTCGGAAGTCGAAGAACCCACAAGGTAAGGGGTGATTTCGATTATTTAATTCATATTATCGGTTTAGATATTCAACTGTATGGATCGTTGTCATACCCCAATTTTTGACCTAATATACCACCATACATTTGCATCATTTCATAACTAATGCCGATAAAGATTAATCTGTATAGCATTCACAGGTCAAAATTAGGGTTTCATCAGATTTTCATCTGATTCATGAGCCAATCAATTAGGGTTTGAGTTTTCCTCACTCCATTTGATCTATCTTGATCAAATCATCACCCTTCCATCCTCAGATATCAAATTCTCTCACAGATCAATCAAGGATCGACCAATTAGGGTTTTGATCAGGTGTGAGAATTCTCCGACTTTTGAGCAAGGATGACTTTTTGGATAGAGATTGGTTATCATATCTTAGATATAACCTCTTGACCTAATTTCTGGATTCAAATCATCACAGAAGTTCGCAGAATTCATCAGTCAATTTCAGAAACGTCTGATGAAATTTCATCTGCACAGAAAAGTCAAACTTTGACTTTTGGTCAAATTTTTCAAAACAAAACTTGTTCAATCATCAAAATACTTCAAATGATCCATCATGATCATCAAAAATCAAAGAATTTGGAAAAGTCAACAAAAAGTCAAAATTTCTATAACTTAGAAAAATTTCTAAGTGTTGAAATTTCACATTTTTCCAAACTTCAAGCCATTTTTCACCTAGTTCCAATTGGAATTTGAAAAACTCAAAACATGAAAGTTGTAGATCATGGAAAAATCTTTCCAAATGTCCAAGAACTTCAAAATCCATGAAGGCTAGCTATGTTTTTGAAATTGAAACCAAAGGTTCCATGAAACTTAATTTTCAAAGTTCACAACTTCAAATTATAGGTCATTTTGTGTTTTTTCACTTAAACCACTTGCAACCTTGCCAAATGGATTGATTGAACTGATAAACATCAGCTTGGAAGTAATAATTGGAATGAGATAGGATCAAAGTAAAATTGAGCACATGGTGAAAAAAGGAAACTTCCTTTTGTGACAAATACCATTCTTACCCCTTAAGCAAACTTTGATTCACCAAATGGCTTGTACTTCCTTGCCTAATCTTTTCAGACCTCTTGCCTATAAATAGCTATCAATTCAAGAGAAATCAACACCAAAAAATTCCACAAATACAAGCTTTCTTGAAAATCAAGCAATTCATGTCAAATTGCCAAACATAGCATTTTTGAAAATCTGATGGAAACATGATGCAAATTGGTGTCCAACATGTTCCATAATCATTAACAAACTTATTCAAATCTTAAAATCAACATGAATTAAACTGAAAACCAGATTTCCATTTTCATTTTTTCAACTTTTCCAAACTGCCCAAACAATCGAATTTGGAGCAAAGCTTGATAAAACTATGATCTAATCATTTGAACAGCATCACTATACTCCATGGACATGAAGCAGGCCATTAATTTCGATCTGTAACAGCTCTAACCAAGAATTCGAGCTCCATTTTTCAGTCTGTGCAGGTAGACTTGGCTGGATCGATTGGGAAGGATTCAAAGCAAGCAGGCCATCCTCATAGCATCCTTACATGCCGTTGGTGCTCACACAATCAAGAAATAAGCTCTGGAAACACGTTTGCATCGTTTTCGATCTTCACTTTTCCAGGTAAGAACACGAATCTGATTCTCTTGATTCCTTGCACCATTTAAAAAAATCTCACGGTCGTTTTGTTTCTGCACCTATAACGAACGTTAGCCCTCAAAAAAATCAAACAATCATCAACCACAAGTCATTTAATTTGATTTCTCAGTTTCTAGGGTTCTTCGAGTTCCCAGAAATTCAAACATGATTAACTGAAAATAAATGAAATTAACAAACGCCATCGTATTCGTTGTTCAAAATCGAGCAAGATTGATCTTTACATCACTCAATTCCATGGAGAAACGAAGATTTTGGATCGGATTTGGCAAATTGGAAATCAAAACCATGAACCCAGAATACGCGCGTGTTCTTGGTGTTCTTCATTTTTAAAAATTCAAATAATCCAATTCTTTATCTACGCGTGTCATTTTCCACTAACACATCCAAACACGCTGGCTCAGTTGGTTGCTTGCTTGCTCTTAAGGTTCTCTGACACGTGCCCCACCCAATGGTCATGGGTTCAATCCCTCTCAAGACCATTTTTTTTACAAACTTATCAATTTTTTCATGTTTTTTTTATCAAACTTCAACAATTTTTTTGACCAATCAAAACTTCTCATTTTGAGATGATTTTTTGCACATTTGTCATTTAATATATATATTTTATGATTATGTCAAAAAAATCCAAAAATATTTTCATCTGATTAAATTTTAATCGAGCCGAAAACGACGTTCTGAAACTGTTTTCAAACCTCCTTACAAGGTGAATTTTTCAAGTTTTCGACTTCCGATTTTTTCCAAAACTTTTCATACATCAACTTAACATCTCAAAACATTTTCACATCATTTTTCAAAACATTTCATCAAACTTGCATCTTTTTACCATGATTGATCCGATTTAAAACGATAAAACTGATTTCGTCTTCTCTCGAATTTCTCGATCGATCATGGGCCTCCCTTATGGTGTAAGTCCCAATCCTTTATGTACATATTTAGTTTTACTTGTACATACTCAAAATCATCATTGTTAATATTCAAACATAAACAAATTTCTTTCGTTTGTTTTCATTCGTTTGTTTATACACCAAATCCATTGGTATTGAAAGAATTCTTCTCAGTAAAACTTCTTTCAAACCAATGGGCCTCCATCACGGTGTAAGTCCCATAACATTATTTTATGTACATAATATTTCTTTGTACATATCAACTTTTTTTCGAATACTTTTTACAAAGTTTCATCTGTACATAATACAGATACTCCTTTTATACTCAAGTACAGACAAACTTCGATCGTTTGTTTTCATTTCACTTGTGTATATTCAAACCCATAGTCTTTTGTGTACATATTTTCTGTGTACATATCAAACACTTTTCATACAAAATTTTATCTGTACATAACACAGATACATACTTTTTACAAATACTCCAACACAGATAAACTTCGATCATTCGTTTCCGTTTCATCTGTATATACACTAAATACCATTGATTTTGAAAAGAAGTATTATTCCCTGTGAAAACTGTTTTCAAATCAATGGGCCTCTCTTACAGTGTAAGTCCCAACCCTCCTATGTACATCCACCTTTGTCTGTACATAAAAACTCGTTCGTGTACATATTCACTTTCTTGTACACAATTTCAAACTTGTAAATAAACAAGTTGCGCTCGTTTTAAACGTTCGTTTCACAGACACTTGTTTATATTTCATAAACTGCTGTAAATAAACATCATGCATTGTTTATATTTCCTTCATAAACTCCTGTGAATACATATCACACACACACTTGTTTATATAACTGTTCAGTTATTAACATAACAATTAGTCTAACCATTAGGCTCCCCACAGAGTTTAGCCTCCGCTTGGGCTTTATACAAGACTATCCATCCCCAGCATGGGTTAGCCTCCGCTTGGGCTTCATACAAGATAACTCATCTCCAACATGAGTCAGCCTTCTCTTGGGCTTCGTACAAAGAAACTCTCCCCGCAGAGTTAGCCTCCGCTTAGGCTTCATATAAGACAACACTCCCCTGTTGAGTCAGCCTCCTCTTGGGCTTCGTTCAAAAGAACTCCTCGTTGAGTTTAGCCTTCTCTTGGGCATCATACAATGAAAGAGACAGGAAATCTCTTAACAGCCTCTTCTTGGGCTTCCAATACAAAGAATCACCCGCGCTAAGATAGAACCCTGAAAGGATGGTTTCTCGGTGAAATCACTTTCAAAAATCACCATAGAGTAAAATTTCCCGGTGAAATTGCTCTTACTCAGCAAAGGATGATTTCTCGGTGAAATCCCTTTCAAGCCAATGCCAGCCATACCCTATAGCTTCCTCTTGAGCTTCATACAAGGACCCTCGATGACCCTCGATGACCCTCGGAATGCCTCCTCTTGGGCTAACAATACAAGGACCCATGGGCTTCTTAAAAGCATCCCTTTAATCCAATCAATTTCTCCTCGAGATTTAGACATCTATTATCTCTATGGAAGAAGTATCTCATCCATTACATCACATACAGTCAAAAACTTTTCAAACTCTTTTCAAACAAAAAACATCTCTTAACAGTAAGTGGTAACGCTTGTACACTCAAGCAAAACACCCAATACTTACAGTTAAAAGATTCAATCATTTTTTTAAACATCTTTCTTAAACATGTAAGTGGTAACGCTTGTATACTCAAGCAAAACACCTAATACTTACGACGAAAGATTTTAATCAAACAACTTTTCAAAAATGTATGTGATGAAATAGATTAGATACATTTTTTCATTAAGATGACATTTGTCATCTCTTACTAACTTCCGCTTTCCACTAGCATAAGTGGGAACTACGATTGCTCGACTTTCTCAACATCCTTTTGAGAATACGTGAGGCACAAGGTCTCATCCTTGCCGAGCAAATTTCTATCTCCCTCGCACCAAACAAACCATAGAACCCTCAGATCCGAGCTACAAATGCTCTGATTCCCACTAGGGGATATGTATGCAGAAGATCCAAAGATCTTTGCGAGCACAATAATAATAACCCTAGAATCTTACATAACCTATCTGTTTCTTACAATCCCAACGGAGAAACTTTCCCAATCATAGAAATAGCAATTAAAAAACACACAACATATCAAACATATTCATATATAAAAAGCTATGGATAACCATATATATTTAGGATGCTCCATCTGTTCCTTTATATAACAATCCCCCTTACTCAGAATCTCCCCAATGCGTTACGTCTAGTTTGCGCTAGTCGTTACGCATACCAATATCAATTGAGGGTATTTCACTTTCCCTTTTTCATAATCATTAAATCATCTTTCTTGTGTTGAAAATAATAAAGCTTGATGCTCGCGGCATCTTTATAAACAAATCAAAAGATTTAAACGTTACGTGCCAGAAGATCCGAACTCACGTTCGCGTCCTCTAGCGCCACCTTTAACGCGACAGAAAAATGGCGACTCTGGGAGTACGTTGAAACTTTGATTTTCAAAAAGAAAACGCGTTACTCTGTCCGAGAGCACCAAGCTTTTTTTTGTTTTCAAAAAGAAAAGAAAGGGGATAAGCTTTTTTGCATATATCTGTTTTTCTTTATTGTGTGTTTCGCGATTTCACTTGATGGAAAGAAATCCTAACCCGGATTTAAGAAACATTTTAAGATCTAGGTGGAGGTATTAATACGTGAGCGCTCAATGCTTTCGGTTAATATTTCCGCAGATGGAGGTTGTCTTGAGGTATTGTGTTTAGCGAGTAATTGCGAAACGTGATTTTCGGGAGAACTTAAGAAGTCGAGTGGATCAGAACACATAAACCATCCCGCCATTAGGATGTAGTGTAGAGATTACTCGGTGTAAGCCTAGAGTAATTGTCATGCGAGACTACGATCGCGAGTTTCTCTTGAAAATATTATTGGACCATCGAGTATTCACCAAATCCAATAATGTTTTGAAGGGAGTGTTGAGCTCAGATATCGAGAACCCGCTCACGGTGAATAAGCCCTTAGAACTTAACCACGTTGATTCTTATCGTTGGCTTCATGCTCGTGACTTGAACGCTGCCGTGTGTATAACTACTAACCATGTTTGCCGCATTCATGCATTCATTCATTCATAAAACAAAAAAAACTTCTTCATTTTCTTCCATTTCCAAAGAATTTAGAGATTTTTCTTTGTAAAATATTTTAGGTTAGAGTGATGGACGTCAGAGGAAGATTCACCAAGAGATACAGTTTTAGAATTCCTGATGTAGGAAAGTTGAAAGAGTTAGCATCCTTGGTAGAAGATCCCTCGGATTTCAGAAAACGCTATGGAACTCTTTTAACTCTTCTGAACGCTAACGTTGATGAAGGACTTCTCAAAACTTTCGCTCGTTCTACGATCCGCCTATCATTTTCACTTTCCCTGATTATCAGTTGATGCCTACTTTGGAAGAGTATGCGCATATCCTAGGTATCTCAGTATCAGACAAAGTGCCTTTCAATGGTTTGGAAGTCATTCCCAAGTCACAAGTCATTGCAACGATGACTCACTTAAAGAAATCTAAGATAGACAAAAACCTAACTACCAGAGGAAAACTCTTAGGACTGACTTCAAAGTTCCTAATGGAGAAGGCTCTCAAATTCTCTGAAGCCGGTAGTATGGTAGCCTTTGAAGCTATTCTAGCTTTACTCCTCTATGGATTGGCGTTGTTTCCCAACGTCCCAAATTTCGTTGATATTAACGCCATAAGGATCTTTCTGATTGGAAATCCCGTTCCCACCCTACTTGGTGACACATACGTCTCTATTCATCATAGGAATCGTCAAGGAGACGGAACTATCGTGTGTTGTGTACCTCTGTTTTTCAAATGGATTACCTCACATTTGCCTAAATCTCCTATCTTCCGCGAAAACAAAGACGAGTGGCATTGGTCCAGAAGACTCATGTCTCTTACAAACGACGATATCCATTGGTATACTTTGGCAAACAATGAGATGGAAATCATTGAGAGTTGTGGAGAATTTGCCAACGTACCTCTCATTGGTACGAAAGGAGGAATCAACTACAACCCATTCCTAGCAAAACGTCAGCTCGGATATGCAAATTCTGGTAAACCTTCCGGTTTTACAGTAGAAAGCTACTTCTATCATGAAGGAGAGGATTCCCAAGGATTGAAAGCTAGGATGATTAAAGCTTGGCATCACATCCGAAGAAAAGGAAAGGGTAAGGCAAAGAATTGTGTAGCCATGGAAACCTACACTTCTTGGGTAAAGAAAAGAGCGAAGGAATTCCGAATGCCTTACGCTTATGAGGATCCCATGTTCTCAGTCGCTTCCAAATCGACAAATTTTCCCGTTAAAGCTGTGGGAGAATACCAAGAGGCCTTGACCAAGATAAGGTTTGAGAAGGAAGCTTTGGAAAGCAAATTCCTCAAGACTAACCTTGAGATTGAGAAACTCAAGAAGCAAGTCAAAGATCATGAAAAGACGCTTTATTTCCAGGACGAGTGGCTCATGGAGAAAGATGAGAAGATTCGCCAGAAGGATAACGCAATCCAGAAATACGTCAAGGAAGGGAAAAGAAAGCTCGAGGAGATGACAACCAGCGATCTCGCTCCCAACAAGTGGAAGAGAGTCATTAGCAAGCTAAGAGCCGAGAAAGCCAAACTAAAAGCTCACTATGGGAAGGAAATCCTGAAGCTGAAGCTGCATCAAGCCTTTGGATCGTCATCCGACGAAGATGTTTAATTAGTTTAATTTAGTTTGTAATTTTATCATTTGTTGTATCATTTGTGTGAGCAATGCTCCAACAAAAAAACAATTGTTGTAATCTTCCTTCATTAATCAATAAAATTCGTGTTTTCCATCCAAATATTTGCCAGAAATATCTCGTTTAGTGTAAATTCTTTGGAAATTTCTTTTCTTTACAAATCATATTCATGCATCATACTTTGCATTTGAGTCTATTAATTAGGGTCTGATACTTTCTCACTTTTCCAGCTTTCCAGCTTTTCTAGCTTGAACAGTTCGAACAAATAGAAAGATCGTCAAGCTGTCGCGTCTTAGAGTTTCTCGACTGCGTCCGCAGCCAACTCGAACGTACGATACCAGATCAAAAAGAAGAAAAGTAATGGAGAATTTTGAACAAGAAAATGTTGAACTCCGTGGTACGGTAACCACACTACAAGGAGAAGTGGAGACTCACGTCTTTGGTCAATTCGCCACACAAACAAGAAAGTCAACAAGCGAGGTCAAAACCAAATAGCAACTTCTGAGGATACTACTACTCCAGTTTCATCTGTCGCAATCAGTAGTTCACCTTTTAACATGCCAGAGGGCTATCCATGGGGAATGCCTTTTAACTTCGGCATTGGAGTTCGCCAACCGACTTCTCAAATAACCTCGCTTGAAATACCTTGCAACGCTACATTCACTCCACAACGGAATAACTTTCCACAAGTAACAATGTCGGTTTCTCAACCGATCATGTTGAACTCAGCTTCCGTAGTGCATGCTACCACAGACGAAGAAGTTCATCACACTCCAGGAAATAACATGAACGCTCATGGTTCAATGGAGAATCTCCGGGAACAGCTCCTCAAAATGCAGCTTGAGATAAAAACGATTCGAGGGAAAGAATTGTTTGGAAAAAACGCCCAGGACTTGTGCTTAGTTCCTCGCGTAAAAATACCTGCAAAATTCAAAGTCCCTGACTTTGAAAAGTACAAAGGAAATTCCTGTCCGCAAAGCCATCTCACGATGTATGCCAGGAAAATGTCTACCTACAATGAGGATCATCAGTTGCTAATCCATTACTTCCAGGATAGTCTCACCGGTGCCGCACTGAAGTGGTACATGGGTTTAGACAGCACGAATATCCAAACATTCAACGACCTAGGCAAAGCCTTTATCCAGCAGTACAAATTCAACTTGGATATGGCTCCTGATAGGGATCAACTCCGTTCCATGTCTCAAAAGGAAAGAGAGACATTTAAGGAATATGCGCAACGATGGAGGGAAATTGCTGCCCAAGTCAACCCGCCCTTGGAAGAAAAAAGAGATGACTAAGGTATTCCTCAACACTCTTGGTCCATTCTACTATGAGCGAATGATCGCTAGCGCTCCAGGAGACTTCAACGAAATGGTAAGCATGGGAATGCGACTAGAAGAAGGGGTTCGGACAGGACGTCTAACCAAGGAAGTAGGATCTTCTAGTAGTACAAAGAAAGTTGGAACCAGCTTCCCAAGGAAGAAAGAACATGACGTAGGAATGGTGTCCCGAGGGAAACCACGCAAAAATGTCATTCGACAACGACAAGTAGCTGCCATAGCACCCGCTGTCAACCCAACTCCAGGAATTGCTCCGCAATTTCAAAAAAATCAACAAACTCAACAGCCTCGTCAACAGGCTCAACAGTTTCACAATCCAAACCGTACGCCTCGGGTCACTCAGTTCGACCCGATTCCTATGACGTACACAGAACTTTACCCTACGCTAATAGAAAGGAATCTAATACAGACAAGGTTACCACCTCCGGTCCCTGAAAAACTACCATGGTGGTACAAAGCTGATGTTTCTTGCCCTTTTCACCAAGGGGCACCAGGCCATGACCTTGAGCATTGCATAGCATTAAAGGCAGAGGTACAAAGATTAGTGAAGACTAATCTTCTTTCCTTCAGAAACACAAGTCCGAATGTGCAAGCCAATCCACTTCCCAGTCATAGTGGACACTCAGTGAATCTAATACTAAGGAATACAGACAGGTACCTTGTCACAGACGTAAGCTTAGTTAGAGGAAACTTGGTACATCTCCATGAATCGTACAGTGCAATGAGCGCTTTTACTAAGCATGATTACGCAGCTTGCCATATCTGCTCCAAGGATGTTCGTGGATGTTACACCATAAGAGCAGATATCCAACATTTATTAGACATTGGTGATCTACAAATTTACAGAAATAGAGACGACCATGACGTAAATACAATAGGGTATTTTCCGCATGAGCTTTTAGTCTCAGATATCAACTCGGAAAATCCCGAAGTAAACGTTGTGATCCCTTGTTTCAACATGCCCGAGCATGTAGAGATCACGTACAACGGTTCCAGCATTCCAACATCTCCTTTGGTAATTTGCCCACCTGGTCCTGTTCCGTACAGTTCTACTAGAGCAATTCCTTACCAGTACAATGCAACCCTGATAGAAGATGGGAAAGAGAAACCTCTGCCTACGCTTCCAGCCAATGTCAATATAACAGAAATCGGACGAGTGACCAGAAGTGGACGAGTTCATGCTCCAGTACCACCAAAACCGCCTGCAATTCCTGTTGTTAAAAATAACCCAGTTAGCATATCTGCTGAGAATCCTGCAACGATTCCCATTGCTAACCCAAGCACAAACATTGGCTCTACTGATAGAACCAACATCAACTCAGACTTTGACGAGATACTGAAACTAATCAAGAAGAGCGAATATCGAGTCATAGACCAATTAATGCAGACTCCTTCAAAGATTTCGATACTGTCTTTACTCCTCAACTCCGAAGCTCACCGAGAAGCTTTGATGAGAGTACTAGACCAGGCTTATGTGGATCATGATGTGACTACAGACCAATTTGGGGGGATCGTCTCCAGCATAACAGCCTGCAATAATTTGAGTTTCAGTGACGAAGAACTTCCAGAGGAAGGGAAAGATCACAACTTGGCCTTGCACATCTCGATGATTTGCCAATCAGATTCTTTGTCGAATGTATTGGTAGACACAGGTTCATCCCTAAACGTAATGCCGAAGACGAATTTAGCTCGTTTAGCTTACAAGGGAACGCCAATGAAGTTCAACGACATCATAGTAAGAGCTTTTGATGGATCAAGGAAGTCAGTAATTGGGGAAGTTGATCTCCCGATGACAATTGGCCCTCACACGTTCCAAATTACCTTCCAAGTCATGGACGTGCCAGCTGCATACAGTTGCTTGCTAGGAAGACCTTGGATCCACGATGCAGGAGCGGTAACTTCTACTCTCCATCAGAAATTAAAATTCACAGTAAATGGAAAGTTGGTAACCATCAGTGGCGAACAAGCTTTGCTTGTAAATCATCTGTCTAGTTTCTCTTTCATCACGGCTAATGACATTGAAGCGCCGTATCTCCCAGAAAATCCGTTAGAAGATGAATCTACTAAAAATAGGTCATCTATCTCTTCGTATAAAGAAGCGGCACAAATGGTGAAAGATGGCAATACTCAAGGATGGGGGCAAATTATCAAACCTGTCAAGAATGAAACGAAAGCCGGACTTGGGTTCACACCCGTATTCTCCAAAGAAAAACAGAAAGGTGAAGCACTTTCCCCTATCAAGGAAGTATTTCATAGTGGAGGTTTCTTAAACCCTATTCCGCAAGAGGTTAATGTTGTAACCATTGAAGAGGATGAAGATGATCCATCTGAATCTAAAGAGTGGAGCACTTACTTGAACAGCCCTGAATATGTATCTCAGGAAGAATTGCCCGAACCAACCGATCAATTCAAAAACATGTCCTTGCAAAGGCATAAAAATCCGCCTGTCCCTGATGAAGTTTGGGATACCTTGGGAGAGCCAAGTGGTAAGTATGACTACATGGTGAAGTACTCTGCGCCAGAAAGCTCAAAAATCCGGATCGAAGATATCCAACCCACAGGATGGGGTGATGACTTTGAATACCCTAGTCAGTCAGAAGAGGATATGCATCTTCTCGCCTAATCGACAAATCGAGGTCCCAAATGAAGATCTCGCTCAACACATCTGGAGTTTACCAAACCGATCACGGTTATCACTACATCAACATGATCGAAGATCAAGAATATGACTCGGGATACGATCTAGAAAGTGTCGCGACAACGAGTCTCTTCACTCGAGACCGAAGGAACATCCCAGATTCAACATAGAGATCAACAGAAGTACGAATGCTATATCTCACGCTCCCGATCATCAATCAAGAAGATCGCTTTAGCAGCACCAAAGGCAAAGGCCATCGTCCAGAGTCTTCAAAGCCTGCTCGACCAGCAACCAAAGTTTACTCAAGGGTTAAACCAAGTGGGAAATTACCAGATTATCTCGATATCCAAGGAGTTCGTCACTACTGGAAACCTGTTGAAGTTAGGACTAATGTTCATAGCTCTAAGTAGTTTATCTTTGCTTTTGTTTTGAACTCTCGCTTCGCCCAGAGCGAAGAGATGTTTTATAGGGCTTTAGCTTTTAAATAATTTCTCTTTGTCTTGCCCAAGACAAATGAGTTTGTATTTAAGGGCTCTGTTCATATTGTGAATCATAAATAAAATGCGTTGTTTTGATTCCACACTGTGTGTTTATTTTTCATTTTACCCTTTCTTGGAAATGATAATCCTAAAAAACACAAAAACAAAAAAAAATCATCATAATGAAAAAATTAATCTGCATACACTTTCAAAAAAAAAAATCTCTCTTTAATCAAAAAATAAAATCAAAACATGCAGATTAAACAAATGGACAAATCCATTGAAAGCAATAACTCTATGCTCTCTCCCCCAACTTCGAAATCCCCTGCGAAGTCGCTGAGGAAGAAATTGAAGAAGAAATCCCGGATGAAATTTCTAGGCTGCTAAGGCACGAGGAAAGGATCATTCAGCCTCACAAAGAATCTCTAGAAGCAATCAACTTGGGTTCTGAGGAAGATAAAAAAGAAGTAAATATCGGAGCTTCGCTTGACAGCAGTGTCAAAGGCAAACTGATAAGTCTTCTCAAAGAATATGTTGATGTGTTTGCTTGGTCCTACCAGGACATGCCGGGTTTGGATACCAACATTGTGGAGCATCACTTACCATTAAGACCAGAGTGTCCGCCAGTTAAGCAAAAACTGAGAAGAGTTCACCCTGAAATGGCCGACAAAATCAGAAAAGAAGTTCAAAAGCAGCTCGACGCTGGTTTCCTTGTCACTTCTGAATATCCTCAATGGCTAGCCAACATAGTACCTGTATCCAAGAAAGATGGAAAGGTCAGAATGTGTGTTGACTACCGAGATTTGAACAAAGCTAGTCCAAAAGATGACTTCCCACTACCGCATATTGACATGCTAGTGGACAGCACTGCAAAATTCAACGTCTTTTCCTTCATGGATGGTTTCTCTGGTTACAATCAGATCAGAATGGCTCCCGAAGATATGGAGAAGACATCGTTTATCACGCCATGGGGCACTTTTTGCTACAAGGTAATGCCATTTGGATTAAAGAATGCAGGCGCAACTTACCAGAGGGCAATGACTACTCTCTTCCATGACATGATGCATAAAGAGATCGAAGTCTACGTGGATGATATGATAGCAAAGTCTGACACAGAAGAAGAGCATGTAGACTATCTCTTAAAGCTGTTTCAACGACTAAGGAAGTTTCAGCTCTGCCTGAATCCTAACAAATGTACCTTTGGGGTAAGATCCGGAAAACTCCTAGGTTTCATCGTCAGTCAAAAGGGAATTGAAGTTGACCCTGACAAAGTCAAGGCTATTCAGGAAATGCCTACGCCACATACGGAAAAGCAAGTAAGAGGATTTCTCGGACGGTTGAATTATATCTCGGTTTATCTCTCGATGATCGCTACCGTGGGCGATATTCAAACTTCTCGCAAAGATCAAAGGTTGTGTGGATGAAGATTGCCAAAAGCATTCGACAGTATCAAGGAATACCTGTCAGAACCACCAATACTGATCCCTCCAGTGGAAGGAAGACCATTAATCTTATACCTTACCGTACTAGAAGAGTCCATGGGCTGCGTACTTGGACAACAAGACGAAACCGGTAAGAAGGAGCATGCCATCTACTACCTGAGTAAGAAGTTCACGGACTGTGAAACTCGTTACTCCATGCTCGAGAAAACATGTTGCGCTTTGGTATGGACTTCAAAACGTCTTCGCCAGTACATGATCAATCACACGACTTGGTTAATCTCCAAAATGGATCCAATCAAGTACGTATTTGAAAAGCCTGCTTTAACCGGGAGAATCGCTCGATGGCAGATGCTACTATCTGAGTATGACATCCAGTACCGCGCTCAGAAAGCAATCAAAGGAAGCATTCTAGCCGATCACTTGGCTTATCAGCCGCTCAACGAATACCAGTCTCTCAAGTTTGATTTCCCAGACGAGGATGTTATGTACTTGAAGATGAAAGATTGTGACGAACCGCTACTCGGAGAAGGACCAGATCCAGAATCCAGATGGGGCCTAGTCTTTGATGGAGCAGTTAACGTTTTTGGCAATGGAATTGGGGCAGTTATCATCACTCCCGAAGGTTCTCATATACCATTCTCTGCTAGGTTGCTATTTGATTGCACCAACAACATAGCAGAATATGAAGCATGCATCATGGGTATCGAAGAAGCCATCGACTTGAGGATCAAGATCCTTGACATATATGGAGACTCAGCCCTTGTGATCAATCAAATTAAAGACAAGTATGAAACTCATCATCTTGGTTTGATTCCTTACAGAGATTATGCAAGACGATTGTTGACTTTCTTCAACGAAGTAAAATTGCATCATATCCCTCGAGATCAAAATCGAATGGCAGACGCCTGGCTACTCTATCTTCCATGTTTAAAATCAACAATTGGAACGATATGCCCGTCGACGCCTTGAAAGACCCGCATATGTCTTTGCAATGAGCGCTTTGACGATAAACCGTGGTTTCACGACATCAAACGCTTCCTTCAAACACGAGAGTACCCACTTGGGGCATCGTACAAGGATAAGAAAACTCGAGGAGGCTTTCTAGGAATTTCTTCTGACGAGGATGTGCTATACAAAAGAAACTTCGACATGGTTACGCTCGGATCCGACGCACAAGAAGCAGACACAATCATTCATGAAGTGCATGAAGGGTCCTTTGGAACCCATTCAAATGGGCATGCAATGTCTAGAAAAATCTTAAGAGCAGGATACTATTGGATAACGATGGAATCCGATTGCTGTAAACACATCAAAAGATGTCACAAGTGCCAGATCTACGCAGATAAGATCCATGTGCCACCGACTCTACTCAACGTTCTCTCCTCTCCATGGCCTTTCTCCATGTGGGGCATCAACATGATTGGAATGATTGAACCAAAAACGTCCAACGGACATCGCTTCATTCTAGTAGCCATTGACTACTTCACCAAATGGGTCGAAGCAGCGTCTTACGCCAACGTCACAAGACAAGTGGTTGTGAAGTTCATCAAGAACAACCTCATTTGCCGATATGGAATTCCAAGTAAGATCATTACTGATAATGGGTCGAACTTGAACAACAAAATGATGAAAGAACTGTGTGAGGAATTCAAGATCGAGCATCATAACTCGTCTCCTTACCGGCCAAAGATGAACGGCGCCGTTGAAGCAGCCAACAAGAACATCAAAAAGATCGTCCAGAAAATGGTCATCACCTACAAAGACTGGCATGAAATGTTGCCATTTGCTCTGCATGGGTATCGTACTTCAGTATGCACTTCAACAGGGGCAACTCCTTTTTCTCTAGTATACGGCATGGAAGCGGTCTCAGAAGTTGAGATTCCATCAATGAGAGTTCTCATGGAAACAAAGCTATCCGAGGTCGAATGGTGTCAAAGCAGATACGACCAACTGAACTTAATTGAAGAAAAGCGCCTGACCGCTCTGTGTCACGGACAACTCTATCAAAGAAGAATGAAAAAGCTTTCGACAAAAGGTTCGACCTCGTGAATTAGAAGGCGACCTCGTGCTTAAAAAGATTCATCTTTTCGAATGCATTCTAGGGCAAATGGACTCCTAACTACGAA
The DNA here is from genome assembly GCA_021764765.1 of Vicia sativa. NCBI lineage: Eukaryota > Viridiplantae > Streptophyta > Magnoliopsida > Fabales > Fabaceae > Vicia > Vicia sativa. The sequence continues at coordinate 131,718,836 of CM038796.1, forward strand.
GGCCCATACATCGTCAAAAGAAGCTTCTCGGTGCTATGACTCTCACAACCATGGACGATGAACTCGCATCCCGTGAATGCCGATGCAAAAAATACTTTGTCTAAAAAAAACAAAAGAACAGCTCGGTAAGTCGAAAACCCGAAAAGGGCGGCTTAGGCAAAAATGAGCGTCTCGGTGGATTGAAAACCTGAAAAGGCGATCCAGGCAAAAATTAGAGACAATAAACAGAAATTATCCTGATAGATTGAAAACCTGAAAAGGCAATCTAGGCAAAAACAAGGATACAAAAAATGACAAAGTAACTGCAGTCAGTTTGTATTTTGTCCACATGAAGAATCTTCCATCAACGGATCTTCAATCAACTCTTCTAAAGCCACAAACGCAGTGGGAATTCGAAATTGTTAGGGATAATAGCGGTTATTTGCTTTCAATGTAGCCTTTTCCCAATAAATTATCATTTCCAACTTTTTAGTTCATGGAATCACGCCTTTGGCTGATCACCATTCTATCAATAAATTTGAGCCTTGTGCCTTTGTTTGCAATTCTTGTTTATTCCGTTTTGCAAAATGACGCTTTTATTGTGAAAATCACTTTTTTGAAACAAAAATGTTTTAAATGAATTTTTACTTCAAAATTTTGAAACAAAAGCAAAATTCTCCTTTGAAACTATGAACATGGAAATAACTTCAACCGTTTCTCCAATAGTGTTTCGATCCCCAGTGGAGTCGCTAACTGCTACAGCAATTTTCTCCTCAACGGAAATCTTCAAAGGACGGTATTCTCATCCAAAAAGAATCCCCAATCAAGTTGCCAATGAAATGCCTTTCTCCGAAAGTGTAAAACATGCAACTCGAAATCTTCATCAGTGAACGTTTACACTAGTACTGTAATCTTCACTAAGTATTTGTTCGAACTGTGACGCGGTCCTTTTCCCCAAATATCTCTTTAGTGTCTTTGTCAAAGTAGTGTTAGCATACATATAACATTCATGACATTCATACATAATAGCATCATTCATTGCATTTTTTGCATTCCTCGAAATGTTTGCTTCTATATTACTGGTGTAAATCACACTTACTCATGTAAGTACAAGTTTATCCCCAGTAGAGTCTCGCCAAATAGAAAAGATACATTTCTTTTTTATCCCCGGCAGAATATCCCCAAATAGAGAAATGCATTTTCTTCTCTTCACCACATTCCCCAGCTGAGATCATTCCTCATTTGGAACAATGTCTTGATTGGCTGTTTCTTTTCAGTTCATTCCTGAATAGAACCTCGTCTCTAATCAACAAAGCAATAAGCAATAGTCTCATTGTCTGAGCCGCTTATTTTCATTCCTAAACTTGTCATAAAAAGTTTGTTCTTCTCAACAAGGTCAAACTACGACCGTACGAGAAATTCCTCAGCAGTTTGTCTTTCTGTCAAAAGGAAAACCTGTGTTTTCTGATCAAAAATGCCCGCATCTCCTCAAAAAGAGAGATCCTCGGCAAAATTGTATCCAGGAAAATAGAAACTCATTTTTGAGTTTTGTTTCTTTCACTGTCTGTTATTCACAAAGCTGAATACACATCAATTTGTCTTAAAAGATTTACCTTGTTATAGTTATCACTTTGCTGATAATTGGTAATATCTTTAAAGCTCATTCCAGTACTGTTTCCACTATTGTCTGTTATTCACAAAGCTGAATATTCAGTAAATTTTCTCAAAAAAGTTACCTTGTTATAGTTATCACTTCGCTGATAATTGGTAACGTCTTCAAGATTCATTACCATAAACTATCACAAGGCTGATAATTGGTAATATCATTTTCACTTACCTTAAACAATGTCACAAGGCTGACAGAAGGTAATCTCTCTGTTTCCGAAACGAAACAAACATTCACATGTTTTGTGAATCATTCTTTTCCTGACAGGGACGTGTTCACAAATTTTCCCCTACCATGTCATTTCTTTGATATCCTTTGGGTAAAACTTTTTGCAATCATTTTGCATCATCTGCATCTTTTGGTATCTTAGGTCCAAAATTTGCGTATTCTGATATTTAAGTATCTTTACACCTATCAAAACGAAGATATTCATCTTCATCTCTCAGGTTAAAGAAACTTAAACAGGGGCATCTGTCATACCCCAATTTTTGACCTAATATACCACCATACATTTGCATCATTTCATAACTAACAGTTCAGACAGATTAATCGGGTATAGCATTCACAGGTCAAAATTAGGGTTTCATCAGATTTTCATCTGATTCATAAGCCAATCAATTAGGGTTTGAGTTTTCCTCACTCCATTTGATCTATCTTGATCAAATCATCACCCTTCCATCCTCAGATATCAAATTCTCTCACAGATCAATCAAGGATCGACCAATTAGGGTTTTGATCAGGTGTGAGAATTCTCTGACTTTTTGAGCAGTGGATGACTTTTTTGGATAGAGATTGGTTATCATATCTTAGATATAACCTCTTGACCTAATTTCTGGATTCAAATCATCACAGAAGTTCGCAGAATTCATCAGTCAATTTCAGAAACGTCTGATGAAATTTCATCTGCACAGAAAAGTCAAACTTTGACTTTTGGTCAAATTTTTCAAAACAAAACTTGTTCAATCATCAAAATACTTCAAATGATCCATCATGATCATCAAAAATCAAAGAATTTGGAAAAGTCAACAAAAAGTCAAAATTTCTATAACTTAGAAAAATTTCTAAGTGTTGAAATTTCACATTTTTTCCAAACTTCAAGCCATTTTTTCACCTAGTTCCAATTGGAATTTGAAAAAACTCAAAACATGAAAGTTGTAGATCATGGAAAACTCTTTCCAAAATGTCCAAGAACTTCAAAATCCATGAAGGCTAGCTATGTTTTTGAAATTGAAACCAAAGGTTCCATGAAACTTAATTTTCAAAGTTCACAACTTCAAATTATAGGTCATTTTGTGTTTTTTCACTTAAACCACTTGCAACCTTGCCAAATGGATTGATTGAACTGATAAACATCAGCTTGGAAGTAATAATTGGAATGAGATAGGATCAAAGTAAAATTGAGCACATGGTGAAAAAAGGAAACTTCCTTTTGTGACAAATACCATTCTTACCCCTTAAGCAAACTTTGATTCACCAAATGGCTGCTTCCTTGCCTAATCTTTTCAGACCTCTTGCCTATAAATAGCTATCAATTCAAGAGAAATCAACACCAAAAAATTCCACAAATACAAGCTTTCTTGAAAATCAAGCAATTCATGTCAAATTGCCAAACATAGCATTTTTGAAAATCTGATGGAAACATGATGCAAATTGGTGTCCAACATGTTCCATAATCATTAACAAACTTATTCAAATCTTAAAATCAACATGAATTAAACTGAAAACCAGATTTCCATTTTCATTTTTTCAACTTTTCCAAACTGCCCAAACAATCGAATTTGGAGCAAAGCTTGATAAAACTATGATCTAATCATTTGAACAGCATCACTATACTCCATGGACATGAAGCAGGCCATTAATTTCGATCTGTAACAGCTCTAACCAAGAATTCGAGCTCCATTTTTCAGTCTGTGCAGGTAGACTTGGCTGGATCGATTGGGAAGGATTCAAAGCAAGCAGGCCATCCTCATAGCATCCTTACATGCCGTTGGTGCTCACACAATCAAGAAATAAGCTCTGGAAACACGTTTGCATCGTTTTCGATCTTCACTTTTCCAGGTAAGAACACGAATCTGATTCTCTTGATTCCTTGCACCATTTAAAAAAAGCTCACGGCCGTTTTGTTTCTGCACCTATAACGAACGTTAGCCCTCAAAAAAATCAAACAATCATCAACCACAAGTCATTTAATTTGATTTCTCAGTTTCTAGGGTTCTTCGAGTTCCCAGAAATTCAAACATGATTAACTGAAAATAAATGAAATTAACAAACGCCATCGTATTCGTTGTTCAAAATCGAGCAAGATTGATCTTTACATCACTCAATTCCATGGAGAAACGAAGATTTTGGATCGGATTTGGCAAATTGGAAATCAAAACCATGAACCCAGAATACGCGCGTGTTCTTGGTGTTCTTCATTTTTAAAAATTCAAATAATCCAATTCTTTATCTACGTGTCATTTTCCACTAACACATCCAAACACGCTGGCTCGCTTGGTTGCTTGCTTGCTCTTAAGGTTCTCTGACACGTGCCCCACCCAATGGTCATGGGTTCAATCCCTCTCAAGACCATTTTTTTTACAAACTTATCAATTTTTTCATGTTTTTTTATCAAACTTCAACAATTTTTTTGACCAATCAAAACTTCTCATTTTGAGATGATTTTTTGCACACTTGTCATTTAATATATATATTTTATGATTATGTCAAAAAAATCCAAAAATATTTTCATCTGATTAAATTTTAATCGAGCCGAAAACGACGTTCTGAAACTGTTTTCAAACCTCCTTACAAGGTGAATTTTTCAAGTTTTCGACTTCCGATTTTTTCCAAAACTTTTCATACATCAACTTAACATCTCAAAACATTTTCACATCATTTTTCAAAACATTTCATCAAACTTGCATCTTTTTACCATGATTGATCCGATTTAAAACGATAAAACTGATTTCGTCTTCTCTCGAATTTCTCGATCGATCATGGGCCTCCCTTATGGTGTAAGTCCCAATCCTTTATGTACATATTTAGTTTTACTTGTACATACTCAAAATCATCATTGTTAATATTCAAACATAAACAAATTTCTTTCGTTTGTTTTCATTCGTTTGTTTATACACCAAATCCATTGGTATTGAAAGAATTCTTCTCAGTAAAACTTCTTTCAAACCAATGGGCCTCCATCACGGTGTAAGTCCCATAACATTATTTTATGTACATAATATTTCTTTGTACATATCAACTTTTTTTCGAATACTTTTTACAAAGTTTCATCTGTACATAATACAGATACTCCTTTTATACTCAAGTACAGACAAACTTCGATCGTTTGTTTTCATTTCACTTGTGTATATTCAAACCCATAGTCTTTTGTGTACATATTTTCTGTGTACATATCAAACACTTTTCATACAAAATTTTATCTGTACATAACACAGATACATACTTTTTACAAATACTCCAACACAGATAAACTTCGATCATTCGTTTCCGTTTCATCTGTATATACACTAAATACCATTGATTTTGAAAAGAAGTATTATTCCCTGTGAAAACTGTTTTCAAATCAATGGGCCTCTCTTACAGTGTAAGTCCCAACCCTCCTATGTACATCCACCTTTGTCTGTACATAAAAACTCGTTCGTGTACATATTCACTTTCTTGTACACAATTTCAAACTTGTAAATAAACAAGTTACGCTTTTAAACGCTCGTTTCACGACACTTGTTTATATTTCATAAACTGTAAATAAACATCATGCATTGTTTATATTTCCTTCATAAACTCCTGAATACATATCACACACACACTTGTTTATATAATCGTCGCTTATTAACATAACAATTAGTCTAACCATTAGGCTCCCCACGAGTTTAGCCTCCGCTGGGCTTTATACAAGACTATCCATCCCAAAGATGGGTTAGCCTCCGCTTGGGCTTCATACAAGATAACTCATCTCCAACATGAGTCACCTTCTCTTGGGCTTCAGACAAAGAAACTCTCCCAGAGTTAGCCTCCGCTAGGCTTCATATAAGACAACACTCCTGAGTCACCTCGGGCTTCGCTCAAAAGAACTCCTCGTTGAGTTTAGCCTTCTCTTGGGCATCATACAATGAAAGAGACAGGAAATCTCTTAACAGCCTCCTCTTGGGCTTCCAATACAAAGAATCACCCGCGCTAAGATAGAACCCTGAAAGGATGGTTTCTCGGTGAAATCACTTTCAAAAATCACCATAGAGTAAAATTTCCCGGTGAAATTGCTCTTACTCAGCAAAGGATGATTTCTCGATGAAATCCCTTTCAAGCCAATGCCAGCCATACCCTATAGCTTCCTCTTGAGCTTCATACAAGGACCCTCGATGACCCTCGATGACCCTCGGAATGCCTCCTCTTGGGCTAACAATACAAGGACCCATGGGCTTCTTAAAAGCATCCCTTTAATCCAATCAATTTCTCCTCGAGATTTAGACATCTATTATCTCTATGGAAGAAGTATCTCATCCATTACATCACATACAGTCAAAAACTTTTCAAACTTTTCAAACTCTTTTCAAACAAAAAACATCTCTTAACAGTAAGTGGTAACGCTTGTACACTCAAGCAAAACACCCAATACTTACAGTTAAAAGATTCAATCATTTTTTTAAACATCTTTCTTAAACATGTAAGTGGTAACGCTTGTATACTCAAGCAAAACACCTAATACTTACGACGAAAGATTTTAATCAAACAACTTTTCAAAAATGTATGTGATGAAATAGATTAGATACATTTTTTCATTAAGATGACATTTGTCTGTCTCTTACTAACTTCCGTTGCTTTCCACTAGCATAAGTGGGAACTACGATTGCTCTGACTTTCTCAACATCCTTTTGAGAATACGTAGGCACAAGGTCTCATCCTTGCCGAGCAAATTTCTATCTCCCTCAGACCAAACAAACCATAGAACCCTGTAGATCCGAGCTACAAATGCTCTGATTCCCACTAGGGGATATGTATGCAGAAGATCCAAAGATCTTTGTGAGCACAATAATAATAACCCTAGAATCTTACATAACCTATCTGTTTCTTACAATCCCAACGGAGAAACTTTCCCAATCATAGAAATAGCAATTAAAAAACACACAACATATCAAACATATTCATATATAAAAAGCTATGGATAACCATATATATTTAGGATGCTCCATCTGTTCCTTTATATAACAATCCCCCTTACTCAGAATCTCCCCAATGCGTTACGTCTAGTTTGCGCTAGTCGTTACGCATACCAATATCAATTGAGGGTATTTCATCTTTCCCCTTTTTCATAATCATTAAATCATCTTTCTTGTGTTGAAAATAATAAAGCTTGATGCTCGCGGCATCTTTATAAACAAATCAAAAGATTTAAAACGTTACGTGCCAGAAGATCCGAACTCACGTTCGCGTCCTCTAGCGCGTCACCTTTTAACGCAAACAATCGTAGTATGTTAGAGAATTCCGGTTTAGAATTTCTAGGTTTCCATGGATATATACCTATTTGTGTCAGATTGTGTCGGATTGTAGAAATTCATTGATTTGTATGATATAGGATCAATAAGGATGAATAAAACATGTTATATGGTGTGTTATTGGTGATGAATGATTGATTTTATGGTGTCGGAACGTGTGGGTACGTTTTGAAAAGAGTGAGAAAATGATTTTGGGAATCAAGGTCAAACTGCGTTTTGGGTCGAAGGTCGTGGAACCGTTCCCTGGGAGAACCCGAGTTCCAAAGATGTAAAACTTTGAAATCGAGCATTTTGAACTCGGAACCGTTACTCTGGGAGGAACCGGTTCCACGTTGAAAATTTCCAAAGAAACCGATTTTTTTGGAACCGGTTCCCTACTGAGGAACCGGTTCCCATACATTTTCCGTATGGTATTTTTGAATGTGGGAACCTTACTCTGTGGAGGAACCGGTTCCAAAACTTTGACAATTTTTAAAACTTTGAAAATTCATAACTTTTAAACCGTAAGTCCGTTTTGAGTGCCGTTTTGGACGTTATTTCTTAAATTTAATGCTCTATTTTATAAAATGAAAAGATTTCCTAAAACTTGAAATTATTTTGAAAATGAGTCGAATTTCCGACGTAAGTGATTATTGGTTGACGCACATGGGTGTGTATGTGACAGTGAAACTGTGATGAATGGATGTATTCGTATTGTGTGGATGAAAGGCATGGTTATGTTGTTAATGATGGTGTGTATGATCGTTGAGATATCACGTTTTTGGGTTTTGATTCGGTTTATGATAATTGGTGTATTCATGATTGTGTTGATATCATGTGTTTTGGTTGGTGTTGTATATGCCTGATAGCGGTTGATCTTAGTTGTTGTTGTTGTGATATATACTGGTGATAGTCTTACCAATTGAAGGGTAAGTGATTGGCATATTTATGCTTCGTGAGGAATTATTTCATGATAGGTGATTATATCATGTTGTGGTTGATGAGGGTTTATGATGTCTGATGTGGTCATAACTTGTGTTGAATGTTGCATGCTAGTGATGTGCGTGCATATGCATTGTTTTGGTGAAGTTAATTCCCATTGTGTGGAATTTGACTTGGATTGCCGTTAACCGATACCCGGGTGAGGATGGGTGGTTAGGCTGGATTCTTTACCCAGTGGTGTATGGGCGAATCGATGGTTACTGCATCCGGTTGATGATGGATCAGTGTTGGGTGACTTAGTCACGTGTTGGTACCACATGCATTGTGTCTGCATTTGTGTTTGCATGGGATTGTAACATGATAGGATGTCTTCCAGTGTTACAATTCTTTTGTTGGTTATTGATTATGCATATTAACTTGTACGATTGTGTCCGAGTGTTGAAATCTGAAATTTATGATGAAATGGGTGAAATAATATGCTTGTGATATATCGTTGGTTGAAAAGCTTATAATGTGTTTTAATTATGAGAAGTCTCACCCTTACTTTAACAATTTCAGATTAAAGTTAGCAGCTCAGGAATCGGTGAGGATGGCTTTAGAGCTTGTCATTTAAGTCCGTGTGTCAGTGTCATGCTCTGATTAGGTTGTAACACTGGGGAACGTTTAGTTGAGGAATTAATCATGATTCAATTGTTTCCTTGAATTCCGTTGGGAATAATTATGTTTTGGTTATGGTATTTTCCGCTGTGTAAGACATGGTCTTAGTTTGACTGATTTATTTGAACAATGACCTCAGTGTAGCATGACTACTGTTTTAATGGAAGTTTTAATTTATTTAATAATTGTGGCATCCCTTGTTCCGTGTTAACTCTGATGAAATATGACTTTAATCATTGATATAATTAACATATTCGGGGTATTTTAGAAGGGGTGTTACAATAGTGGTATCAGAGCATAGTCGGTCGTTGTGACCAGTGTCTTAATGTCATTATTCCTTTTGTATACGACATGTGTGTGAAACACTGTCGGTACTTGCTTGTTTTCCTAACTACTTGGTTGCAGGAGTGGTTTAGAAGCAAGTGGGGGAGAAGCTTTACTTCTATGACATGTTCTGGTGTGAAGAGTTAGATCGATGTGTTATTGGTTACATGAATGCAGATGTTGGTAGACTGCGTAGTTTCCCGAATTCGGAGGGATTACGAATTCAAGAAATTTAGTATAACGGTCAGATAAAGTTCTCTTAAGGGGTAACAATTAAGTACTTGTGTTGTTCGTATCACTGAGAGTGGAGGACGATGTTATGGATAATAATGTCCCTGTTAGGTGTGAGTTCTAATATTCCCCTGGGAATAATAGCGACTCATCGTTTGAGCAAGATGTTGGATTAGCTTGAGGTTATCCTTGGGTTGAATGTTTGAAGTTAAACCAAGTGATTATGAATCGTTTTGATGAGTCGATGCATATTATTGGCCTAGAAGATATTTGGTAATTAAGAAGGATGACTCTTAGAAGATGAAGCTGGTGTGGTTGAATGTTGCAACACTTCCGGTTGATCGTGAAGTTGTCAGTGTGAGTTACCTCTTTGTGTTCTTGAAAAGATTAATTGTGTCAGTGTCAATGGTTGATATAAAGTATACAATTGTGTGAATTAATTATTGGAGTTGTGGTATGACGCAATTAATCATGGTGAGTGATGTGTGTTGCGGTATGTTGAAGTTAGGATCTCAAATTTTGTATTCTATGATGTGTTGGGATTTCTCACTCTCACAAGGTGGAAATCGATTACCTATCACATGGAATTGATTTCCTGAAGCTGACAGCATTTCTTTCGAAAATTTGTAAAATTCGTAACTTGAGTTTTGGATGTCTGATTTGAGTTTCGTTTGAAGCGTTGGAAAGATAATGTGATGAACTTTGTTTTAAAAATGGTTCCAGCGCCTGGAAGTAATTTATTTATCATGTAGAGATGTTTGAGGAGAATCGGAGTTGTTGTTGATGTCGTTCTTGGTACAAAACTTGTTTCTATGACATCATACAAGACGTCAACTTTAGAGTTAAGAAATTGAAGAAGCTATTGGAAGATGCGCAGAGAAATAGATTTGTAAAACCAAGTATATTGTTTTGGGAGCTCTAATTTCAGTAGTCAAGGAGAAAGAAAGTAACGCAAATTGCGTGTGGGTTTCTGATAACTGATTAAAATGGTGATTGAGACTAAATATCTATTTCAAATTATTGGTGATTTGATGGATCAATTGATTGGAAAGTATATCTGCAGTAAAGTCGAATTGAGGTTAAACTTACCTTCGTGGTCAGGTTAAGGATGAAGATAGTTAGAGAGAAGCTTCTAGAACTCGGTATAGGCATGTTGAATGTTGTGAGGGAATTCCAACTTCGAAAGGGGGTAGAATTTTGTTAAGTTTTCATGGTGTATATTACGGTATGAGGATATGAGTTTTTTTTATCATGTTATCTCAAGTGACGGCAATGCGGTAAACCCATCTAAGGCTGACGCAGTGTTACAGTGGGAAAATCCAAAATTAGTTGCGGGTATTAGAAGATTTTATGGATATAACTAGTAACAGTCGCAGTTTATTTGAGACGAGGTCAAGAATGATATATTCATAATGAATGAGATGTTGGCATTAGTAAGAATGCGAAAGTATTAGAGATGCAACTTATGTCGATTAAGGATGGATAAGTGACGTTAGCTTTTGAGGAAAAGATAAGTGATGTTAGAAGAAAAATAAATTCGATAGGAAATGCAATCATGTTTAAGATGTCAAAATATTGACATGTGTTAAGGAAATGTTGGAAGTTTCTTTTACCGATCATATGATGAGATGTATTACCGAGATTGCATTTGAAATAAGATTCAGATTGAACATATATGGATCCTAGATGTTATGAGATTTAAAGGGAGACTAAGAGTTATGAATGTCGTTAAAGTTCTCCGCATGGATAAGGACTTCAAATGGGAACAAAATGAATTATGGTGTATTTGGGATGTTAGCATTTCATGAGTGGGAAAAATACTTAACATTTGGGTGATGCTAAGTGAGTGTGAAGAAGATTATGTAAATTGTTTGATCGATGGTACCTCATCGTCGAGATCAAATGAGAAATAATTGTGGAAGAAGTTGTAAACCTTAAAGGAAGAATTATTGGACCATGATGCTTGGGTGACTTCGAGCACAAGTTCTAAAGGAACGCTATCACAGTTTGGTACGGTGGTTTATACTCCATTGTGATTGTCGACTATCTATTGACAAATTGAGGAACTGATCACCCTTAATCTCTTGTTGATAATAGACGGGATCGTGTTGGATTGAATAGACTCATCTTGCAAGCTTGATAGTGTGTGAAGTGGTTGACGTTCTACTGAGAGGATAGTAGTTCATCAGTTCGCATGAAACTAGGAGGAAAAGGGCTAAAAAAAAGACTTGGAAATTCTTCAGCAGGTCGGAGACTTGAGTGTGTATGCGAGTTGAAGCCGCAGAGTGGAAGGTTTAGAATGTAAAAAGGTGAACAATGATTTTTTGGTAAATACTAAAGAGAGTCTAAAGATAAACATGAAACTTGTAGAGCTGGTATTTGATGAGAATCAAATGAAGATAATGACTTAAGGTGAATGATCAGAGTCGCGTAGCGGAAGTGTAATGTGATGCACTTTGTTATGCGAGTATGATTTTTGAAGTCACAAATTAAACGTTGGAGGGTGTGGAGTTTATGAAATTAATAGAAATTTCAAAATAGAATTGTTAGGTGAAGGGTTCTATGTCTTATTGGTGTTACATCCATTCTGATAGATGTATTAATTTGCAAGCTCGATCGTTGGAACGTAGCCTTGTGGTACTGGCATTGTGTATAAATGTTGTGGACGCTATGTTATGTGGAGGTTCTTATAATTGTGTTGCAGTGTAATGAAGTGATAAATCATGTATCCTAGAGTGAAGGGGGTAAGAAGTGAGATGAACTGATGCATTCTTAACCCGATAGCAATGGATCGTGTGAGATTATGGGGGTTGTATAAGAAGGATATTTGTTGGTGGTATTGGAAATGATGTCAAACATGACGTGATAGTTGGAAGGAAGGATCCAAGAGTCGTATCAGCAGTTATTAGTATCAAGTGAATTTTCGAGGACGAAAATATTCTAAGTGGGGGAGAGTTGTAACACCCCATATTTTCAATTATTATTAAATTGGAATTTGTAATTATGTATTTAATTAAAATTGGATTTTTGGGAATTTTTGGAATATTAGAAAAATAAATAAGAGGAGAGAATTTGAAATTATGGTGGGAAGAGTAGAAGGAGGGGTGTATGGAGTAAAAGCCTCTAATAATTTATTTTTATCATTATTATTATTATTATTATAGAATAATAATAAAAGGAATAAATAAAGGAGGATAAAAAGAAAAAGAAAAAGGAAGGTTATTTGGAAAAGTCATTGTACGTGGAATTGGAGAAGAGGAAAAAGAAGGAGGAAAACCAATTTGTGTCGGAAGTCGAAGAACCCACAAGGTAAGGGGTGATTTCGATTATTTAATTCATATTATCGGTTTAGATATTCAACTGTATGGATCGTAGTATGTTAGAGAATTCCGGTTTAGAATTTCTAGGTTTCCATGGATATATACCTATTTGTGTCAGATTGTGTCGGATTGTAGAAATTCATTGATTTGTATGATATAGGATCAATAAGGATGAATAAAACATGTTATATGGTGTGTTATTGGTGATGAATGATTGATTTTATGGTGTTGGAACGTGTGGGTACATTTTGAAAAGAGTGAGAAAATGATTTTGGGAACTGTTGCTATCAAACTGCGTTTTTGGGTCTGAAGGTCGTGGGAACCGGTTCCCCAGTGGGAGAACCCGGTTCCAAAGATGTAAACATTGAAATCGAGCATTTTGAACTCGGAACCGGTTCTCGGGAGGAACCGGTTCCACGTTGAAAATTTCCAAAGAAACGATTTTCTTCCGGGAACCGGTTCCACCGGAGGAACCGGGTTCCCCATTTTCCGTGGGCGTGGTATTTTTGAATGTGGAACCGTTACTCGTGGAGGAACCGGTTCCACCAAACTTTGACAATTTTTAAAACTTTGAAAATTCATAACTTTTAAACCGTAAGTCCGTTTTGAGTGCCGTTTTGGACGTTATTTCTTAAATTTAATGCTCTATTTTATAAAATGAAAAGATTTACTAAAACTTGAAATTATTTTGAAAATGAGTCAATTTCCGTAAGTGATTATTGGTTGACCATGGTGGTGTATGTGATGCTGAAACGTGATGAATGGATGTATTCGTATTGTGTGGATGAAAGGCATGGTTATGTTGTTAATGATGGTGTGTATGATCGTTGAGATATCACGTTTTTGGGTTTTGATTCGGTTTATGATAATTGGTGTATTTATGATTGTGTTGATATCATGTGTTTTGGTTGGTGTTGTATATGCCTGATAGCGGTTGATCTTAGTTGTGGTTGTTGTGATATATACTGGTGATAGTTTTACCAATTGAAGGGTAAGTGATTGGCATATTTATGCTTCGTGAGGAATTATTTCATGATAGGTGATTATATCATGTTGTGGTTGATGAGGGTTTATGATGTCTGATGTGGTCATAACTTGTGTTGAATGTTGCATGCTAGTGATGTGCGTGCATATGCATTATTTTGGTGAAGTTAATTCCCATTGTGTGAAATTTGACTTGGATTGCCGTTAACCGATACCCGGGTGAGGATGGGTGGTCAGGCTGGATTCTTGACCCAGTGGTGTATGGGCGAATCGATGGTTACTACATCCGGTTGATGATGGATCAGTGTTGGGTGACTTAGTCACGTGTTGGTACCACATGCATTGTGTCTGCATTTGTGTTTGCATGGGATTGTAACATGATAGGATGTCTTCCAGTGTTACAATTCTTTTGTTGGTTATTGATTATGCATATTAACTTGTACGATTGTGTCTGAGTGTTGAAATCTGAAATTTATGATGAAATGGGTGAAATAATATGCTTGTGATATATCGTTGGTTGAAAAGCTTATAATGTGTTTTAATTATGAGAAGTCTCACCCTTACTTTAACAATTTCAGATTAAAGTTAGCAGCTCAGGAATCGGTGAGGATGGCTTTAGAGCTTGTCATTTAAGTCCGCGTGTCAGTGTCATGCTCTGATTAGGTTGTAACACTGGGGAACGTTTAGTTGAGGAATTAATCATGATTCAATTGTTTCTTTGAATTCCGTTGGGAATAATTATGTTTTGGTTATGGTATTTTCCGCTGTGTAAGACATGGTCTTAGTTTAACTGATTTATTTGAACAATGACCTCAGTGTAGCATGACTACTGTTTTAATGGAAGTTTTAATTTATTTAATAATTGTGGCATCCCTTGTTCCGTGTTAACTCTGATGAAATATGACTTTAATCATTGATATAATTAACATATTCGGGGTATTTTAGAAGGGGTGTTACAATCTCCATGCTCCTTCCACTTCCAGAAACGTCTACAGAGCCTGGCGTACGGCTCACTCCTCAGCATCGATCTTCCAGATGGCATCTTAAGCCCATCTCCGTTTGGTTCTCCTATTCAAACAACAATATCGAGTCTAGCATACGACTCATTCTCCAGCGAAGTCTCCAACTTCTCCAAATGGCATCTGTAAGCCCATTCCCGCATCATCACCAACCGCGAGTGCAAATTTTCAGGTGTTCTCGAGTGTTCAATCATCTTTTACCTCCAGGTCACGAAAGGCAAACATGTCAATCTAACCCTTCCAGTACAAGAAGATTGAACAGGGGCAGCTGTCATACCCCAAAATTTTCCCTCCATCTTCTCAAGACATTCCATACATCCATACTCAAGGATTCCTCAAGGGTTGACCATACAAACCCTCTCCTAGACAATCAACCCAAACTAGGGTTTGGCATTTCTCAGATCAAGATGGACTTCCAACACCTCCAATGGCCCTCATGCCTCCTCATATGCTTCAAATATTCTCCATGACAAGTTTCAAGCCTCACAAGTCAACTGTGGTCAACATACAGTCAAACTTCATAATTTTTGGTCAACATCCTCATCTTGAAGTTACATTCATCATTTGATCAAGGGTTGATCATGATTCATCAAGAAAACTCAAAATTTGCTCAAAAGTCAAACTTTCTAAATTAGGGTTTCTTGAGGAAAAGTCAACCAAACTTTGACTGATCATAACTTCTTCATACTTTCTCAGAAATTTTTCCACCACCTCTTGTTTTGAAGGAAATTCAATTATCTACAACTTCATGTCTCACAAGAATGTTCAAAAAATGCTTCATTTGAGAGGTATGGATCAAAACATTACAGGTCCTTTTCAAAGTCAACAAAAAGTCAACTTTTTGTTTTGAAGATATCTTGAGCATGGAAACTCCAATTGAGATGAAACCAAAGAGGTTGGTTAGAGGACTCTTAGAGCTTTCCAAAAAATCTAAGAACTCTCAAAAATATGGAAAATTGAGCAAGATACACCATTCACAAGTTGGGAAATTTTGAAGAGATGCACAAAGAGAGATACTTCAAAAAATCAAAACTTTTGCAAATGGGCTTACTTTTTCTTCATCCAAATTTGTTCCTTATACAATTAGGAATATCCAAGCCCAATGCCACGGATTTTTATTTTATTTTTCTATTTAATTTGTATTTTATTCATTTAAATACAAATTAAATTCAAAAATAAAGTATAAAATCAAAATTAATTGCAAAATTGATTTTTCTCTCTTCCTTGAGATCCAAGCAACTCAATAAAGCCAGCAAATTTCAAAATTTGATTGGATATGGAAAGAATTTGATTGAAATTGATCAAAAAAGAGAAAATTTGATTTGGTACAAAATCAAATATATTTTGCATTGATTGATGATTGATTCTTTCTCAAATCAGCTCCAATTCCATCTACTATATATATACAATGCATCCACACGAATTAGGGTAGAAAAATTGGCTGGAGAAACCCTATTAAAGTTCAAAAAAACCGTGCTATATGTTAAGGACCAAATTGTGGTTCTTTTGTACATTATTTTGTGGTCCTTAACAATGTCTTTTATTTAATTTGTATATTTATTCTAAGTATTTTGCTTTAATTAGGTTTTTATCTAGTTTTTGTTTAATATATATTATTTGACTTTATTTACTCTTATTTGTAGGAATTTATTATCTAACTCTCCCAAGCTTGGAATCAAGAATTTCAAAGAGCTTTAGGGACGATTCTTTTGAAGATAATTTTGGAATATAGAAGCATGCTGCAGGTCGCGCTCAGCGCGGTGCCAGCATGAGCGCGCTCAGCGCGCGTGACCGGGCTCAGCGCGGTCTGCGAAAAAAGCAGAAAAAGGACAGAACACATGCTTTCACTTTTGAGCCACCAACCCATCATTGCACCAGACTTTTTGGCTTGTAAAGGAAGCAAGAAAACATAGACCATGATTATCTTTTCATCTTGGTAATCTAGGGCAAGTTTAGCAAGAAAAACCATAGCTTTTCTCTTGATTTCTCTCATGTTCATCATCTCTACCAACAATCTTGAGAGCAAGGCAACCATGGAAATGAGTGGCTAAGCTCCTTTTGTGTCAAGATTAGAGGTAGTTGATCTATAAGTATGTATTTATATTAATCCATTTGTGTATGAACATGGTTGATGATTAATATAGTTGAATATCTTTGTTCTTCATCTTTATGCTTTGAGTTTTGCTTGGAAAAAAAGATTTCAAAGTGACCTAGGATATTCATCCTCTCACAAACAAATGCTAGGAATAGATTTGTGTGTTAGAGTTTACAAAATATTGAACTTAATGATTATCATGCTAATAGTTGTAGTGAGGAATCATGCAAGGATTAACATGATAACATTCACAATCTTGGTGGGAAATCTACAAGATTGAGAGGATATGTATTTATAGAAATCATCTATTATGTTCATCACTTGATTAAATGAATATGTATGAAACTAGATCAATGAAACTAATCTTGACATGCCTTCTTAACTTGAAAACAATCTCAAACTCTCTCTCTAATCCAAACTATAACTCTCTTTGAAAGACTTGATTTAGTGTTGTTTGGAAACTCATGGTTCTAGTAGAGTAGATAACAAACCCATTGGTTACATCATCTTAAAACATACTTTTTCTATTGAAAGACTATAACATGCACCAATCCCTGTGGAATCGATAATTAAAAATACTTTGTTCACGGAAATACCTTACAACAAAATGGCGCCGTTGCCGGGGATTGGCGTTTGATGTTGTTAGTATAGCAATAGTTGTGTGTTTTAAGACTTTTTCTACTAATCTCTTTTTGTTTCTCTTGTGTGGCTAGACTTTTCAGGGAATTAGTTTATGCGGGGAAGTATTCCGGTCGACCAACTCCTTTTCGATCCCGAAATTGAAAGGACGGCTAGAAGACTTAATAGTAGTGCTAAAAGACGGAAAAGACTAGCCCGACAAAGACAAGAAAGAGGAGAAAGAGGAGAAGCATCTACTTCTTCAACACCACCCGTGTTTGGAGAAGTCACCACTATGGCGGAGAATCAACCACCACCACCACCACCACCGCGGGGGCCGTGTGTCAATAGCCCTCGCCATAATGCTCAATTTGCCCGACAAGCAAATGCAAGGGTCGCGGAAATGAAAACGGGTTTGCTTCAACTTCTCTATGCAAGTCCATTTCATGGCCACGATCATGAAGACCCTTACACTTACCTTACCAAGTTTTATGAGATCGCGGGAGCGGCGGGTGCTCCGGAAGACCAAGAAGAACAATATTTCCAAAGGCTTTTCCCTCATTCTCTAGTGGGGAAAGCAAAAGATTGGTATCTTGATCAATTGCAAGAGACGATGACTAATTGGAATGTTTTGGAGGAAAAGTTTCTTGAACGCTTTTTCCCTCAATCACGTTTCATGGAGGCTAAGACGGCTATCTCGGTATTTTCGCAAGGAGTCAACGAACCTTTGAATCGGGCGTGGGAAAGATATAAGTCTATGTTAAGGAAGTGTCCGAGCCATGGATTTGATGAGCTCACCCAAATTCATATCTTCCGAAATGGTCTCCAACCGCAACACAAATTGTTGTTGGATGCCACGGCGGGGGGTTCCTTGATGGCAAAAACACCATATGAAGCCATCCAAATAATTGAAAAGATGGGCATGAATGATCACCAAACTCATCATGATCAAGGAGGTGTACAAGTGAAAACGGGGGTTCTAGAAATTGGTTCGAGTCACGAAGCACTTGTGACGCAAAACAAATTGTTTGCGAAACAAGTTGAAGAGTTGACAAAACAAATGGCTAGACTCCCTCAACAAATCATGGAGTTACAAGGAGCATCAAATAAGCAAGCTCACCAAATAGCTTGTTGTGAATTGTGCAAAGGAGATCATAAAACCGGATTTTGTCCGCCGGAGAATGAGGAGGCGAATTATATGGCCAACCAAGGATATCAACAACGAGCTCCATACCCTTATCAAAATCAAAACCAAGGTTACCAACAAAGGGGTAACCAAGGTTATCAAGGAGGGTGGAGGCAAGATAACAATAACCAAGGAAGGCAAAATCCATATCAAACACAACAACAAAATCAAAGTCAACCACAAAATCAGAGTCAACAACAAAACCAACCTCAAAATCAAGTGAGATCGTCCAACATTCAAGACACTCTAGCTCAATTTATGCAAGCCTCAATGGCTAATCAAAAGAGCACGGAGGCATCCATCAAGAATTTGGAGACACAAGTGGGACAACTTGCTAAGCAACTTTCCGAACAAAGTGCTTCGACATCGTTTTCCCCAACTACGCAAACAAATCCTAAGGAGCATTGCAAAGCCATAACAACAAGAAGTGGAAGGGTTTGTGATGAGAAAAGGAAGGTAGTTGAAAGAAAGAAGAAAGTAGTGGAGAAGGATGACGAAGTAATAGTGGAGGAAGAGATAGTTGAAAAAGATGAAGAGGTTGAAGTCGAAAAATATGATAATGTTAATGTGGAGAATGACTTAGTTGAAAATGAGGTGTTAGTTGAAAATGAAAAAGAAAATGGTGAAGTTGAAAAGGAGAAAGTAGAGGAGAAAAAGAAAAGAATGAAGAAGGGAAAAGAGAAGGAAGTAACTTATCCGTTGAGAAGTTTGCCATATCCTCACCTTCCTTCTAAAAAGGATGATGCAAAGCACTATGCTAGGTTTATGGATATTTTCAAGCAATTGCAAATAAATATTCCATTTACCGAAGCATTAGAGCAAATGCCCAAATATGCAAAATTCATGAAGGATATCTTGACGAAAAAGAAGAGGTACACGGATCAAGAAACCATAATGGTGGATGCTAGTTGTAGTGCAATAATTCAACGCACTATTCCGAAGTAAGAAAGTGATCCGGGTCGTGTAACTTTGCCCGTGACCATTGGAGATGTGTACGTGTCGGAAAGGGATTAATTGATTTGGGGTCAAGCATCAACTTGATTCCATTATCCATTGTGAAGAGGTTGGGGGAGATTGAATTAAAGTCCACAAAAATGACATTGCAATTAGCGGACAAGTCTATTACTCGCCCACACGGCGTAGCATTAGATTTGTTGGTAAAAGTGGACTAATTCTTTTTTCCGGTTGATTTTGTTGTCATAGACATGGAGGAAGATGTGGATGCACCTTTAATTCTCGGGAGACCATTCATGAAAACGGCAAGGATGATGATTGATATAGATGATGGCCTAATGAAGGTGAGAGTACAAGATGAAGAGATTTGCTTTAATCTTTTTGAAGCAATGAAGCATCCCATGGATAAGAAAGATTGTTTTAAGATTGACGTTATTGAGGAAGCAACACAAGAAGTGAATGACGATGATGATAGTCGAGATATTGAGGAGTGTTTGGAAGGAGTGGAGATTTCAAAGGAGATGCACCCTTGGGAGGAAGAAGAGGAAAGTTTGAAAAAAGATCTAAAAGATGATGACCAAAAACTTGAGTTGAAAGAGCTACCGTCTCATTTAAAGTATGTGTTTCTTGAGGAGGGAGGTAAAAAGCCCGTAATCATTAGCAATACATTGTCGGAGAATGAGGAGGAAAGCTTAATTGAAGTTTTGAAATCGAACAAAAATGCGATTGGTTGGGTCTTAGCCGATTTGAAAGGCATAAGCCCGGCCTATTGTATGCACAACATTAGGATGGAGGATGAGTATAAGCCGGTAGCCCAACCTCAACGGCGATTGAATCCGGTGATGAAGGAGGTGGTTCGCAAAGAAGTAGTGAAGATGCTTGAAGCGGGCATGATTTACCCTATTTCGGATAGTACGTGGGTGAGCCCGGTTCATGTGGTTCCGAAGAAAGGGGGGTTGACGGTGGTATCTAATGATAAGGATGAGCTAGTGCAAACAAGGAAAGTGACGGGGTGGAGAATGTGCATCGATTACCGTAGGCTTAACAAAGCGACGAGAAAAGATCATTTTCCTCTCCCGTTCATGGATCAAATGTTAGAAAGGCTTGCGGGACAACAATACTATTGTTTCTTGGATGGTTATTCAGGATACAATCAAATCTCGGTGAATCCGGAGGATCATGAGAAAACAGCTTTCACATGTCCTTTTGGGAATTTTCGCATATAGGCGTATGCCTTTTGGCTTATGCAATGCACCGCCGGCGACATTTCAAAGGTGCATGCAAGCTATATTCGCCGATTTGATCGAGAAAACAATTGAGGTTTTTATGGATGACTTTTCCGTTTTTGGAGCTTCATTTGATTTATGTTTGGAAAATTTGGACACCGTCTTGAAGAGGTGTGTGGAAACCAACTTGGTTTTGAATTGGGAGAAATGCAACTTTATGGTGACCGAGGGGATTGTCCTTGGCCACAAGATCTCTTCAAGAGGAATTGAAGTCGACAAAGCAAAAATTGATGTCATCGAGACGCTTCCCCCACCTTCTAATGTCAAAGGCATTCGGAGCTTTTTGGGTCACGCGGGATTCTATCGACGATTCATCAAGGGCTTCTCCAAAATAGCCAAACCTTTGAGCAACTTGCTCAACAAAGATAAGTCTTTTTTGTTTGATACCGATTGTTTGTTAGCTTTTGAAAAGTTGAAGGAGAACTTGATAAATGCACCCATAATCACGACGCCAAACTGGAAACTAGATTTTGAACTAATGTGCGACGCTAGTGATTATGCGGTGGGAGCCGTATTAGGCCAAAGGAAGAACAAAATCTTCCATGCTATACATTATGCGAGCAAAGTTTTAAATGATGCTCAGATCAATTATGCAACAACTGAAAAAGAGTTGCTCGCAATTGTATATGCATTGGAAAAGTTTCGTCCTTACTTAATTGGTTCAAAGGTTGTAGTTTTCACGGATCATTCGGCGATAAAATATCTGCTTACCAAACCGGACTCTAAACAAAGACTAATCCGATGGATTCTTCTTTTGCAAGAATTTGATTTAGAAGTCCGAGATAAAAAAGGTTCGGAAAATTTAGTAGCGGATCATTTGTCCCGCTTAGTGAACGTGAAAGTTACGGATAAAGAAAAAGAAGTGGAGGAGGAATTTCCGGATGAGAAGTTATTTGCAATCCATGAGCGACCTTGGTTTGCCGACATGGCAAATTACAAGGCCGCCGGATTAATGCCGGAAGATTTGACTTGGAATGAGAAGAGAAAATTTTTAGCCGATACGAAGTATTATGTGTGGGATGAACCTTACATTTTTCGGTTGAGTAGTGATGGATTGCTCAGAAGGTGTGTGAGTAATGAAGAGGCCAAAAACATTCTTTGGCATTGTCACAATTCCCCTTGTGGGGGACACTATAACGGAATGCGGACGGCCACCAAAGTCCTCCAATCGGGATTTTATTGGCCTTCGCTATTCAAAGATGCGTGTGCTCACGCTAAGTCATGTGACAAATGTCAAAGAAGTGGTGGGATAGGAAAAAGAGATGAAATGCCATTGAACAATATGTTGGAAGTGGAGGTGTTTGATTGTTGGGGGATTGATTTTATCGGTCCTTTTCCATCCTCGTTTTCAAATGAATATATTCTTGTTGCTGTGGATTACGTGTCAAAGTGGGTAGAGGCCATTGCTTCGCCTAAGGCTGACGCCAAAACGGTTATCAAATTTTTGAAAAGAAACATTTTTTTCTCGTTTTGGTGTGCCTAGGGTGCTCATTAGTGATGGTGGGTCGCACTTTTGCAATGCATTATTACAAAAACTTTTGAAACAATTTGGTGTCAAGCATAAAGTGACGACTCCCTATCACCCTCAAGCAAATGGCCAAGCCGAAGTGTCTAATAGGGAAATCAAGAAGATTTTGGAAAAAACTGTTTCGGGTTCTAGAAAAGATTGGTCACAAAAATTAGATGAAGCTTTGTGGGCGTATCGAACCGCCTATAAAGCTCCTATTGGACTAACCCCGTTTCAGGTTGTGTATGGCAAAACTTGTCACCTCCCGGTAGAGATGGAGCACAAAGCATTATGGGCCCTCCGATTCTTGAATTTCGATCCATCATTGGCGGGTGAAAAGCGAAAGACACAACTCGTTCAATTAGAAGAAATGCGCGAGGGAGCTTACCATTCAAACCGGAGGTACAAAGAAAAAGTTAAGGTTTCTCATGATAAGAAGATAAAGCTCAAGGAATTTAGGCCGGGACAAAAGGTTCTCTTGTTCAATTCCCGGATGAGGCTTTTTCCGGGAAAACTCAAAACAAAGTGGTCCGGTCCGTTTTTTCATCAAAGAGGTCAAAGAGTATGGTGCAATTGTCTTGCAAGATCTTGCACGAACAAAAGAATGGACGGTGAATGGGCAGCGGTTGAAACGGTACGTTGGCGGAGAGGTGAGCCGCAACATAGCCGAATCTTTCTTCGATGATCAATGATCATCATGAACCGTCGAGCTCTACCGACGTTAAACAAAGCGCTTGTTGGGAGGCACCCCAACATTGTAAGTATTCTTCCTTGCACTCATTTACACTTGCCCGCACTGTTAATTTTGCTGTCAAAATTTAAAATTTCAGGCCAGCCGCTAGCAGCGCACTTTGACCCATCTGGAACTTTCGCTGCGATAGGGACCCCGCTGTCCGATTTTAAAAAAAATTTGAAAAAAATTACATTTTTGGAGGCCCATTCGTGGCCTGAGTGTTTAAATCAGGGTTAGGGCTCTTTTAAACCTTTTTTCACTCTTTTCTTCACCATTCCTCATCCTCTCAAAATCTCAAAAATCCCCAACCAAAAATCTCCGAATCTTTGCAAAATTCTTTGTCGAATCAATCATCCAAGGCATCCTAGTAAGTGTTCTATGTTTTCCCTTTCTCAATTTTGTGTACATTGCATGTTTAGGTTAGATTTTGAAAACCTAGGGTTAGGAATTTTCGAATTTTCTCTTAGAATTAGGATGTTTTTGTGTTAGAGAAGTACTAGGATGTTATTTTCGCTGCCCTAGGAAGTTGTTGTGTGGAGAAAAATTGCTTTGCGTAAGAATTTTTCGAATCGCAGAGCTCCGGTCAAGGCCACGGGTCTCAGAATTTTGAAAAATTCTTCTGCTGTGTATTTAGTGTTTTCGATTAGTTGTAATGCCTCGGTTGGTTGGTTTGCTTTGCTGTTTGCATGATTCTTTGCTAATGGACACCTCGGTGTCACTTTTCCGTTGATTTTGTGTTGAACATTTCAGATGGCACCTAAGCGTCAACGAGTTTCCTCTGCTGGAGCTGGGCCGTCTCGGCCTGCTGCGTTCGACCCCGTGCGATTCTTGGGGGCTGCTCAGGAAGCTCGCTACAAAGAGCTCGAGGAGCGAAACATATGGACTGAGCGCACCATCATCCTCCGTGAGCAAGGGCACTACCACACCCCTCATGTCATCCTCGATAACTACGGGTTGGACGTTCTTTGCAACCCTCAGACAAAGGTGAACGTGGAGCTGGTTCGCGAGTTCTATGCTAATGCTATCCCGGCCGAGGGATGTGAGTTTCGCTTTGCTTGTTCGAGGCAACTGCTTTTTCTCGCATATCATCAGCTCGGGCATCAACTGGACAGCCCCAGAGGACCAATTGGATATCTACAATGAGCACCTGGCTCGTGGTAATTGGGATCATAACATGCTGAGGACTAAGCTCTGTTTGTCGGGGCATTCTTATGAGGTGAATCGGGCTGGTCAACCTTTGAAATTCAACAGGGCCAGTCTGAAAACTAGTGCCAGAGTTATGATGTGTGTGGCTCGCATAACCGAAACCTAGGAGCCACACATCTTCGATACCCATGGAGACGGCAGGTTTGATTGCTTACATGCTCGATGAGGAGCAAATTGATTTTGGTCGTCTGATCGCAAATGAGCTGAAGAGGGTTACACTTAGTTATACCTCCAGGGGGAGCGTATAAAGTGTGCTCTCACTTATCCTGGGTTGATCATGGGTTTGCTGAAGAGGGCGAAGGTAGCCTTTCCTGCAGTAGGACACCTCACCATTGATGGAGTTGTTGATGATCACTACTGTGATCGATTTTGTAGGGTCCTTGATAATACTGCTGCCTTGTCCCAGCTTGCGCGCACTTCTCGAGCTAGTCCATCAGAAGAATGGAACTGACAGATGCATCTCGCTCATCAGAGAGCATTTATGTTTATGCATGACAGCATGGAGCACCTTGCTCTACAGATTCGAGCCCGGAGTGAACCATTTCACTGCACGGTGAGCAGCTCAAGTTATCTTTGGTTGGTCGGGTCGGGCCAAATGATGAGGAGGAGGTGGGAGATGAGGATGATGGTGAAGAGAGTTCTGGTTCTGGTTCCGACTCAGGGTCGATTGGAGATTCGATTCTCGAGGCCTCTGACTGATGATTTCTTTCATTTTCCTGCTTTTATTTTACTTTCAGCATTCTAGTTCTAGATTTTACTTTGCATTTTAGTTTTTAAACTCTGGATTTTGTTGGTTGCCATCCAATTTTGGGGATTGGCTTGTAATTCCAAATTGACATTTTGTAGGCATGGAGCCTAAATATTTCTTTTTAAGTTTTTAACACCAGTTTGGGGTGTCTTTTCATTTTAAGTTTAGTTTCTTTTATTTTGTTCTATTTTTATTCTATATTTTTAGATTATAGTATTTAGTTGAATGTACTTCTTGTGGTTTGTCCGAATTCTTCATCGGGTCTTCAAAGCTAGTAAGCGTGTTTCACCAAAGTGATGGTGATGATAAAAGTCTTGATTCATTCCACAAGGAAGGTACACATTTTATCGTTTTGTAGAAACATAACATGTCTATGAAATTTGTTCTTTATGCAAGATATTTTGGCATGTACAAATAAAAAATTTTGTTCACATTCGAATCATTAGGACATAAACCACATATGTGAGAAGCTTCCACTTTTTACGAAATATAGAGTGGCTTGTAGTTGTGTTAACTCGTGTGATTCATGCTTAATCTTTACTTGTTTGTGATAACTTGGAAACTAAGAAATGATCAAGGCAAATTTTTTGTGCACTATGAGGAAAACCACCAATTCTAAAAAGGGCTTCAATTACCCGTGAGAGAGCGAATCCTTGTGAACCCCTTTGAGCTTAAGTAGTATTTGTAGGATGAATGTATCAAATCAACTAATTGTTAAGTATGCCACTTAATAGTTGTTGATAATCTTTGAAAAATTCAATGATAATTCATTCTATAAATTTTCTTGTTTGTGAATACCAACCCTTTTGTTAATTAACCCGAAAAGCATGTTCTTGAATAAAAAAGGATTGATATAAATGAAGTTGGGGAGGTGGATCAAAAAGAACCTAGAATTGATGGCACAATGATCCTAAGAAAAAGAAAAAGAATGGAGAAAAGAAAAATACAAAAGAAGAAAGAAATTTGTTTATGAAAAGATACAAAAAGAAAAAGAAAAGAAAGAGAGGATCATTGTGTAGAAAAAGAAAAGAGGTTGCGAATAATAAGATGGGAATTAGTTGTGAAATGCTCTTCATATCCTTTTACCCGATTCGTTTCAATGGCTTTGTACTTAAATATCCCTTGTTTCTAACCTAAGCCAAGTTACAACCTCGAAAGTCCTTATTGATCTTTGTTTCCATTTTATCTTTTAACTTGTTTCGATGAATGCATGAATTACTCTGGATGTGCATAATTATGAGTGAGAGTGTTTAGTCCTTTGTAAATATACATTTTGTTCTTCATGAATTCTAAAGAAATGATTAGGTGATTCAAGTGTGAACATATCTTTTGTTTTGTTAAATGTTTTGATATCTTGTGTTTAGAACTTAATTCATGGCCATGTTGTGTTTAGAAGAAGCGAGTGATGTGTGCTTTTGCCTGGTATGTTGAGTTTGAACCATTACTCTTGTGTGAGTTTGCATGCTTGCATTTTGTTCCTTCTAGCTTTGTAAGATTATTGACTTTTGTTTGGGGACAAACAAAGAAGTAAGTTGGGGAGAGTTGTTAAGGACCAAATTGTGGTTCTTTTGTACATTACTTTGTGGTCCTTAACAATGTCTTTTATTTAATTTGTATATTTATTCTAAGTATTTTGCTTTAATTAGGTTTTTATCTAGTTTTTGTTTAATATATATTATTTGACTTTATTTACTCTTATTTGTAGGAATTTATTATCTAACTCTCCCAAGCTTGGAATCAAGAATTTCAAAGAGCTTTAGGGACGATTCTTTTGAAGATAATTTTGGAATATAGAAGCATGCTGCAGGTCGCGCTCAGCGCGGTGCCAGCATGAGCGCGCTCAGCGCGCGTGACCGGGCTCAGCGCGGTCTGCGAAAAAAGCAGAAAAAGGACAGAACACATGCTTTCACTTTTGAGCCACCAACCCATCATTGCACCAGACTTTTTGGCTTGTAAAGGAAGCAAGAAAACATAGACCATGATTATCTTTTCATCTTGGTAATCTAGGGCAAGTTTAGCAAGAAAAACCATAGCTTTTCTCTTGATTTCTCTCATGTTCATCATCTCTACCAACAATCTTGAGAGCAAGGCAACCATGGAAATGAGTGGCTAAGCTCCTTTTGTGTCAAGATTAGAGGTAGTTGATCTATAAGTATGTATTTATATTAATCCATTTGTGTATGAACATGGTTGATGATTAATATAGTTGAATATCTTTGTTCTTGATCTTTATGCTTTGAGTTTTTCTTGGAAAAGAAGATTTCAAAGTGACCTAGGATATTCATCCTCTCACAAACAAATGCTAGGAATAGATTTGTGTGTTAGAGTTTACAAAATATTGAACTTAATGATTATCATGCTAATAGTTGTAGTGAGGAATCATGCAAGGATTAACATGATAACATTCACAATCTTGGTGGGAAATCTACAAGATTGAGAGGATATGTATTTATAGAAATCATCTATTATGTTCATCACTTGATTAAATGAATATGTATGAAACTAGATCAATGAAACTAATCTTGACATGCCTTCTTAACTTGAAAACAATCTCAAACTCTCTCTAATCCAAACTATAACTCTCTTTGAAAGACTTGATTTAGTGTTGTTTGGAAACTCATGGTTCTAGTAGAGTAGATAACAAACCCATTGGTTACATCATCTTAAAACATACTTTTTCTATTGAAAGACTATAACATGCACCAATCCCTGTGGAATCGATAATTAAAAATACTTTGTTCACGGAAATACCTTACAACACTATACAAGCAACTAGCAACCATTGATCCAGCCTGTTTCAATCGTTTTTGAGGATTCAAACACATTCCTTGACATCCCTGGAAGCATTCCTGACCCTTACATTGCCCAAAAACATCAAGAATTGCAAGAACACGATTTCGGTTTGTCAAACTTTTTCCAAAATCGAATTCTATTATTCATGCATTTTTAACATGTTTTGTTGTTGTTTTTGTGATTAGAATGGAGTTTGCAAGCTTTCTGGGCAATTTGATTGCATTTCCATAGCCTGAAACACGATTTGCCATTGCTAGGGTTTTCAGTTTCAAATTAGGGTTTCTCTAAAATGGAAAAATTGGACCATGAGACTACCACCATCGTGTTCGAAACGATGTTTCCAATCGATTCATACCCTTGAATGTTATTTATATTGCTTGTACATGATTTTGGAAATTGCAGGGGCTATAGCGTCGCACTGAGGCCGACGTTATGTTTTCAAAATTTCAAAATGAGGAAGATGAAGTTTGGCGCGAGATCGGTGTAACCAGGGAACGACACCTGTTTGTAAACCATTCGCTCCGTTTCCATGACACGCGTGCACGCTGGTTCAGTTGGCAAAGGCATGGGGGTGTGAAAGCAAGGTCTCCAGTTCGATCCCTGGCCATGGCAAAGTATTTTTACAAGTTTGCAACATTTTCATATTTTCATATTTGTTTTATTTAATATTTTCATGCATTTTAATTTATTTCACAATTTTATATCATGCATTAAAAAACACCAAAAAATATTTTCCTTTTTGCATTATTTCCAGAAAATGTTTATTTAATTTATAAAATTAAAAAATATTATTTTGCATGCATATTTACTTTTATTTCTAATTTATCATTTAAATCACTTTTAATTAGTTTTTAATTATTAAATTAACTCCAAAAAATCCCAAAAAATTATTTTGGCATATTAATGTTGTTTCTTGCCTGAAATATTTTTCCCATTAAAAAATTAGCATTTTCACTAACATTTTCCTCTTATTCGATTTTCTCGTATTTTCCGATTTCTCATCTTTTCACAGGTTATCCCGTTTCGGACGATTTCTTTTTACCGTTTTCTTTTTTCCAATCATGTAATTGCTTATGGGATGTAATAGTTTAATTAGGGCTTTTATTTTCCGCATTTTTTTCAATTATGTATCTGCCCCAAAGCCATATAATAGCGTAGGACATTTACTTTCCGCACTTTACATTCCCGCATTTTAATTTCCGCACCTATAAACTGCTAGTAATTAGGCGTGTATGGCAAGATAAAATTGGACATAGATCACTCATAATTTCAAGATAAAAATATTCGAATCAACACACTCTTTTCACACATGCACCCCTTAGGGTAATTCTCTCTCGTTGCCTTACGAATTCAAATGGTCATGTCCCTCGAACGTAGAGGTATTCTAGCACCGTTGATTTCAAAACAAATCATCATAGTCCCTTCGATACAAAGATCATAAGACCCACGATGTCGCCTCCGAATACATGATCTTGACCCTCGATTGTCGCCTACGAAAAATAATGATAGTCCCTTCGAATGTGCTAGGATACTTCCTACGAGTTGCTTTCTATGACCATCCGATGTCCCTTCGAATGTCCCGCTTACATCCAACGAATGGAGTTACCTACCAACTAATGGTATGGATAGCGCTATTCTAAAGGAACGTAAAATAACACAAAAATGACCATTTTGAGTAGGTAATAAGACTTTTAATTGCTTGCTCTATCAAAATACTTTTCACACCTCACACTTTTGTCAAAGTTCAAACTCTTTTCAAAAATGAAACATTTCCAAACACTTTGTATACATTCCTACATGAATCATTACAAAGTCAAAGCGAAATGCCTTTTCAAAACATTTTTGTCAAACACACAGAAAGCACAATTTCAAAAAAGTGATCTAAGAGCAACTAAGAGCCCGTAGATAACTACGGATGAAAAAGGGTGCTAATACCTTCCCTTTTCATAACCTTCTCCCTTACTCAGAATCTAACGAAGGTCTTTTCCTGTTCTTTTCACCTTCCCTTAATTGGATAAAAGAAAATTCGGTGGCGACTCTTGCTATCCGCACATTTGCGATACAAAAACCTACAAAGTCAGTTCACCGTATTACACAATGCTATGCGTAGGTGTATACGGAATGCAAATGGTGAATTAATGGTTCCCATGCTTATGTATACAATGTCATGCATGAACATATGGGGGATGCAAAGTCAACAATCCTAATACTCTCACATGTATGGTTATGAATGAGTGTGTTAAGAGTGTAATGTGAAATCGGAATTCCAATGCTTATGTTCAATGCTAGTTGTGAACATGTGGAATGCAAGGAATTAACAGTTACAATGTGTGAAATGGAGGTCGATGCATGATTATGCTTATGATGCAAGTTGTGTTAGTGACCTAATGTTCCAAATGCAAAGTTTCGATGCAAGCATGGTATACCTCAAAGCAATAAGGAATAATCATGTCAAATCCTAGTTAAAACATTAACACAAACACTTGGAATGCGAATGAATGAACTATGTACAATGCACATAATGATCAAAATGCTTTAATACCTACATGTCGAAGGCAAATTACACTTCAAGTCACCATGAATTGATGCAAACGAAACAAGCTAAATGTTCCCTAATGCATGAGCATGCGGTGGATGATGCAATGTGCACGAATTTGCGGCTTATGTGCGGGGGAAACATAAATGCATAAAGCTACATGCATGCTATGTACAAAATCCTCATTCCGACACAAATAAGGCGGCAAAATCCAATTCAAATCAAGGAATTCAAGAGTACAAGTTCAAGACCTAGAATCTACGTCGAATTTGCATGTGATTTCAGTATTCAATTTCAAGAAAAGCTGAAAATTCGAAAACAGCTTAAAATAAGTGCTTATTTGAACCTAACACTTACTTGAGCTTGAAGTTTGAATCAAATTGAAGAGGCATCCCTTGTGCTCTTCAAAGAAAATACCAAATCAAAGAGTAATTGTGGATAATCTTCAGGATTAGACTTGAATCCTTGAGGAAAACTTGAAATCCAATGGAGGATTGAAGAAGGATGAAGAGAAACTCTTAAATCTTGAGATTGAGGAGAAAATCGAGATCAAACCGTTCCTTCCATGTCAAATGTGAATAGAAGGAGGAGAAGATGATATAGATGGAAATAGGAGGAGCTGTAATGGAGAAAAACCAGAATTCGCAGGTCGCGCTTAGCGCGGGGGGCGCGCTTAGCGCATTCTGTGCAAGAAGCCAGTGGTGCACGGAGGTCCGGTGGCGGCCTGTGGTGGTTGCTTGGAGGGAAAGTTGAAGTTTAAGCTTTTTGAGTTTTTGTGCTTTGGAATTTTGAGAGAATTGGAGTGTGTGTGGTAATGGAAAATTAAGCAAATGAATGTGTTGTCTTGATTTGTGAAGGGGGAAATCCATTTATAGTTTTGGATCTTTAATCAACAAGCTAATCATGATTATCCAAATAATTTTCGTAATTAATCCAAAACAGCTAAATCCGTGCGGAATTCGGAGTCGGAATGTAAACGAAAAGTGTCTGGAATGCGATTTTGCTTACGTGAATCAAAATCCCGACCTGATCCGATGAATGGTCAAGGAAATAGAAATTTTTGAAGTTTCAGCCCCAGTTTTGGACCACTGACACGTGCAGAATTTTATTCGCACTCTGTGGAGGAAACGCCTCAGATGAGGATCTTCTGTTTGGAATTTGCACATGCGTATCTCTGGGACATTTGAAGCTAACAAGATTTGTGAACTTTTGGCACCGGTCCCATCCTGTTTCGATAAAAATCGAGTGAGATATGATTTTTCGAACTTTGCATATCAGATGAAAATTGCTCGGTTCAGCTCAAAAATCAAACTCAAAGATTAAAATTCTGGTACCGATCGGTGGGGAATTAGCTCTCGAGTTGCAAATGAGATTTGTAGAGGACCTTGATACGGAATTTTAGAAATTGGTCCCGCTCAATTCCGAGCTTCCAGCTAGAAAATAAAGCCTTTTCAGTGAGCCAAAACGCACGGTTCAGCACTAAAATCAGCTTGATATGCCGGGGAAAATGACTCCTTTGAGAGCCTTCGTCACAAAATCCGTTCTCGGCTTCCAAACGAAAGTTATAGATAATAATGAGAGGGGAATGTCAGTCGAGCATCAACAGAAAATACCCTAGAGAGTAAGAGATACGCCTTCTAGAGTATCAAAAATGCGCCGAGACCCGAAATCCACTTTATTGAAAAATGAGCTCTTTTTGGATACCATTCGAAATACCTGGAATCTGATACTCCGTATGACGAATGCTATGTATGATATGACATGTATTTTTTTATGCAATGAAATTATAAGCCCAAAAATAATGCAAGAAAGAAGAGGGTAAATTTTGGGGTACAACAGCTGCCCCTATTCAATCATCCTCTAGCTTAGGAGCGAGATTGGCTTATGCCTTTCGAGCGACAAGGTATGAGGTGATTGAATACCAAAACGGATCCAGAAATTTACACTCTGAATCTCAAAAGCTGCATCAAAAGATAGGTGTGGACACTCCAAAATTCTAAGGAACCTTACTGGAGAAAAGGAGCATGTTGCGCCAGAGCTTAACTGGGCCACAACCAAAGAAAGCATAGAATAAATGCTGAATTCTGTGAAGGCGGATACAAGTGCTAACCTGACCTAAGAAGAATTGGCCTCTACCCAATTCAATCCGCAATATCAGGGGAGAGCTGACACGTAAGCGGAAGCAAAGACTTGATACACCGACTAGACTACCACATTACGCCAGGGAATAACCGGACGGGTTAGTGATGCAAAGGCTAGAAAGTGCCGAGTAGGCTTTACTGACTCAGAACACTACACTCTGAGAAGGGAGACAAAGAGGATCCTTGTTCCCGAAAAGGCACAGGAGTAAGACCTGTCCTCGAATCGCACCGTGGGATGTCCGCGCTTTCAACGAAGACGAAGACCGAAATGCGACTGTGCTCACACACAATACAGAGCAACTTGCATCATGCGTAAGGAGAGAGATACTCAAACCTTGACCAAGAATTGGTAGCGAATCAACTCTTGTGCAAAAAGAATAAAGCAAGGGTAGGGCTTGCTGAAGACGTGTTGCACCGGGGTAAGAGCCGGCAGCTTCAACACCAAGAGACGTGTTGCACCAGATGAGACTGGCAGCTCCAACACCAAAAGACGTGTTGCACCAGATGAGACTGGCAGCTTCAACACCAAGAAACGTGTTGCACCAGATGAGACTGGCAGCTCCAACACCAAGAGACGTGTTGCACCAGAGAATACTGGCAGCTTCAACACCAAGAGACGTGTTGCACCAGAGAATACTGGCAGCTTCAACAACAAAGGAAATGCCCCACACCCAAAAGCTATCCTCGCTGGGACTTCAGAGAGACATCGGGACACTACTGGGGACTGAAGGTTCATTGCTCTTGGCTTATAATTCGATGAAAATGTATGAATTTCCTAAAAGTTAATGCAAATGCGATGATGCATGTTTTCAAAAGATGAAACGTGAACTGCGACCAAAAGGTCACAAGATGATCAACTTCAATCTGATAATCCACTGGGGAGATAATAATGGAGATCAACCAAGGATACGGTCAAGCTGATAATTCTGGAAAGACCACTTGAAGAGATCGAGATCTACCATACAACCCTGCCGAGGAGATGATACCGCGGGACCCTGTCATGCTGGACAGTGATCCATTGGGGGAACCAAAAGAAGACACTTGAAGAAGAAATCTACCGTTACCCATCACAACTCTAGCTGGGGAGACAAAGATATGTCAACTGCTGGGGATGTCAAGAGGGACGTGCCCCAACTCCAACTGGGGATATTGGGAAATACAAACTCTCTAGGGAGGATCATCCATGGACAATATGCGACTCATTGGGGAACCAAACGCCCGATCAACAATCCAGATAACACCTCCATAGGGGATATCAGGATACAACACACTTGCGACTTTAGAGAACACCCACTAGGGACTTTCACTGAGACAGATATTGTCAACCCGTACCGGGGATTGGTATCATGTTCTGCAATAAGGATTTGTCGATAACAACATCTGCTGGGGAGATTCACCAAATATAGTATGCTGATGACAAACACTACATCTGATTCTTTGCAGAAGTTTCACTCGGGGTTTTCTCGTTCATGCTTACTGAAAACGAGAAACTCTTGAATCTTGAGATTGAGGAGAAAATCGAGATCAAACCGTTCCTTCCATGTCAAATGTGAATAGAAGGAGGAGAAGATGATATAGATGGAAATAGGAGGAGCTGTAATGGAGAAAAACCAGAATTTGCAGGTCGCGCTTAGCGCGGGGGGCGCGCTTAGCGCACTCTGTGCAAGAAGCCGGTGGTGCACGGAGGTCAGGTGGCGGCCTGTGGTGGTTGCTTGGAGGGAAAGTTGAAGTTTAAGCTTTTTGAGTTTTTGTGCTTTGGAATTTTGAGAGAATTGGAGTGTGTGTGGTAATGGAAAATTAAGCAAATGAATGTGTTGTCTTGATTTGTGAAGGGGGAAATCCATTTATAGTTTTGGATCTTTAATCAACAAGCTAATCATGATTATCCAAATAATTTTCGTAATTAATCCAAAACAGCTAAATCCGTGCGGAATTCGGAGTCGGAATGTAAACGAAAAGTGTCTGGAATGCGATTTTGCTTACGTGAATCAAAATCCCGACCTGATCCGATGAATGGTCAAGGAAATAGAAATTTTTGAAGTTTCAGCCCCAGTTTTGGACCACTGACACGTGCAGAATTTTATTCGCACTCTGTGGAGGAAACGCCTCAGATGAGGATCTTCTGTTTGGAATTTGCACATGCGTATCTCTGGGACATTTGAAGCTAACAAGATTTGTGAACTTTTGGCACCGGTCCCATCCCGTTTCGATAAAAATCGAGTGAGATATGATTTTTCGAACTTTGCGTATCAGATGAAAATTGCTCGGTTCAGCTCAAAAATCAAACTCAAAGATTAAAATTCTGGTACCGATCGGTGGGGAATTAGCTCTCGAGTTGCAAATGAGATTTGTATAGGACCTTGATACGGAATTTTAGAAATTGGTCCCGCTCAATTCCGAGCTTCCAGCTAGAAAATAAAGCCTTTTCGGTGAGCCAAAACGCACGGTTCAGCACTAAAATCAGCTTGATATGCCGGGGAAAATGACTCCTTTGAGAGCCTTCCTCACAAAATCCGTTCACGGCTTCCAAACTAAAGTTGTAGATAATAATGAGAGGGGAATGCCAGTCGAGCATCAACAGAAAATACCCTAGAGAGTAAGAGATACTCCTTCTGGAGTATCAAAAATGCGCCGAGACCCGAAATCCACTTTATTGAAAAATGAGCTCTTTTTGGATACCATTCGGAATACCTGGAATCTGATACTCCGTATGACGAATGCTATGTATGATATGACATGTATTTTTTTATGCAATGAAATTATAAGCCCAAAAATAATGCAAGAAAGAAGAGGGTAAATTTTGGGGTACAACAGATAGCACCAAACATTTATAATTCAGTAAAAACTCTTTATCCTTTTCCAGTTTATCTTCCATTTTCATGTCATTGTCATTTTAAATACTTTATATTCAAAGTCATTTATCTACTTCTTGCACTTAAACGTTGTTCTTCCATTCGAATCTTTTACACATTCAGAAGTATTTACATTCATGTCTTTACATTGAAACATTTACATTCATGTCTTTACATTAAAGCTTTTATATTCAAAGTCATTTATTCTTTTCTGCATTTAAACGTTTCTTTTGCATTTGAATATTTAAGCATTCAGTCCAGTTTTACATTTATTTACTTGATCATGTCATTAGATTCTTTTGGTGTGGTAATCGAAGTGAATTGAATGCCTCTAAAACACTTTAATTAAAAATCCTAACTATGAATACCAGTTCTACTAGTAGATTTATCCAAACGACCATACCCCATAGGATCAATCCAGTCGATCCTACAAGTTACCAGAGAGATTAAATAATAGTCATTAAGTTTATTTGATAGTTTGGAAGACTAGCGGTTGTTTACCAGAAATCACTGTAAACAAGCATATGTCCCTATTTATACAAATGGCGATGCATATTCTACACCATACAAATTTGTCGTTGCAATCTGAACTCTCCAAATATGTCGGCAAAATCTCGACCGTTAAAAAAATGAATAAATTAACTTTTGAAAAATTCAGAAAAGAAATTTCGAATACCGGAAATTTCAAATGCACTATTGGAAATTTCCATACATCGAAAATTTTGCAGAGGTGTACCAAAATTTTGTTGGTACCGAAAATTTCAAGGAGTCTAACGGAAATTTCATCCGAAAATTGTTTGTAACTTAACAGAGTAATTTGAATAAATTTTATTTGGAGGTGGGATGTTAAATCCTCCCGAAATCCTTGTTTCTCTTTACCTAGGAGTCGTGGTATTGTTCATTCATACACTATTAACGAGAAAAATAATATTGCTTTGAACGATTGTAATGGAGAACTAATCCTCTCACGATTAATCTACTTTAATCGGTTCCCGCCGACACTTTGAGGTTTTTATATTTTTCAATTTATCTAATTCCTTTACTGTTCTCTTTGATATATTGTTTTCTTAATTCGATTTATCTTAAGGGTAAATTGATTTATTTTGATGATTACTTATTCATATACTTTAACCGTGTTGGCTTAATTCGTCTCAATTTATCATGTTTGCTTAATTTACGATTGATATATCTTGTCCGTTTGTTTAATTTGGAGATTAGGAATATCTATCACGTAATATCAATCACACTGTCTAATTGTTATTATAATCAAAAAATAGAATAAAGTCCGCATAGGGATTGAGAATTATTTGGGTCAATGATAAGTGGGAAACCAAATGCAGTAGATTAATCTGTTAATTATAATTGTTATCAAACTCGTGATTTTTCTTCTTTTATTTTCAATTGAAACTCAAACTCCTCCAAATCTATTTTAGTTGGTTAATTCATACAAGAATCCTTATGATACGACTCGAGCCATTGTCTCTATCTACAGTTTTTAAAATTATTCATTTTGATCCGTGCGCAGAATGAAAACGACACTGGAATGAAAGCAATTAAAAAACCGAGTGAAATATTCCTTGATGAAAGACCAACATCTTTTGATAAAAAAGTATATCCATTGGAACCGGACTCTTAGAACTCCCGCACCCCAAATAGTCTCTCTAACCTCCTCTTCTTGAAATGGTAATTCTAGCTCAATCCTCTCCTTCGAGCTTATACTACTAAACTCAATCCCGTCTAAAATCATTCTCTTCCTCTCCATCTCTTTAAATTTCTCCGAAAAATGATCCCACACCTCCTTATTAACATCCTCGACCGAATTAAGTATGGTTCCGACAC
This sequence comes from Vicia sativa, assembly GCA_021764765.1. Taxonomy (NCBI): domain Eukaryota; kingdom Viridiplantae; phylum Streptophyta; class Magnoliopsida; order Fabales; family Fabaceae; genus Vicia; species Vicia sativa. Next base: position 131,755,920 of record CM038796.1, read on the forward strand.
ATTTATAGGACCAATTTGATTATGACTTCTTATATCCTTCATGACTTTGTGAAAATAGCTACTATTACAATCTCCTTCTTTAAGCCATCTAACCTTGAATTTTTGGGCAAGCATGTTTTCTTTAATTCTCATCTTTAACCAAAACTACTAGTAGCTTCCTTCCGGTTGTTCAAGATCTCAGAAACATCTTCTAAATCTACTTCTTCTAAATGGACATCCCCTTAATAGTAGCTCTCACTTTATCCTCCACCTCCAAGTTAATTCTTCCAAACACATTTGTATTCCAACATCTCAAATTCTCTTTTAAAATTCGAAGTTTCTCTTTCAACACAAAATCACCCCTCCCCTCCATCTTTATTCCTTCCGCCCCTTCTCCACAAAAGGAAGAAATGAACTAAAAGAGAACCACTCATTATTGAACTCGAAAGGTTTAGGGCCCCAATTAACATTATCTACCACTAATCAAATAGGAAAATGATTCGAAATATTTCTATCTTCAATCAATTGCCCAATCACATTCCACCTATTCACAATCATGCCCGACACAAGAAATTGGTCAATACGGCTCATAGACTTGCAAGAAGCCAACTATGATTCACATTTGTCCAAAAGAAGCCAAGTCATTCTATGTTATATAATGGGACTTATTTTCTTGGTAAAATATGAAATAACTCTTATGTTATTTCTTAACTATGGCAGAACTGCAGAATTGGGTTTGCCTAGAGAGAAGTATAAATCATACTTGAATCTTTGTCAAAATGAAACGGTCAAGCACGTCGGGTTTGTAGGATTAATTTTATTAATCTATTAAATATGACTCGTGTAATTAAAAGTTTGACTTTAAATAAAAGATACGTTAATGTGATGGTTATTTTGGTTGATGATAATTAAGCCAATGGGGTTTTTATTTTGAAATTCAAAATAATATTTAAATCCCTTTTTATTTTGGTTGATGATTGTTGGGACAAGACTCTTGGGATAGAATATGAGTGTTGGAATAAAGTGTCTATAAAAGGACACCTTTAGGCAATCAACACCACATTTTCTCATTCCTTCTCATTTTCTCACAAATACAAAAGTATCTTCATCGTCAAAGGTACACATAAGGAAGAAGAAAGAGAGGAGAAAACACTTGAAGACAAGAATTAAGAACTGGACAATAATCATCGATATGGATCCGGGTACGTTTTTACTATTTATTATAGAAATTAGAACACCGTGAAAATCATAATATCAAGATCGTAAATAGAAAATTTTGCTAAGAGGGTTCTGAAGCAACTCGATTTTCAAAAATCATTTAAAATGAATTTTCAAAACAATGAAATCGCCACCTAATTTTATTTGTTCTAAAAAGAACGGAGAAATATAGATAAAACCCACAATATCGGATAAGGCGGTCTACAAGACCAAAAAGGATGGATTCGGGAGTCGGTTACGCAAGAGGAAGGTATTAGCACCTCTTACGTCCATCGTACTCGATGGGACCCATTTAGTTCAAAATGTGCTTGTGTGTGTAATCGCTAATTTCTAAATTATAAATTTAAGAAAAAAAAATGGGATTTGTTTGTTATTATTTTGAGTTTGACACGGTTTTGAAACCGCGTGCCTACGTATTCCCTCGTGCAATGGGAAAGTCAAAACTCCGTAGTTCTGGTTGAAAATGTCTTGGATTGGTTGTGTTGATTTTAATTGAAATGTTTTTGATGACCGCATATGAGCGGAAAAGGAATTTGAATGGGTTGAATTGATTTTAATGGTAGATGACAAGTACCAAAACGTCGGGATGTCCTCTAACGATTCGATACTCGAGATTGGTGATTGAGGTCAACCGATCTTCTCTCATCCAAAATCTTTATTATGAAAGGAGTGAGGTGAAACAAAGTTCACTTTTATTAAGCATTATGGAATAAAGTATTTAAGTCATTGGGTTACCCTCTAATGGCCCAAATACTTTACATTTTAATTAAATCGTCGGGCGAACCTCTAACAATTTAATTAAATTCCATATCACTATGTTTTTGTTTTTTTGGAAAAAATTGATTTAGAAAACAAATTCAATTAATTAATTTAATTTGAAAGTGTTTTAAATGTTCAAGTGTATGGAATAAAGTATTCGAGTCATTGGGTTTCCCTCTAATGGCCCAAATACTTTACATTTTAATTAAATCGTTGGGCGAACCTCTAACAATTTAATTAAGTACCATAACACTATGTTGAAAATTGCGGCGTTGGACGTAGAGAAATGATATTTCGGGTTATGATTAACCAAGTATATGGACTTGATTAACCTCGTGAGGATAGGTGCTCCTATCCCCAACCATGAGACCCTGGTGCATGGTGATTGGTATATGGACCAATTATTTTTCGGGTTATGATTAATCAAGGCAACGAGGGCCCTAATTAACCTCGTGAGGATGGCCATGCCCATCCCCAACCATGAGACCCTTAGAGAATTTGGTGTGGGTAACCAAAATAAGAGAGAGCGTTGTTGTTTTATATTAAGGTGAGAGTGAGGTACAATCGTGTAATAAACATGCAAGCGGATAATGTAATAGCGAATAATAAAAGAAAATAAATTAACACACAATACAAATCGGAATTTAAATAATTATTAGTATAGATATTTTTTCACTTGATGAAAAATCAACTAACAATTTAATTGATAATTCAACAAATAAAAAACTATCATACGCCAAACATTATTTAATACATCATTATATATAAAAAACTTGCATAATATTGAATTTAAAAAGAAAGTTTAGGAATGGGCCTGATTGAAGCTTTAAACTGGGGTGCAAAGAACCGAGCCCAAGCCCAAATCCAAGTCTGGATCTTGTGTGGCAGCTCCCATGAGGCATGCTGTGGTCCACCATTCTGGATCGTCGGATCCGACTCTGCAGATCGATGGCTAAAGCAGGAGGGTGCAGAATAGATACAATACACATGCCTTCACCAAATTCGTAATGAACCAAACAGGTGGTGACAAGTGTCACCACCTGGACTAACCAACAAAGCCAAGCATTTTTTCTAACTAGTGCTAATCTAGACCCACTTTTTATGCTATAAATTATATAAATATGTGACATTAATTTCAAAATAGGTAAAAACTAATACTAATGTAAAATAAAAAATAAAAATCAGTTTTTTACTAAAAAACTAAACTAGTTTTAATACTACCTAAAACCTATTTTTAACTTAAACAAAAGAATTAAGTTAAATAAGTTTAACTAACATTAGTTTTAAATCAATTTTTATGAAATAAAAGCATAATCAGTTTTTTAGCTAAAACTAAAACAGTTTGTAATCTAAGATTAATTTTATAAAAAAAAAAAACAACAATCAGTTTTTCTTTAAACTAAAAAAAAGAAAGTATTTTATTAAGTTGGGTTATGTTTTAATTAAACTTAATGTTATAAAAAAGAAAGAAATTAACATTTAAATATAAAACAAAACAACAATGCAAAAGAGGAAAAAACCTGTCTCACTCTCATCTATCACGATTTATTTCACTCTCTTTTGGTCCCTCATGAACCCTAACGCCGCCGCACTCCCTCTCTCAAAACTCGCCGTGATTCTCACAGCGGTGCTCTCGTCGTTACTCACGATCTATCATCGTTGCCTTTTCGCTCTCGTCTCTGTCGCGATCTCACCGTGACTTCGTCTCTCTCTCGCTCTCAGGAAGTCGCGATTCGACTGGGAACTCACCTCTCTCTCTCTCAAACTCGTTACTGTCTCTGTCGATCTGTTATTGTTATTGTTGATTTTCTTAAAGTTTGTTTTGATTTGCGTTTACAGATTTGGGAATGGAAAGGGGGTGAAACCCTAACTCTGATTTGGCTAGGACGGTGTTGCTATGAGGAAACGGATGCTGGAAAAAATAAAAACGAACAGAAAAGGAAAGTTGAGATCAGGAGGTCTACACGGAGGCGGACGGCGATGTGTACTCGCAACCCCGGTGAGACCTTTCTGTATACCTTATTCTCTGCTTCTGTTGCCTCGTTATATCTCTTTCTGAAGGATTTCTTTCTGGAAAATGATGATGTTAGTTTAGATGGGTATTGTTCTGTGTTTGGTTTTCTGGTCAATCTTGTTCTGGGTTTTGGCTTGATAGTGTTTAGTATGCTGTTAGGGTTTTGTTTCTGATGGATTTCGGCTAGGGTTTGGTGAACAGTAGTCGCTTTGTGTTATAAACTTCAATGTTTTTATACTGTCAGAACTTAGGGTTTTGGTTGATCTGATTTTGAAAAACAAGGCCTCCCCAATGCTTGATGGGCTTGCATCCTTTTGTTGTTGGGCTGATAATTTTGATTTTTTCTGGCTGTTTGATGCTGTCCTGCTGCTATGTATTCTGATGTTTTGGTTGTGTAGTGCTGTTTTTGGTAAAACTTGCCCGAAAGGACGTATACCCTTGCTGCCCTGTATAAGGCTACAGTACTGTCATGCCAAAACTGCTTTTTATAACTGCTTTTCCTCATCTTCTTTCCACACCTCCTATTGTGAACCAAGGATACCCTTGAGGATTTGCAATAGTGAGCTTTACGGCCGATGATTTGTACATGAGGCCCCGGTTTCGATCGAAACTCCCACACAACCTGATTCCGGAAAGAAAATCCTAATGATGAGATAGAATTTGTGTATTGTCTTGTATTATTACTGCTGTCCATTGATTGCTAACCGAGTTTTTTGTTGTTTCATGAACATGAGAAACGCTACGAGTTCGGAAGAACGATAAAGGGAAGCTTGGAGGAATGGAAGGCTTGAAGACGAAGTCAAGACAATCATGAAGACTTACAGCTTGAAAAAGTCCACATATAGTTTAGGGAATACTAGTATTCAATAGAAACTTGTAACTTGTATTTTAGGATTGACAAGTTGTAAATACATGTATTTTGATTTATCCTTGTATTCTTGTACAACAAAACTTTAGAATAACTCGAAACTCTTGGATTTTCATGAATGCAAAGTTTGAAGATTATGTACCAATTTGAGTTCTAATTTGAATTCTTGAATACTACTAATGTGATCTGCAATGTTGTAGCATTTGGTGTATGAAAATTAAAAATTGCACGAAAGTTGAAGATTCGTGATGAACCAAACATTCCAACACTTTGTCATGAACCCAAATTAATTCGGTTAAGACATATCATGTTGAAGTGTTGATTAGAGATATGCATTCAATTCCAATTCCAATCCCAATTCAATCCATAACCCCAATCCACAACCTTGAACCAAGCGAGTGATAACATGATTGCTGCACTTTAGATTCTTGAGAAAAATTGTCATGTATGATCTTGATTCATGTTCTAAAAAAAAGAATGAGGTCTTAAGAGAACCATGAGTGGAATTTGAATATGTATTCAATTTTCTAAATCCTTCTTCGAACTCAATAATGCACATTATAAAAGCTTTGAACTTGTGATCAAAATCAAATCCAAGTTATCTTGTAATTAAATTAATCCCATTTGAATTTCCCGGCCACAAAGTTTCCATTTTTATCCATTCTCGTAGAAATTCGGAGCCTTTTGCTTCTTGAAACAAAAAACTGAAACTCCAAGTTTCAAATGAAACTCTCGATCAAAAACCTTAGTCAGCTTGACGATTTCATCTCTTTTTGAATTAATCGATAGATTCCACTTGAAATTAATGGAATTATCAACGCATTTCCAAATCGAACCATATTCAGTAGTGGAGTAAGATTCGGAACCAAACGAATTCCAAAAGGAAGCTTCTAGTTTTTTTCATAGAATGCCCCGAATCTTGTGAGCGATAAACACGACAGGAAAAGATCTCAACATGCGGCAGTTTGACGTTTGTAAATCTTGTAAACAAGTCCTCTGGATGAATATTTTCACATACATCAACTATCGCCAAGAACGAATAAAGTTGACGAGCAAACCAAATGCACTAGAACTGGAATTGTTGATCAATAAACGGATAATCATAATCCACCCTTTTACATCTTGAACAATGAACTTGAAACAACAGAAAAACCCAAACTCGTGATGAATTGATCTCCTGAATCAGGAGGTAATAACATTCAAAATAACCGACTCCGTAGCTCCATCAAGAATGACCATTCAATTCAACAATCGAACACCAAGCCCGAAAGCCGATAGATATGAGCGAATAAGATTTAACATTAAACCTCGTCATTTTCAAATATCCCCAAATTGGTCAAAAACACCACGCCTTTTCGCTCAACAGAAATCTTTGGGAATCAACTCAATCCGTAACCATAGACCCAGTGATATGAATGCATGTGAGTGTTATGATAAATGCGAAGCCTAAACCAGATAAAACCGAGATAGGAGGGCAAATTTTGGGGTGCAACAGTTGCCTCTATTTAATCGTCTTAAACCTGAAAGTGAAATTGGCGCTAGCCTTTTGAACTTTCAAGGTAGAAGAAGATTAAATACTACAAGAACCCAAAAATTTGCGCTCCGAAGAACAAGTGGAAATATTTTTTTTGCATTTTTTTTTAATCTTTTTGATAATTTTGACTTTCTATATTTTTTTGTGATTTTTTTTTGAACAGTGGGATTTGGAACAAGGATTTTGGTATGTCAGGTAAGGATATTAGACATACACCAGAAAGAGACCGACCGAAGACGACTCTAACAAAAGTTTCAAAATATACATGCCCGGTAAGGATATTGGACACATAAAGATCGAATATACATGTTCGGTAAGGATATTGAACACATATAGGTAGCATATGTCAGGTAAGGATATTAGACATACACCGGAAAGAGACCGACCGAAGACGACTCTAACAAAGGTTTCGAAATATACATGCCCGGTAAGGATATTGGACACATAAGGATCGAATATACATGTTCGGTAAGGATATTGAACACATATAGGTAGCATATGTCAGGTAAGGATATTAGACATACACCGTAAAGAGACCGACCGAAGACGACTCTAACAAAGGTTTCGAAATATACATGCCCGGTAAGGATATTGGACACATCAGGATCGAATATACATGTTCGGTAAGGATATTGAACACATATAGGTAGCATATGTCAGGTAAGGATATTAGACATACACCGGAAAGAGACCGACCGAAGACGACTCTAACAAAGGTTTCGAAATATACATGCCCGGTAAGGATGTTGGACACATAAGGATCGAATATACATGTTCCGTAAGGATATTGAACACATATAGGGAGCATATGTCAGGTAAGGATATTAGACATACACCGGAAAGAGACCGACCGAAGACGACTCTAACAAAAGTTTGAAATATACATGCCCGTAAGGATATTGGACACATAAAGATCGAATATACATGTTCGGTAAGGATATTGAACACATATAGATAGCATATGGTAAGGATATTAGACACACACCGAAAGAGACCGACAAGACGACTCTAAAAAGTTTGAAGTATACATGCCGTAAGGATATTGGACATATAAAGATCGAATATACATGTTCGGTAAGGATATTGAACACATATAGATAGCATATGTCGTAAGGATATTAGACATACGGAAAGAGACCGATCAAGACGACTCTATCAAAGGTTTGAAATATACATGCCCTAAGGATATTGGACACATAAAGATCGAATATACATGTTCGGTAAGGATATTGAACACATATAGGGAGCATATGTCGTAAGGATATTAGACATACACCGAAAGAGACCGACCAAGACGACTCTAACAAAAGTTTGAAATATACATGCCCGTAAGGATATTGGACACATAAAGATCGAATATACATGTTCGGTAAGGATATTGAACACATATAGATAGCATATGTCGTAAGGATATTAGACACACAGAAAGAGACCGACAAGACGACTCTAACAAAAGTTTCGAAAGTATACATGCCCGGTAAGGATATTGGACATATAAAGATCGAATATACATGTTCGGTAAGGATATTGAACACATATAGATAGCATATGTCAGGTAAGGATATTAGACATACGGAAAGAGACCGAATCAAGACGACCCTATCAAAGGTTTGAAATATACATGCCGGTAAGGATATTGGACACATAAAGATCGAATATACATGTTCGGTAAGGATATTGAACACATATAGGAGCATATGTCGTAAGGATATTAGACATACACCGGAAAGAGACCGACCGAAGACGACTCTAACAAAAATTTCAAAATATACATGTCCTAAAGGATATTGGACACATAAAGATCGAATATACATGTTCGGTAAGGATATTGAACACATATAGATAGCATATGTCGTAAGGATATTAGACACACACGAAAGAGACCGACCAAGACGACTCTAACAAAAGTTTGAAGTATACATGCCCTAAGGATATTGGACATATAAAGATCGAATATACATGTTCAGAAGGATATTGAACACATATAGATAGCATATGTCGTAAGGATATTAGACATACGCGAGACCGACAAGACGACTCTATCAAAGGTTTCAAATATACATGCCCGTAAGGATATTGGACACATAAAGATCGAATATACATGTTCAGGAAGGATATTGAACACATATAAGGAGCATATGTCAGGTAAGGATATTAGACATACGCCGGAAAGAGATCGACCGAAGACGATTCTAACAAAAGTTTCGAAATATACATGCCCGGTAAGGATATTGGACACATAAAGATCGAATATACATGTTCGGTAAGGATATTGAACACATATGGATAGCATATGTCAGGTAAGGATATTAGACATACGCCGGAAAGAGACCGACCGAAGACGACTCTATCAAAGGTTTCGAAATATACATGCCCGGTAAGGATATTGGACACATAAAGATTGAATATACATGTTCGGTAAGGATATTGAACACATATAAGGAGCATATGTCAGGTAAAGATATTAGACATACGCCGGAAAGAGATCGACCGAAGACGATTCTAACAAAAGTTTCGAAATATACATGCCCGGTAAGGATATTGGACACATAAAGATCGAATATACATGTTCGGTAAGGATATTGAACACATATAGATAGCATATGTCAGGTAAGGATATTAGACATACGCCGGAAAGAGACCGACCGAAGACGACTCTATCAAAGGTTTCGAAATATACATGCCCGGTAAGGATATTGGACACATAAAGATCGAATATACATGTTCGGTAAGGATATTGAACACATATAGGGAGCATATGTCGTAAGGATATTAGACGCGAAAGAGACCGACCGAAGACGACTCTATCAAAGGTTTCGAAATATACATGCCCGGTAAGGATATTGGACACATAAAGATCGAATATACATGTTCGGTAAGGATATTGAACACATATAGGGAGTATATGTCAGGTAAGGATATTAGACATACACAAGAATGAGACCGATCGAGCGACTCACCGGGGAAAGATATATGGAATGGTAAAATCGTCGATCGAAGACGAATTCACGGGGAAAGAGGCCAAACAAAGGGGACTCTAGCAAGGCTTGCCAAACTATGTTGGACTTTAAAAGGTTGCAAATGTGCATTGAAATACAATATCCCTCAGGCCAAAGGCGGGGTGTAATTCTTTAAGAGTGGCAATTATATGAATTACCACACACCAAGTATGGATACTCAAACAATTGAAAAGCAAGAAAGGTTAGACACCAACTCTTACTCGCACTCTAACAACAGAGGCAAACATGGGTAAGATTACCAACAATGAGAATTTACGAAAAGCAAGACGCTTGGTAAATATATTGAACTTGAATGATGTAAAAGACCGACACAGGGTCAAAAATGCAGATAGCTACAACAAGAATAATTTCTTGAGGGAACTCTGACTGGGAATACCACTCGGGGATTTTTATGGATAAACTTCTCTTCGGAGACGCAAAAAGGTACTCGAGACACATTTTAATCTGGCTTATGCTTAGATGCATGTTTGAGATTATTATTTTTGGCGTAATGCTCCATATCAATGGAAATGCTACGCATTTTTGAGGATGTTATGTAATGCAATGATGCATGTTTTAATGATTCACCCAGGACTAAAGGCAATTGTGAGCTGCCGAGGGAACATCAACCCTCCATGAATTGAATACAATCATCTGGTCTTCATCAAAGAGATGATAGTCTGGACCCTGGTAGGGGGATTGCAGAGTAGAAGTATCATCTTTCAATGATTAGCATCACTGGGGAGGTAACTCTTGGAGATCGACATTCATCTGGGACGATGATCTTGTCGCGTAGAGTTCCTAACTTCAATAGCTCTGGAATACGAGCTCTTGCATAGGAGGAGTCGACAACATCTTTTGGCATAAGGGAGCCTTTGAAAATGATCTTGCTGGTAGCACGCTCTCTGCGATCTTCCGCGTCGGGGACGGAGTAATAACATCCAAGGGCGCGTATATGCCATGGATATCCCTTGTGGGAGAAAAAGAAGTTTTGTTGGAGATTTGAGCTCAAGTGTGCAACGCTCTTTATTTAAAATCTTTGCATAACAAAAACTGTAAAACAGGAGACATAACAATAATTATCAATCATTCCTTAACGCCGTACCGAAATTCGAGTAACTTAAAATTATACGTGCCGGGCACGATGTTTTATATAAGTTTATTAAAAATATCGGACGTTGTTTTGCAAACAAAACAGTTTAAAAAAAACATGAAAATAAGACAGAGATGAAATAATAGAAAAACACAGTTTGGATGAAAGTAATTTTATTGATTGATTAGCCCGTAAATGAGCATTTACATCAAGAAGCAAATCAAAAGAGGCAATTGCTTATACATCAAAGTTAAAAGAAAAGGTGACAATAAAATCATGGATTTTGTCGAATCTGAATCCGCCATGCTCTTCACAACTTCAACATCCCTTAACATTGAGCTATCCAAATGCTCCGATTAGCCTAACCCTCAATCCTCCGGATTATCAAGCTTTTGTAGATAGCCGACCAAAACATGTGTCGTGCAGTTGTAGTCGTCGCCTTGAATCCCTAATTTTTGCTCGACCGCCCTTTCGGTTTCAATCCACCGGATACCCTTTTTGCCCAAGCCGCCTTTCGTGTTTTCGACTTGTCGGTGTACAATCTTTATATTTATCCCTAACTTCGCCCAAACCTCTTGGTTCGTCGGGATGCCCTTATTTTGCTTAGGCCACCAACCTAACGGTCTCTTTTATGCAAGTATTTTTGACTACATCTGCATTGATTGGGAGGAAATCCTCCCGTCCATAGTTGAAAGATAGCTCCTCGAGAAAACTTTCTTCACGCACGGTCCTTCATAATTTGGAGCCCACTTGCCCCCGTCTATTAGGAGGCAAAATTCTCTTGACACCGGTCACCATTGGAAATTTCGGACACACTCTCTTGTCGAAAGCCCTTTTCATACGCTTTTGGTATAACTGTCCATGACAAACAGCTGTCAATCTCTTCTCGTCAATGAGATTCAATTGATCAAGTCTGTTCTGAACCCATTCAGCTTCATCGAGTCGCACATCTGTTAAAATCCTTAAGGAAGGAATTTCAACTTCCACGGTAGGACTGCCCATACCGTATACCAAGGAGAAGAGTTGCCCTGACGCGTTGAAGTGCGGTAGCCGTGTAAGGCAAATGGAAGCATCTCGTGCCAATCCTTGTAAGTGACAACCATCTTTTGTACAATCTTCTTGATATTCTTGTTTGCCGCCTCCACAGCACCATTCATTTTTGGACGATATGGAGAAGAGTTATGATGTTTTATCTTGAAACTTTCACACAGCTCTTTCATCATTTTATTGTTGAGATTCGAGCCATTATCAGTAATGATCTTCTCAGGAACCCCATAGCGACAAATGATGTTATGCTTGATAAAACGTGTGACCACTTGTCTAGTGACACGGGCATAAGACGCTGCCTCAACCCATTTGGTTAAGTAGTCAATGGCAACAAGGATGAATCAATGTCCATTAGAAGCGGTGGGCTTAATTTCTCCAATCATATCAATGCCCCACATCGCAAAAGGCCATGGAGAAGTCAAAACATTCAATGAAGAAGGTGGCACATGCATCTTATCGGTATAGATTTGACATTTGTATGAGTTTTAGCATGGTTAGTCATTCTCCATGGTGGACCAATAATAGCCTCGCTCTCAAGATCTTCTTGGCCATGGTGTGTCCACGGAATGTCCGAAGGAACCTTCATGAATTTCTTCTATAATCTTATTTGCTTCGTGTCATCCACGATCCGAGCAAAACAGTAGTCATAGTTCCTTTTGTACAACACACCCCCATTGAGGAAAAATTTAGCTGAGTACTTGCGCAGAGCCTTCTTATTAACAATGGAAGCATCTTCGGGGTATTCTTTTGTCTCGAGATACCTTTTGATGTCGTAGAACCAAGGCTTTTCATCTACTTCACCTTCTACTTCATAGCAGAACACAGGCTCATCCAACCTCATTATAGTGATAGATGGGGCATCATTCGCCCATCTGACCTTAAACATGGATGACAGAGTAGCCAAAGCATCTGCCAAATTGTTCTCCTCCCTTGGGATGTGATCAAAAGTGATCTCGTCGAAATAAGGGATCAACCTCAAGACATGATCTCGGTATGGAATCAAATTCGGATGGCGAGTCTCCCAATCTCCATTGATTTGACTAATTACCAAAGCAGAATCTCCGTATACCGCTAAGATTTTGATTCTCAGATCAATGGTCGCTTGATCCCAAAAATACAAGCTTCGACTCGGCCACATTATTGGTGCAATCAAAGCAGGCGTTGAATGGAATATGAAAACCGGTTGGAGAAGTGATGGCGGCGCCAACACCATTTCCAATGCATTTGAGGCTCCATCGAATGCCATCGTCCACCGCGAGCTGCTCGGGTCCTTCTTCGGGCACGGAATGTTACAATCTCGATATACATAATGTCCTCATCGAGAACTCAAACTTCATCGGTGATAGTCTTCTTCTAATGGTTCTTTGCGAGATAGTCCGCCACCACACTACCTTTGACTTAGTAGTGTCTTGGATATCATATTCATCGGGATCATTTGCCAACGGGCTATCCTTCCCGTGAGAGCCGCTTCTCAAAGATATACTTTATCGGGTCCATTTTGGAGATCAAGAAAGTAGTGTGAGTCAACATGTCTTGTCCGAGTCGTTTCTTGCCCGTGCGAGTGCACAACAAGTCTTTTCAATAATGAATACCTCGATTCGCATTCGTGAACTTCTTGCTCAAATAGTATATGGCATGCTCTTTTACACTGTCTCATCATGTTGGCCGAGCACACAACCCATGGAATTCTCCAACACGGTCAAGTACATAATCAACGGTTTACCTTCCACCGGGGGTGAGAGAATTGGAGGTTCTTGTAGGTACCTCTTTATACTGTCGAATGCCGTCTGACAATCATCGTTCCACCGTTGTTGGATTCTTTCTTATGACTTAAAATGGGCTCACGGTGGCGTGAGATGAGAAATGAACCTAGCGATGTAATTCAGTCTTCCCAAGAAACCTCGCACTTATTTTTCTGTCCTTGGCTCTGGCATCTCTTGTATCGCTTTTATCTTTGCAGGGTCAACCTCAATTCCTTTCTCGCTCACAATAAAGCCTAAGAATTTCCCTAATCTCACCCCAAAGGTGCACTTATTTGGGTTCAACCTCAGCCTGAACTTTCTCAACCTTTCGAACAAATTTAACAAGTGAACCAGGTGTTCTTCTTCTGTCTGGGACTTGGCAATCATATCATCAACGTATACTTCAATCTCTTTATGCATCATATCATGAAAGAGAGTAACCATAAGCGTCGTTGCCCCGGCGTTCTTCAAACCAAAAGGCATCACTTTGTAACAGAAAGTTCCCCATGGTGTAATGAAAGTAGTTTTCTCCATATCATTGGGCGCCATCTTAATGGGTTGTAGCGGAGAACCCATCCATGAAGGAGAATACTTTAGCTTGAAGCGATATTATCGACCAAAATGTCGATGTGCGGGAGAGGAAGTCATCCTTAGGGCTAGCTCTATTCGATCCTATAATCCACACACATCCTTACCTTGCCGTCTTTCTTGACCGTACAATGTTTGCAACCCATGGGGATAAGAAACAACCTTTAGGAAACACGCTTCCATCATTACGAACCTCTTCTTTGATTTTCCTTGACATTTCGGATGTGTTCTCTGAAGCTTACGCTTTACGGTGGGCATCCTTCCTTGAGGGCAATTGTGCATAACGATGTCGATATCTAACCCGGGCATATCTTCATAAGACCAAGCAAAGATGTCCACATACTCATGTAGCATTTCGACAAGCTTTTGCTTAACCCCATCTTCCAATGCTGCCCCAATCTTGACCTCCTTTCGAGCATCTTCGGTTCCTAGATTGACCACTTCTAGAGCCTCTTGGTGCGGTGGATGACCTTTTCCTCTTGCCTCGACATCACGGCTAGTTCTTGGGTAATTCACATCCTCTTGGCTTCCTCTTGACTTGATAAATCGGTTCGTCGAAATCATAATGAGCCACAGCGGAATCATCGTCGACAAAATCCGGGTCCGTCGAAGGACCACATCTGCGTTGTTGGTAATTTTATTTTTATTATTATTTTTTAATTAATTTTTTTTTTTAATAATAATAAAAAAAGAAAAGACGAAAGGTTTGTATAAAAAGAAAGTAAAATTTGATATTGTCACCTTTAAAAGAATAAGTGAAGAAAAAACAAAGAGAGAAAAATTTGAATGCAAAAGGCGTCCTTCATTAATGATAAACTTGAAAGTTAAAAACATGGTGGCCCTAAAGCATGATCACTACGTCTTGGGCATAACGTAGGAATTATGGCATGACATAAAAGCAGAAATTACTCTTCAAAGCGGGTAACCACAACATCTTCAACGAGCCAATTTGAAAGCTCACGTCACGGCGGTTGGGTAGATCCACTTGTCCACATCATAGTCACCGTCGCTTCACCTCCACATCAACATCTTCAATCTGGATTCCACCTTTGAAAAACTTGGCGGAGGAGACACCCTTTGCGGGGTGGAGGCGGGATCTTCATTCGGGTAAAACCCAAACCCTCTTATCCGTCGGGTAAGAGTTCTAGCACTCTTCCCCACCCTTCGGATGTCGACTTGACAATAGCTGAGCACCTTGTAGGATGCCATGGAGACTTCACCTTTTTGCAAAGGGATCTTATCGGTAATCTGCCTCAAAAGCTTGGCACGGAGTTTCGTGGATCTCTCCTTCAACTTCAACATATCGAAAGTTGCTCAGATGACTGACGACATAATCTTCTTCACCATAAATGGTGACCACTTTTCCATTAATTAAGAACTTCAGCTTTTGGTGCAAAGTGGATGTCACAGCACCAGCCCCATGAATCCAGGGGCGTCCAAGCAAACAACAGTAGGAGGGATTAATATCCATGACGAAAAAGGTCGCATCAAAAACCTGCGGGCCTACCTTAATAGGCAGGTCCACCTCGCCAAACACTGATCTCTTCGACCCATCAAACGCTTTAACTATCAAATCACTGGGTCTCCGCACAACACCTTCATAATCCAACTTCAAGAGAGTAGACTTCGGAAGAACATTGAGGGATGATCCCGTGTCAACCAGCACACGGGACAAAGTAGTTCCCGCTATTTCAACGGAAACGTGTAGCGCTTTGTTATGCTTCCTTCCCTCGGGAGGTAAATCGAAGTCAGTAAAACCGAGACCGTTACTTGCCGAAATGTTGTTCACAATGCCTCCAAATTGGTTAACCGAGATCTCTTGGGGAACGAAGGACGTTCCCAACAGCTGCATCAGAGCATTGCGGTGAGGCTCGGAATCCCTCAACAAAGCTAGGATAGAAATCTTGGCGGGCGTCTGGCCGAGCTGGTCGATTATCTTGTAATCGCTCTTCCTTATATATCTCATTAGTTCTTCGACATCTTTGGTCATCTCAGGGCTTAGAATAGGTTCCGAAACCTTTGGTGTTGACTCACCCCCAATCATGACTCCTTTCCCTTTTGCTTTAGCCTTGGCCAAAGCTTCAGGATTTTTCTCAACTAGATCGGGTGGAGAGAAGATTCGTCCACTTCGGGTAATCCGACTTTCTTCCGCAATGTCATGCACTGCAGGCTCAAATCTTCCAATCTTCTTTTCATCAGACTTTCTTCCTTCAGAGGTCTCCACATTCAATTTTTTGCCGTCACGGTAGTACTCAGACCCATAATTCCACGGGATAGCCTTTTCGCTAGTGTAGGGTACTGGACCCGGCAAAGTGATGATCACAGGAGGTTTCTTAGTCGGCACGGGGATTGTAACGGGAATCCTTCTAGAAGTGACGGGGATAGTGACCACGTCAACCTCATCTTCAACATTCTGCATATCAAGTTCTTTCTGGATGAACTGAAGAGTCCCTTTAGTAATCAGACGCTGAATCTCGTCTCTCAAATTATCACAACCTTCAGTTTGGATTAAACATTGTTTACAACCATCATCACAACCAGGGAAATCTCCCTTCAACAACAATTGCTTCTTTATCCACCACAACGGGGTGGTCAGATCATTAACATCCATTATCAGGTTCAAACTTCCATCCTCGCAAATTGCATTAACGTTTCCACCATGAGGAGGTAAAGGGTCTTTGAATGACATTAGGGGTGGGAGGAGGTCCAAAGTTGATTGCCTCGTGTCAGCGGGTTACGAACCTTGTATTTGAAGCGTCTGTTCTCAATAGAATGCCCACAGGCATTGGAGTGGTAAAGGCAACGAGCATTTGCATTAAAATATTTTAGCGAGTTATCGGGTCAATCTTCAAGTCTTGCACTCAATCATGTTCAAACTTTGTAAATGAGCAAAAACATCCATAAGACATTGGCAGGATCAAACTTCTTCACGGGTCTAGGTGGTGGTTGTCTTGGAACAACATCTTGTTTTGGAACACTAGTGGGAATAGTTATGACAACTTGGCGTTGAATTCTCGGCCTTCTCCTTTCCTCTTCGCTCATCGGTCGCTCGACTCGCCTTCTTTCTTCTTTTGGTAACCACCAAAAGACTTTTTAACCCAACTTGATTCTTGTCGGTACCAACATCTTGGATTTTTCTAACTTGATCCCCATCTCAACTCTTTCACCGAACATCACCATGTCGGTGAAATCTTGGTCGGTGCAAGAGGCATAGTCGGCCCATCTAGTGTGGGTAAACATTTCCACCATCTCTCGTTCTACCATAGGGGTTGAACTTTAGCACTACCTCGCGCCACCTTTGCGTACTCCTTGAAAGATTCGGTTTTCTTACGGGCCAAGTTGTGCAATGGGTCCTCGTGGCGCCATATCGATTTAAAGCCATAGTGTTGGACAAAAGCTACAACCAACTCTCTCAAGTTCGCACGGGAGCTATCAAGACCCATATACCAATCCATGGTCCATCGGTCAAACTATCTTGGAAAAAGTGCATCAAGAGCTTCTCGTCCTATGGCGGACATCCTCCTAAAGTAGTACCTCAGTGAGTTTTAGGACAAGAGTTGCCCTTACTTGGCTCTGGATTTTAAATTTTGGAGGAATCCTCACTCCTTGAACCAAACCCAAGTTGGACATGTCGAAACCCAAAATCCACGATTCTCAAAGCTTGCATCGCTCCTCGAGCACCTTCAACTTCGGCTTCAGTTGGCTCCTCCACATTGGAAAACCAATCTTCAAAGTTATCCTCATCATGCTGAGGAACCGGAATCTAAATAGTCCTCCTTCCTGGTGGAGGAACCAATACAAGTTCTGGCCGCTGGCGATGAGTGGGGGTAGGTGGAGGAGGAACCACCGCAGCATGATCTATTTGAGCAGCTTGATTCTCTCCGGTAAGATCCACGAGACCAGTGTTGACTTCCAAGCTAATTCCGGACAGAGCATTCCCATGAGGGGGAGGAACAACTGCGGCTTCCGGTAGTGGGCTGCGGTGACCTCATGACGAGCTCAACTCCTCTTGTTGCGAGCCATGTTTTGAATTATCTCCATCAATTGCCCTATACAGTATCCATTCTTGTCCCTAGGAAGCCATGTCGACTTCCATCTTCTCCATCAGTTTCTTCAAGTTACTTCTTGTCGGGTAACGATGAGCGAAAACACGTAGTCTCTCTGTGGAGAAGAAAATCAACAGTAAGATGGTGATCTGAATACCTGTTATGTATGATATGTTATGGGAGTATGGATGTATGCCCATGATATGTTTTCGTACATTTTATTTTGAGGACTCTTTGAAGACTCGTTAGTTAACAATAAACATTAGAGAAAGAGCGATTAAAGCGCAATTCAACGAAATCTCATAGAAACTCAAAGTGTTAGTTGTGACTACAAGGCATTCAAGCTCAAACGAGCAATAAGATTCGTCTTGGAATTTAAATCATTACATTAATAACTAGATTCAAATATTCAAATAAGATAAGTGGCTAAAAACTAGAAATGCTGTCCACGAGGCTTCAAATCTCTAGTTTCCACCTTGAACACATTCACCACTTCTTGACAGGAAGAAATCACTCACGCGGGAGGTATCGGGTTGCCTTGAGGTCTTCTAGGGCCGACTGAGTCTCCAAGGCACGTCAACAATCAAACGGTTACACATGTCAACCATGCCGCTGTACTTCCAATAGAAATGCCCATTCTGCTCTTCAAGAAAGGACACCAGTTCATCTTTTTCATTTAACAGACGGTTCAGCTTTTGGATCTCATCGATCCAACCTTGGCATTGCTCTCTAAGGCCTTCGTAAGCATCCCTTTTACTATTTCTTTCTTCCCTCGTAATGTCCAGCTCTCGAACTTTTTCAGCTAATTCAATTGCTTCCAATTCTCGGGCGATGCAAACTTCTTCTTTTGCGGTTATCTCATTTTCTAGCATTTTATTGGTTCGTGCTAGAGAAGCTTCTAGTTTTGAAATCTTTGCTTCGAGACGTGCTTTCAATGCCCTCTTTTCTTCAACGGCCTTTTCTTCATCTAGATAAGCTGGCCCTTTGTTCTTGAGCACCTTGTTGTCGACGGAGGTCCCTTGCCCGGCCTCCTCAAGTTTTGAACATCTCATCGGGAGCTCTTCATCCTTTTCATTACGTATTCTTCTTCCTCTAATTCTTCTTTCACCTCCTTGAGGTTAGCCTCCAAATTTTCAGCTCTGAGAAAAATGCGAGAATTAGAGCTTTGTAGCTCCAATCTTTCCTCCTCCATTTTACGATAATTTCACGAAGCCTCATATTCTCCTCTATTGGCACATGTGTGATTCTGAGTTCGGGATGATCAAAGGTACCTCCACAAAGTAAAGCTTGATTTCTTGGACTCTCTCTATCACCCATGGCGATAAGACCTTCCATCAATTCTGCCCCTCTTGATTAACTCTCGACTTTCCCTATGGATTTGACCCCAAGCTCTTCGGATCTTCAATACTTTGTTGCGGTCCTTTTTACCAAGCTCGTGTATAATGAAACTTTCCAAGTGCTCAGGCCTTGGTTCATTCTCCATTGGATATCCCAATTGTCTTGTCGCAAGTCTTGGGTTATAATTGATGCAACCCATAGACCCAATCAAAGGAACATTAGAATATCCACCACAGTGAGTGATAACATCAACGAATCCCCAACCTGGAGAATGCCACATCACACCATCGGCTGTTAGTGAAGCCAATTTTTGAGACCAAGATAAGTTTCTCAGGATCTTCTCCCACGGTCCGCTTTGAGGAATATGAGATGTCAACCATAAGTACAGCAATGGAGGACAACACAGAACCACCCCTCGCTTCTTCAGATTTCTCTCATGGAGATGGTAAAGAACATCAGCCAACAGTGCAGGAACAGGGTTCTTTGACATGAATATGCCAATAGCAGACGGGCTCAAGTAACCAATTTCATTAGTTGGAAACAAAACCACCCCAAAGATGAGCAAAGCAAGAATGGAGCTGAAAGTCGGCCAATCGTCTTGTACACTCAAACTTACCAACTTATCCTCCAAGTTTTGCCTCAGAATACCTTTGTCTGTAATCCAAGGTGCCACCTCCCTTACAGGAAGAAACAAAGCAGCAGCTACCTTAGCCTTATCCAAATCTTGCCCTATGTCGAGGAAGGGAGTGTCGTCCTTCAAAGGCCAATTAAGGATTCTCTCGAACTCTTCAATTGTAGGAACGAGCTGAAAGTCTTGGAATATGAAGCATCGAAGAGGAGGATCATAGTACTTTGCCAGAGCAATCAAAGCTTCCATGTCCACATTGGTAGTCAAAAGATCTAGGATGTTCCCAAATCTTTTCCCAAAATAAGCTCTACTGACAGGCGGAATTCTTTCACTTTGAGTTACCAGCTTCCCCAACTTCAGTTCTTTGAATTTGAGACATGGAACGATCTTCACAGTTGGATTCATTCTTCCTTGCTGCTTACTGCACCAACAAAATCTATAAGGTTCCCTGAAAATAAAAGTTATATGCTAAATGGTTTTGTGCAAATGTATGCAATGCATGTTGCAAATTAAATAGAACTGGTTCATAGGATCGACCCCGGTCATGGTTTCGACGTCTACCCATCGATTCCCCGGGTAAGGCTAATCTTATGTTTTTTTTTGGCTAAATGTTTCTTGGGGTCTCAGATCCCCTCTTACAAACACTATCATCGCGCGAGAGGCCTACGTGGCGATAGTACTTGTAAAAGTATACCCCAAGAAACGGCTCTTAACAGGATGCTCTAAATCCGACATTTGAGCGTTTGGTCTTGGTTAGGACAACATGAACAAACTTAGAGTTATAGGTCATTTGTCCAAAGATCGATGTCCTGCGCTAACGCGGGCCAACAACCTCCTTAAAACAACCAACTCTAAGTCGGAGTCTTCGCTTCGGGCCAACAAGACAATGGAGTCAAGTGGACCTAGGCTACGCAACCCCTCTATTCCTAAAAGGTGACCTAGAAGCCTGGGTAATGGGCTTATCTATGTATCAATGCCCATGAATTCCCATCACGATAATATATTAACAGAATAATATATATAAAGCATAGAGGAGAATAAGCAAATAAACAATAGATAAGCATAAAGAAGAAAGCGATAAATAAACACACAAACATGCGAAGAACTAAACTAGGGTTGACTCGCTTAGTCAAAAAAAGTTTTAAAATAGTCCCCAGTGAAGTCGCCAACTGAAGCAACTCGATTTTCAAAAATCATTTAAAATGAATTTTCAAAACAATGAAATCGCCACCTAATTTTATTTGTTCTAAAAAGAACGGGGAAATATAGATAAAACCCACAATATCGGATAAGGCGGTCTACAAGACCAAAAAGGATGGATTCGGGAGTCGGTTACGCAAGAGGAAGGTATTAGCACCTCTTACGTCCATCGTACTCCATGGGACCCATTTAGTTCAAAATGTGCTTGTGTGTGTAATCGCTAATTTCTAAATTATAAATTTAAGAGAAAAAAAAACGGGATTTGTTTGTTATTATTTTGAGTTTGACACGGTTTTGAAACCGCGTGCCTACGTATTCCCTCGTGCAATGGGAAAGTCAAAACTCCGTAGTTCTGGTTGAAAATGTCTTGGATTGGTTGTGTTGATTTTAATTGAAATGTTTTTGATGACCGCATATGAGCGGAAAAGGAATTTGAATGGGTTGAATTGATTTTAATGGTAGATGACAAGTACCAAAACGTCGGGATGTCCTCTAACGATTCGATACTCGAGATTGGTGATTGAGGTCAACCGATCTTCTCTCATCCAAAATCTTTATTATGAAAGGAGTGAGGTGAAACAAAGTTCACTTTTATTAAGCATTATGGAATAAAGTATTTAAGTCATTGGGTTACCCTCTAATGGCCCAAATACTTTACATTTTAATTAAATCGTCGGGCGAACCTCTAACAATTTAATTAAATTCCATATCACTATGTTTTTTTTGTTTTTTTGGAAAAAATTGATTTAGAAAACAAATTCAATTAATTAATTTAATTTGAAAGTGTTTTAAATGTTCAAGTGTATGGAATAAAGTATTCGAGTCATTGGGTTTCCCTCTAATGGCCCAAATACTTTACATTTTAATTAAATCGTTGGGCGAACCTCTAACAATTTAATTAAGTACCATAACACTATGTTGAAAATTGCGGCGTTAGACGTAGAGAAATGATATTTCGGGTTATGATTAACCAAGTATATGGACTTGATTAACCTCGTGAGGATAGGTGCTCCTATCCCCAACCATGAGACCCTGGTGCATGGTGATTGGTATATGGACCAATTATTTTTCGGGTTATGATTAATCAAGGCAACGAGGGCCCTAATTAACCTCGTGAGGATGGCCATGCCCATCCCCAACCATGAGACCCTTAGAGAATTTGGTGTGGGTAACCAAAAATAAGAGAGAGCGGAGGCGTTGTTGTTTTTATATTAAGGTGAGAGTGGAGTGTACAATCGTGTAATAAACATGCAAGCGGATAATGTAATAGCGAATAATAAAAGAAAATAAATTAACACACAATACAAATCGGAATTTAAATAATTATTAGTATAGATATTTTTTCACTTGATGAAAAATCAACTAACAATTTAATTGATAATTCAACAAATAAAAACTATCATCGCCAAACATTATTTAATACATCATTATATATAAAAACTTGCATAATATTGAATTTAAAAGAAAGTTTAGGAATGGGCACGATTGAAGCTTTAAATGGGGTGCAAGCAACGAGCCCAAATCAAGTCTTGGATCTTGTGTGGCAGCTCCCATGAGGCATGTTGTGGTCCACCATTCGGATCGTGGATCGGACTCGCAGATCGATGGCTAAAGCGAGGAGTGCGAATAGATACAATACACATGCCTTCACCAAATTGTAATGAACAAGCGGTGGTGACAAGTGTCACCACCTGGACTAACCAACAAAGCCAAGCATTTTTTCTAACTAGTGCTAATCTAGACCCACTTTTTATGCTATAAATTATATAAATATGTGACATTAATTTCAAAATAGGTAAAAACTAATACTAATGTAAAATAAAAAATAAAAATCAGTTTTTTACTAAAAAACTAAACTAGTTTTAATACTACCTAAAACCTATTTTTAACTTAAACAAAAGAATTAAGTTAAATAAGTTTAACTAACATTAGTTTTAAATCAATTTTTATGAAATAAAAGCATAATCAGTTTTTTAGCTAAAACTAAAACAGTTTGTAATCTAAGATTAATTTTATAAAAAAATAAAAAAAAACAACAATCAGTTTTTCTTTAAACTAAAAAAAAGAAAGTATTTTATTAAGTTGGGTTATGTTTTAATTAAACTTAATGTTATAAAAAAGAAAGAAATTAACATTTAAATATAAAACAAAACAACAATGCAAAGAGGAAAAACACATCTCACTCTATCACGATTTATTTCACTCTCTTTTGGTCCCTCATGAACCCTAACGCCGCCGCACTCCCTCTCTCAAAACTCGCCGTGATTCTCACAGCGGTGCTCTCGTCGTTACTCACGATCTATCATCGTTGCCTTTGTCGCTCTCGTCTCTGTCGCGATCTCACCGTGACTTCGTCTCTCTCTCGTGATTCGCGATTCGAGAACTCACCTCTCTCTCTCTCTCGTTCTGTTCTTTATTGTTATTGTTATTGTTATTTTTTTTTTGTTTTGATTTTTCTGATTTGGGAATGGAAAGGGGTGAAACCCTAACTCGATTTAGCTAGGACGGTGTTGCTATGAGGAAACGGATCTTGGAAAAATAAAAACAAAGAAAAAGAAAGTTGAGATCGGAGGTCTACAGCGGCGATGTGTACTGCAACCGGTGAGACCTTCGTATACCTTATTCTTCTCTCATTGCCTCGTTATATCTCTTTCTGAAGGATTTCTTTCTGGAAAATGATGATGTTAGTTTAGATGGGTATTGTTCTGTGTTTGGTTTTCTGGTCAATCTTGTTCTGGGTTTTGGCTTGATAGTGTTTAGTATGCTGTTAGGGTTTTGTTTCTGATGGATTTCGGCTAGGGTTTGGTGAACAGTAGTCGCTTTGTGTTATAAACTTCAATGTTTTTATACTGTCAGAACTTAGGGTTTTGGTTGATCTGATTTTGAAAAACAAGGCCTCCCCAATGCTTGATGGGCTTGCATCCTTTTGTTGTTGGGCTGATAATTTTGATTTTTTCTGGCTGTTTGATGCTGTCCTGCTGCTATGTATTCTGATGTTTTGGTTGTGTAGTGCTGTTTTTGGTAAAACTTGCCCGAAAGGACGTATACCCTTGCTGCCCTGTATAAGGCTACAGTACTGTCATGCCAAAACTGCTTTTTATAACTGCTTTTCCTCATCTTCTTTCCACACCTCCTATTGTGAACCAAGGATACCCTTGAGGATTTGCAATAGTGAGCTTTACGGCCGATGATTTGTACATGAGGCCCCGGTTTCGATCGAAACTCCCACACAACCTGATTCCGGAAAGAAAATCCTAATGATGAGATAGAATTTGTGTATTGTCTTGTATTATTACTGCTGTCCATTGATTGCTAACCGAGTTTTTTGTTGTTTCATGAACATGAGAAACGCTACGAGTTCGGAAGAACGATAAAGGGAAGCTTGGAGGAATGGAAGGCTTGAAGACGAAGTCAAGACAATCATGAAGACTTACAGCTTGAAAAAGTCCACATATAGTTTAGGGAATACTAGTATTCAATAGAAACTTGTAACTTGTATTTTAGGATTGACAAGTTGTAAATACATGTATTTTGATTTATCCTTGTATTCTTGTACAACAAAACTTTAGAATAACTCGAAACTCTTGGATTTTCATGAATGCAAAGTTTGAAGATTATGTACCAATTTGAGTTCTAATTTGAATTCTTGAATACTACTAATGTGATCTGCAATGTTGTAGCATTTGGTGTATGAAAATTAAAAATTGCACGAAAGTTGAAGATTCGTGATGAACCAAACATTCCAACACTTTGTCATGAACCCAAATTAATTCGGTTAAGACATATCATGTTGAAGTGTTGATTAGAGATATGCATTCAATTCCAATTCCAATCCCAATTCAATCCATAACCCCAATCCACAACCTTGAACCAAGCGAGTGATAACATGATTGCTGCACTTTAGATTCTTGAGAAAAATTGTCATGTATGATCTTGATTCATGTTCTAAAAAAAAGAATGAGGTCTTAAGAGAACCATGAGTGGAATTTGAATATGTATTCAATTTTCTAAATCCTTCTTCGAACTCAATAATGCACATTATAAAAGCTTTGAACTTGTGATCAAAAATCTCGAAATCCAAGTTATCTTGTAATTAAATTAATCCCATTTGAATTTCCCGGCCACAAAGTTTCCATTTTTATCCATTCTCGTAGAAATTCGGAGCCTTTTGCTTCTTGAAACAAAAAACTGAAACTCCAAGTTTCAAATGAAACTCTCGATCAAAAACCTTAGTCAGCTTGACGATTTCATCTCTTTTTGAATTAATCGATAGATTCCACTTGAAATTAATGGAATTATCAACGCATTTCCAAATCGAACCATATTCAGTAGTGGAGTAAGATTCGGAACCAAACGAATTCCAAAAGGAAGCTTCTAGTTTTTTTCATAGAATGCCCCGAATCTTGTGAGCGATAAACACGACAGGAAAAGATCTCAACATGCGGCAGTTTGACGTTTGTAAATCTTGTAAACAAGTCCTCTGGATGAATATTTTCACATACATCAACTATCGCCAAGAACGAATAAAGTTGACGAGCAAACCAAATGCACTAGAACTGGAATTGTTGATCAATAAACGGATAATCATAATCCACCCTTTTACATCTTGAACAATGAACTTGAAACAACAGCAAAACCCAAACTCGTGATGAATTGATCTCCTGAATTAGGAGGTAATAACATTCAAAATAACCAGACTCCCGTAGCTCCATCAAGAACAGACCATTCAATTAAACAATCGAACACCAAGCCCCGAAAGCCGATAGATATGAACGAATAAGATTTAACATTAAACCTCGTCATTTTCAAATATCCCCAAATTGGTCGAAAACACCACGCCTTTTCTGCTCAACAGAGAAATATTTGGGAATCAACTCCAATCCGTAACCATAGACCCATGATATGAATGCATGTGAGTGTTATGATAAATGCGAAGCCTAAACCAGATAAAACCGAGATAGGAGGGCAAATTTTGGGGTGCAACAGGTTCACTCTAAATTTTGACCTTATGGTCCTTTTTATAACATACCTTAGCAATGTTAGAGATGTTATCCCTATTACAAGAAGCTATGGCAAAGCCAAAAACTATTTAAGTTTTGGCTAAGATATAATTCAAGTTATCCTCTGAGGCTTTTTCTACTCCAATCTTTATGGTAGAAGGAAAACATGATACTGATTGTGTAACACAAGCATATCAATTTATTACATGCATGCCCAATCTATAATTGTGCATAAAACTTTTGATTGAAGTTAAATTAATGCAATTCGTGTGAAGTTCTCTTTAGTTCAAATTAATTTCAGTTTTAAATTTCGAATTAGTATTCATGCTTCGAAGTCAAACAAGTAAACAACACTACTTTCCTTGTCGGTGTAACTTGGTATATAGACACTAAAAGTATTGGAAGTAATAAGCTCAAGATTCCTTGTCAATGTACTTGGGATTGTGCGAAATTATAAACTGATTTGATATGTATAATTTCAAATAAAACACACAGTTTATAACCATCTAAAAGAACACTTTCATTACTATGTATGATTTTTTTAGAAAAGTGGATGGTGGTAACGTTTATATCCATCTAAAAGTATACTTGCTAATTGACATGATTTTTATTTTTGAAGTGATCAAACTCTCCTAAGATATCTGTTTCAAGTTTTTAAACTATACCATTTTATTATCTATATTTAGATGTTATATTGTTCTTACCTTGTCAAACATCTCCATTTCCAAAGTTAGTAATGAAAATGGTTTGGCCTCCTGCTATACAAATTTCTATTTTATTTATATAAATGTAATATATGTTAGGATATTATTAATTGCTACGTTAATATTAAATATTATTTGTTATTTAACATAGTCTGCACTGATTGTGAGAGAATCGTGCTTGAA
This sequence comes from Vicia sativa, assembly GCA_021764765.1. NCBI lineage: Eukaryota > Viridiplantae > Streptophyta > Magnoliopsida > Fabales > Fabaceae > Vicia > Vicia sativa. The sequence goes on from CM038796.1 coordinate 131,782,860, forward strand.
GTTTTTACCTTTGATTATGCCTAAATTGTAGGGAGTCTAGTATTTCTTAGTGGCCCTGCTTCCCCGCTACTACTTAGGAAGTATTCAGTTTCTTTTGTAAGCTATTTAAATAACAACATTACCTACTAAGAAAATATCTCAGTTATCATATTTGTTAACATCTGGTATCAGAGAGAGAGCAATAAAATAGTGTCTAGAATATGGGATCCGAAAAGAAGAATGGTGGATTTTCTGCAGTCTCCATTCCCAAATTCGATGGAGATTATGATCATTGGAAGATGGTCATAGAAAATCTCTTGAGATCCCGAGAATATTGTCCCGTGGTGGAGAACAATTACATGATGCTTAGAAAAGGAGAAGTACAGACAGGTGCACAGAAGAAGATCCTGGATGATTTGAAGCTTAAGGACTTGAAGGAGAAGAATTATTTGTTTCAATCCTTGGACAAATCAATTCTTGGAACCATCACAAAGAAGGACACCTCTAAGTAGTTGTGGGACTCCATGAAGATGAAGTACCAAGGGAACGATCGGGTCCGACATGCTAGCTCAATCTACTTTGACGAGAATTCGAAGTGTTGGCTATGAAACAGGGGGAGTCAGTTAATGACTACTTTAGAAGGGTGATAACCATAGCCAATGACATGAGAAATTACGGGGAAGACATGACAAATGTAAAAATTATAGAGAAAATTCTGCAAACACTGACAAAGAAATAGAATTACATAGTGTGCTCCATTGAGGAAGCTAACGATGTTGATACGCACCAATAATGTCATATTTACGACGCATCCCTATACACCATAGTAATAGCTTAAATTTTTCGTGCCCCGTGAGTTGCTGGATTTATTAATACGGTTGAATTTAAACACTGTAGTAAAAAATGATGTGTAGTACGCTTTGATTCCCAGCAACCACATTTTTCTAATTTTTAGAGCACATTAAGCGTGTGTCACCTATTTCCATTATTTAAAAAAATAAATTGTAAACGAGTTAACTATGGTGAATATTTTAAGCGTTGTTATAGGACATAAATTTCCACTACGGTTACTTTATCCAACCACGATTAAAGGGTTTACTGATAAATTAAAACAAATCTTATTTTGTATTTCTTTCGTAAGACGCCCTAGGAGAACAAGCGAGCTAGAGACGAAAATGGTGGCTCAAATCTTTGTATCCATTCATTTGAAGCTTAAATCTTCACCCTCTTCATTCATTTTATTCTCCAACTTCGCAGTACGATACTCTTCAACATCTTCATTCGTTTTTTCTTGATTTATGTTGTATATCCTTAAATATTCACCTTGTTCGTTTATTTTCTTCAGCTTCGAAGTACGGTATTCTTTGACATCTTCATTCCTTATGTGCATAAGATTCTTCAACTTCGAAGTACGGTACTCTTCAACATCTTCATTCCTTTTTTCTTTGTTTATAATGTATACATGCTCATGTCAGTATGAGAGTACATTTTTCATATGCTTTAGGATTAGATTTTCACATTATTATATGTGTATAAATTTCAGAAGTTGTTATGGATCGTAGTTGGATGAAAGCCAATAGATTAGGTCCTATTTACGAGAAAGGAGTTCTTGAACTCCTTGAATACACTGGTAACCATCTTTCCAACAATGATGTTATCTTTTATTGTCCTTGTGTTGTTTGCACAAATATCTGTAAGGGTACAAAGGAAGAAATATTCCAACACCTTTGTTGTGATGGTATATGTCAAAATTATATAATATGGACGTGGCATGGTGAGGTTGATAAAGAGGAAAGTCGGGCGCCACAAAGTCAAAGAGTGGATGAAGATGGATATATGGAAGATCAACTAGAGGATATGTTACGTGATATCAGAGAATCTTCTTTTACGGATGTTCATATTTATGATATTATATATGGTGATAAAGACATCCATTTATATAAGGTATGCACATATTTTACACGGTTGTCGGAGATGTTAAAGTTGTTTAATTTGAACGAGAAAAATGGATGGTCAGATAAAAGTTTAATGGAATTACTTGAATTGCGATAACAAATTGTCGGATCGTTTCTACGAGGTCAAGAAGATATTGTGTCCAATAGGTATGGAGTATATCAAAATACACACTTGCCCTAATGATTGCATATTATACATGAAAAAGTATGACGACTTGTATCAATGTCTGAAATGTGGTGTGTCGCGTTACAAGCTGAAGGCTAACAACGGTGATGACAATGACTAAGACAATGTTAGTAGGAAGCATCCTCTTGATAAAGTGTTATGGTACTTTCCAATAATTTCACGATTTAAGAGAATTTTTTCTAATTAGAATTATTCAAAGAATATTAGATGGCATGTAGATGAAAGGGCACATGACGAAAACATTCGCAATGTAGTTGATTCGTTGCAATGGAAGAAAACTGATTCGTTGTTTCCATATTTTAGAGTTGAGCCAAGAAACCTTACGCTTGGGTTTTCCACTGATGGAATGAACCCCTCGGGTAATCTGAGCACTAATCATCTTTGTGGCATGTTCTTCTCACTATTTACAACATATCCCCTTGGTTGTGCATGAAGCGCAAGTATATACTGTTAAGTATGATGATTGTTGGACCACGTCAACCTGGTAACGACATAGATATTTATCTAAGTCTATTAATTGATGATTTACTAATCTTATGGAATAAAGTTACCTGTCAAACATCAAGAAACTTGTATGAAAGATCTCAAGTTAATTGGTTTTGCCATAACTCGGCTCAATGTCTTGGTTCAAGATATTTCGCTTGGACCCGCTCAGGTATAGCCTCGGCGTTTCATCACAACTCAGCTCAATGTCTTGGTTCAAGATATTTTGCTTGAACCCGCTCAGGCATAGCTCCGACATTTTTCTAACTCGGCGTAAAGCTTTGAGCTATTTCAATAAGCTTGTTCAAGTATAACCTGACAAAGCGAAGCCTTGAAATATGACTCGGGGGTTGGCTTGCTTGCAAAGAATAAGCATTCTCAATATGGTCTAAACTTTACAACCTGTAGCCCGACGAAAGCCAGACGCTGCAAGCCGAGATAATAATATGGTCGGCTAAAGTGAACAGAGGATTTTGTCTTCTCGTTGAAGTCTTCATAGCTCAAAATGAACCATTTGACTTGGGGGGATACTATATCACATATCTGATCATGTATGAAGGTAATTCATAGAAGCAGGCTAGTTAAGCATATGGATTAAAATCAAAGCACGAAAAGTAAAGTGCTGAATTTAAAATCCAAGGAGACAAAATAACCAAGAAAAACACTTGGTCGTCTCGAGCGAAACTCGCTTCACCAAACAAAATCATCATCGGCCTCCTAAAGCTTACTTGCTTAAAAAAAAGCTCTTAGGCGAAGAACCATGAAGGAATTCCGCCAGAACCTATTTAAGGGTATTCTCAAAAGTTTTTGTACTTCGGTTCACATCAAAACCGAGCTATAAAAACGGAGGGGATGATGCCAGAGTATGAGCTGAGCATGCAACTCGGACGAATGGGCATAAAGAGACTGAATACTAGCCGAAAATGGTTCGTTTAAATTCTTAAAAAGTTGTTAATCGGCCCATGCAAACTGGTACAGGGTATACAAGCCGGTACAGGGCTATATACCTCGCTTTAGATTGATTCGACTTAGTTATAAACTTGCGGCTTGTGTGAGCTTTATATGGACGGTCAAAATTAATAAAATGCTTCCGCTAAATAATTCTTGCCTTAAAAGCGAAAAATGGTAACCACCATGTTCAAACAAAATTCGCGAGGGAGCTTTCTAAAATAGTTTAAGGCTATGTTATCACAAATCAAAAGCTTGAGATGCTTACTTAGGGTTCATTAGCTCAATGTTATGGACTAAAAGACAAAACGATTCGACTCCCATAAATTCTCTAGGAGGATTAAACTCGGAGTGACGAGTGTCATATGCTTCGAGCTATAAAATTAGGAGCCTGGCCCGAGACAAAGATGCATGCTTCCGTGAAATCGATCATAAGGCTTCAAGTCTAGAAGCCATATGCTCGGGGGGCTTATGATCGTGCACCTCCTAGAGGCTAGGAGCAATAAAAGGAGACAGGTAATCAGAAAAAAACCTCCGAGGTTTGGAGCCAAGTATTTAGGTCGGACACACCGTATATGTCCGCCTAACAACATCGACCCAGTACCGCACCGGTTAATCCATTAGAGCTTATATGTTATGTTATTTACGATTCTAACGTTATAAGTCATTAGTATTAATGGCAATTTACACCATCATGATCATGAATGATGGTTGCGTTATAAAAAGAGGCCTAATGGCCAAGGAGAAGGGATCGGAACCTGAGCACTCTTACTTCCTAGCTCTCTCACCACTTATCTCTCGCTACAATAAAGAGAATGATCCCCTACCTAAAAAGCTCCCTTTAAACTTCAAGCCCTAAAATCAATAATATGGTTTTCCAAACATATATATATATATATATATATATATATATATATATATATATATATATATATATATAGATATATAGTGGTAATTTTGGCCTAATTTGTCTTGGATTGAATTTGGGCCTTAATTGAATTTTCAGTCTCAGAAACGCGTCATTCACAAGGACATTGGTATTTGTGCGAAATTCAAAATCGGGCTCAATAGTAAAATTGAAGATGGTAAAATTTGTGACATCTAGCTGAAAGAACAATCTCAATCGAATAAACAACGAGAAAGTTATGAATTTTTGAAGGTGTGCAGACGCAAAATTAAATTCCCTTAATTTAGTCAATGCAGATTTTTCTGTGCGTAACCTGCGTTGCGAGCCATGAACAGAAGCCTTCCGAGTAAAATCCAAACTCGGATCCTGAAGCAAACTTGAAATTAACAAAATTATTGACGCTCAGTCGCGATAACCGTTTCGATACGGTAAAAATTGAGGAAGTTGTGATTTTTTGAACATGCATGAACCAGTGGAACAAAAATCCATTTTGGTGTAAAATTTCTCTGGTAATTTGACCTTTTGGGGACCATCCTCTGAGAATCAGCCCCCGATTTTAACATAAGAATCGAAGAAGGCATCAAGATGGATTTTTCGGTTGAAGAACCATTCAAAATTGTTTAAAATCCAATTAGAAGTTATGAATTTTTGAATGTCTGAGAAATAACGGTTCAACACTGATTTTTACTGAATAATTCCTAAAGAACTTGTATTTTTGGGGCCTTCTGCACAAAATTAGCTATTGGTCTGAACGCGGGAGTCGTCAAGGAAGTCAAGACGGAATTAATACCAAAATAGCCCTTCAAAAATATCGAACTAGTTGAAAGTTATGAATTTTTTAATACACCATGAACCAACGAACCAACAATTCCACTGTATCCAAACTTCAGGAAATTTACAAATCAGAGACTTTCCTTCAAGAATTGGGCTTCGACCCCAACATATGACTTGAAAGAAATACCAAGAATCAACACTTCCCAATATTTTTGTACTTATAAATTTTGTACTCAAATCGTTTGAAATTCAAACACACCAAACATTGGAACACATATGAACTTTGTCATTGTGAGCATTGAGATATTCATTGAATAAACGGCCTGGAGAACACTCTGAGTGCATCAATCGACGGAATAAATGTATGTCGTAACCTGACAAGGCTTGAAAGAAATACCTTTATCTCGTAACTACAGAATCAATGATATGTATGCATGTACATGATAATTAAATATAAGCCAAAGGGGTTGAAATGAAGAGAGTAAATTTTTGGGTACAACAAGAACACATGAATATGCAGGGTATGGATAAATGGATGAGCATTCTTGATATGAGTTACCCCATTGCTTCTAGATACTTTGTTGTATTTGTCTCCCTTTTCATGAGACATAACATCATCTCTTTTTCTCTAACCTTATCTCCACCTATGCATACGAGCAAGTATAAAATCATTGTTATTGGCTTTGTCAATGAAAATCATTGTGTTCAGGTAAAGTTAAAACCTGATTTCTCAATGCCTCCATTCACTGCCCGTTGGAGAGTGAATTATAGTAATGATGCAAAAACATGAGAATCAACATTTACGGGTCGCTTTAGGCATTATACAAATGAAGTTAGAAAGTTATCTTAGTTTGTTTTATACTGACAATTATTAAATGTCTATGCTTAATCAGGTATCATGTTTATTCATTCAATTATGTAACATCATCAAAAATTTTAAATTTTCGATAGATGAATTTTTTTAATATGTGAGTTTTTTTTTATAAAATTTCTGATAAACTATTCAAATTTTTTATATAAATATAATTTTTTTTCCGTTTAAGAGTATAAATATAAAAAAAAGAATCCAAATTTATAAGAGTATAAATATAAAAAAATAATAAAGAGTGCCATGTATAACTCTATAGATAACACTTACGGAGGAAACTTAAATATATTAAAAAAATTGTAAGCATACATAATAGAAAATCATCAAGTGGGACATTTATCAATTTAGGTTAGTGTGCAAAGATTCATATTCTGTTTTAATTTATTTAATTAAATTAATTTAGTTAAATGCAAGGTATTTTTCAATGTAATTTATTAATAATATGATTTAATAGATAAATAATATTATTTTAATCAAATTAATAAATAAGATAATCATTATAGAGAATTTTGAACCATGTTTCTTTTAGAAAAAATTAATTGGAGTTAGGGGAATCTATTATGAGGATTATTATTTTATCAATTATTAATTATTAATGTTAAGAGAATTTTGATGATTTTATTAATTAAAAGAAAACAGACTTTATTAAATGGATTAATGCCGTAAACATATTATTAGTTGATTTAGATTGCCACGCGTGATGATGCTATTTGTGTATCTCTATTCACACGGATTGCCATGAATCGCCATGATATTTGGATTATTTTGATTTGAAGATATTTGAAACGGTTATTTTGATTTGATGAGATTTTTCATGATTCAATATTGACATGTATGTGGTTGTATTCGCATAAGTTACTTCATTTTGTACGTTGTTTTTCAACTGATTTTCTTCCTTTTGTATGTTGTTGTTTTCAATGTTGTTTTTTTTCTAGTTTTGTTCAATTTCTATAAAAAAAACATCAAAATATTATTACCTATCAATGAAATCGTGAATATTACACATGAAAAAAAATCACGTATGAAAACTCACAATAACTATAACAAAAATCACACTATAACTAAGACAAATATAAAAAACAAAAATCACAAAACAAATATAAAAAATAAAAATCACAAGATAAATATAAAAAGCATGAAAATATTATTATCTACCAATTAGGTCATAAATATTTTCTTCCAAACACCCATGAGATACGTGCGATATTAAGATGAGTTAGTATATATTTATAGGAAGAATTTTAATTAAAGGTAAAATATCCTTTTTGGTCCCTTAAGAATACCTCGGGGTCCATTCTGGTTCCTTATCTAAAAAAATGTCAAAGTGGTCCTATAATTGTACAAAAAGTTCCACGTTAGTCCTTTTCGTCCATTTTTTCAAACGACGTCAATTTTTTTGAAGCAATATCAAATTTCCACTACACCATTTCACAATTGATGTTTATTGTTTCATTCAATTTTATTACCAAGTTTATTACTTCAGGTATTCCAAAGTAGCACTCCCATCTTGCTCTTGCTTTGTGCAATTTTATTACCAAGTTTATTTATTTTTAAACTTATTATTACTTTGATTTAAAAAAATAAAAACTGAATAATATTCTATTTTGCATATAAACAATATTTTTACCATATTTTTGCATGAATAAATTATTAATAAATAAATAAATAAATATTATATGTTTTAAAAAATTGAATATTATATTTATAACACCAAATAATATATGTTTAAAAATGGTATAACATATAAGGATATTATTATTATTTTTTAAAAACGAAATAATATTAATATTATTTTTTTTAAAATTCAGAATATTAATAATATTATTAAATTTACTTATATTATTAAATTTTAAATAATCATATTATTATTAATAATAACATTCAGAATTTAATAATATTATTAATATTATTTTTTAAAAATCTAGAATATTAATAATATTATTAAATTTAAATATATTAATAAATTTATAAAATAATATTATTAATAATAATAATATTCTGGATAATATTATTAATATTATTTAAAAAATCAGAATATTAATAATATTATTAAATTTACTTATATTATTAAATTTATAATATTAAATTTATAATATATATATATATATATATATATATATATATATATATATATATATATATATATATATATATATATATATATATATATATATATATATATATATATATATTATTAATATTATTATTATTACTTTGATTTAAAAATAAAAACTGAATAATATTCTATTTTGCATATAAATAATATTTTTACCATTTTATGCATGAATAAATTATTAAAAATAAATAAAGAAATATTATATGTTTTTAAAACTGAAATATTATATGTTTTTAATAAATAAAGAAATATTATATGTTTTTAAAATAAATAAAGAAATATTATATTATTTTTAAATAAAGAAATATTATATTATTTTTAAAAACATATAATATTTCTTTATTTATTTTTAATAATTTATTCATGCAAAAAATGGTAAAAATTATTTATATGCAAAATAGAATATTATTCAGTTTTTATTTTTTAAATCAAAGTAATAATAATAATAATAATAATTAAATATATATATATATATATATATATATATATATATATATATATATATATATATATATATATATATATATATTATAAATTTAATATTATAAGTAAATTTAATAATATTATTAATATTCTGGATTTTTAAATAATATTAATAATATTATTAAATCCAGAATATTATTATTATTAATAATATTATTTTTATAAATTTAATAATATATTTAAATTTAATAATATTATTAATATTCTAGACTTTTAAAAAATAATATTAATAATATTATTAAATCTTGAATATTATTATTAATAATAATATGATTATTTTAAATTTAATAATATAAGTAAATTTAATAATATTATTAATATTTTGGATTTTTAAAAAAATAATATTAATATTATTTCGTTTTTAAAAAATAATAATAATATCCTTATATATTATACCATTTTTAAACATATATTATTTGGTGTTATAAATATAATATTCAATTTTTTAAAACATATAATATTTATTTATTTATTTATTAATAATTTATTCATGCAAAAATATGGTAAAAATATTATTTATATGCAAAATAGAAGATTATTCAGTTTTTATTTTTTAAAATCAAAGTAATAATAAATTTAAAAATAAATAAACTTGGTAATAAAATTGCACAAAACAAGAGCAAGATGGGAGTGCTTACTTTGGAATACCAGAAATAATAAACTTTGTAATAAAATTGAATGAAACAATAAACATTAATTGTGAAATGGTGTAGTGGAAATTTGATTAAAAAATCTATAATAACTTGATTCTAGAGAGAAAATTATAAAATGAATTTAAGTTTTTTTTATTAACAGTGATAAATTGAAAAACACGAATAATTTTTTATTGATTTAATGATTGTAATTAAATATTTTATTATTAAATCATGATTAAATTTAAATATTCTATCTTTAAATTATAATGATTAAATTTATGATATGTTGAAGAAAAAATATTTTGATTGTGATTTAAGAAAAATAAAATTAAAATATCTTATAATATATTTATAAAATTAAATAAAGTTAATGAGTTCGTTGATATGTGAAAATATACACACTTTACTAAATGGATCCACTGGCACTGGCACCATCTGAAATGCTATGGAAATATGTAGACTTGTGGGTGAGCAATTTCACTGGATGGTCTATGTATCCATGAGGTAAAAAGTAGAATTATTCATACTACCTTTCATTTAACGTGATATCCTCGAACTTTTTTATTCAAACTTTATTCTATTGAAATTTTCGATATTTTTCAAAATGTTTTGAAACGAAATAAAAATTTTGAATATTAAAAATTTAAAATTCTTGATATATAGAAATTTCAAATGCACTACCGTAAATTTCAAAATAAAAAAAATTGTGATATCGAAAATTTTAAATACACGATATAAAAAAATTTTAAAATTATATTTTTATTTTAAAAATTCTAAACAATACCGAAAATTTTCGATATTTTTTTAAAATTTCTGATATCGCCTCCTAAATTTCTGGTATTTTTAAAAAGATAAAAAAAAAAAAAATTCAACTTAACTGAAGCTTGTTTGTAGTAACATGACTGATTGTAGTTATAATGTCTTCTTATTAACCAGGTGTTCATTTGAGACATGTGATGACTGTGTACTTATGGCTTCTATCAAATTATAATGAAAACTCTCTTTTCCTATATATTGTTTGTTTTTATTGAATCATGTACCTTTAACAGTTTATACAAATTCTCCACCACCAAATCATTAGTACTTTCTGTTTATCATTTGCAATAAAATTGTATATATTATATAACAATAGGTTGTTTTGAAATGTTTTTTGTTTTGTTTTGAATTTTGATATTAAATTTTGTTTTATTCTAAAAAATAATAATATACATTAATTTATATATTAAATAGTTTGAAGTATTTTAATTATTAGTTAATTATATTATTTTATTATTAAAAATTGAAATAGTTTTACTAATTAATATACTAATTCATTGAAATATGATAAAATAATTATTTCATATATAATAATTAAAATATTGATTATTAGAAAATTTCCTTTTAAATAGCTAAATATACATTGAAATATAAAATAGTTTATTCATTAATCATTAAAATAAACTATTTAATTAATTAATTATTTAATAAAATGATAAGTAAATAATTAGTAAATAATTTAATAACTATTTTAATTATTTATTAATTAAATAATTTAGTTTTTTATGCTATTAAGTATTTTATTAAATATTTTATTTTTTCATAATACTAAATAGTTTAATTGAATAATAATCACAATATTTTGTTTAAAATAGATGCAATAAATATTTTCAAAACAAATTAAACTATTTACAATATTAGTAATTGATGCTTCAGTAATTATTAAATTACTTATTAAAATATTTAACTATTTATTAAATATTTTATTAAATAGTTTATTTTTTCATAATACTAAATAGTTTATATTTAATAAAATATTGGTATTTATTAAATAAATAAATGAATTAATTTATTAAATACTAAAATAATTATAAAATATTTATTTATAATATATTAAAACATAGCACAAACTTGTTTTTATGCCATTTCAGCATATTTTGTTGCCAAATAATAATATTTGTGTCATCTCATACTTCCTACGTGTCATTACTCTTAATAAACTCTACCTTCAGTGTTTTTTTTTCTTTTTTTTTTCTAATGCATATATTTGTTGCCAAGTAATGACATTTGTGCCATCTCATACAATTTTTCCTACGTGTCATCACTCTTAATAATCTCTACTTTCAGTGTTTTTTTTCTTCTTCTTTTTTTCTAATCTTCTGAACTATACATTCTGTCTAACCCATGTTTAATCGTTATCCATAAATAAATTATATCTATTGTCATTTTAATAGCACAATTTTACGTTTTTCTTAAGATTATAACTCTGTTTTTTTATAGATGAAATTATAACTCTGTTATTTTATAAGTTACATCTCTTAATAAATTAATAGCATTTATGTGGTTATTGTCTAAAAAATTCATTTGTTATTATTTTCAGCAATTTAATAACATTAATATCTTTCATGGCAATCTATGGAAAATGTTGTTTGCCAAAACTTTAGACCTCTGTTTTATCAAATATTTATAACCATTTTTCATTTCTATCTTTCTTATTCTATTTTGATTTCTACTCACAACATAATAATAATTTTTTCACAATTTAAAATTTAATATGTTTTATTTTTAGCTATCTCACTCTTTTTTTTTTATCACACAACAACAAAATTATGGATTAATCAGAATATTTATTTTCAAATTATTTGGTAGAAAATATGGAGATAACATCAGTTGAGAGGTACACATGGAGCCAAACAAATTGAAGTCAAGGCAAAAGATCCAAAATTACTCAAGGTTGTTGTTGAATTCACTTTCTCATTTTTACTCAATTTTTAATGTTTTCCAATGTGATTAATGAATAATTGTGTTGGACAAATGTTTGTATGAATTTCATTGTATACTTATTTAAATCGTTAATTTGCTACAAGTAACTACTATGTAAGAAACAACATTTAGCTCTGTTTTTACCATATCTCTAAGTTTATGATTGGATTTATATGATCAATTTTATGAATTTGTTAATATTCATCCTGAGATATAGTTGGAACAAATGGTGAAATAATTAAATTTAAATAAATTGTTTTAATTCTTATCTCAATTTTTCAGTTAGCTAATTTTTCTTTGACTAATAGGAGAAAAAACTTAAGCACACTTTTTAAATATTTTTAATATAAGATGCAAAATCTTTTATACTTTAATCTATCACATGTTTTAATCTTTCGTTACATAATATCAACATTCTCTAACCATCTATTTTTTTCAAACCTCAAATCACTCTCTTCTCCTTTAATCTTTCATCTCCCATTAAACATTTTATTATAATATATCTATTATTATAATATATTAAAAATTATAATCATTTTTTTCTTCCAATCACAATCTCACCTAATATATTCCCTCAATTTTGTCGATCTATCAATTATGATGGGTGGTTTATAATCTCACATTGTCAAAGTGGTTCAACTTTAAACCCCCTTTATGTTGTGCATCGATTTAGGAATCCTAATACATGACATTATTTTTTCATACTCTAATTAGTTAAATTCACTTACTATATAATTCTCTTAATATTGTTAGGTACTTTTTCCTTTACATATAAACCATTTGAATTCCTTGGATTTTAATAAAACTATGATATTCTACCCAATTATTATAAATTATTTTTACATACATTCTACTATTCATGTTTTCAGAAAAATATAAAACAAAAGTTAATATATGCCACGCAATGCGTGGGTCATAATCTAGTATATATTATTGCTGCAATTAAGAATGAAACAGAAAGCTTTGTGCAGTGGATAAGATGTACTTTAGAATTTGATTTGCTCGTATTAGATTATGAAGATGGTTGAAGCTGAAATGGCTCGCATTAGAAAACTAGTATCACTTTTTCCCTCTGCGAAATTACTGTATATGAGAGATTTTGGAAATTTATAAATTATTTCTTGTTTCTATTGGAAGAATTTTCTGTATGTTCATTGTGATACTTCCATGATTCCACAAACTATGCTAAGTGGGTTTTGAAAAATCACTCGGAAGATATGAAGATGTATTGCCTTGGCCATTCTAGTTACTTACCAAGTTACAATCATGTTTGTTTCATGGCAGCTATCTGGCTGATGCCATCTACAAGAAGCCAGTTATGATCCACAGTTATCCAAAAGAAGCCAAGTCATTCTATGTTATATAATGGGGCCTATTTTCTTGGTAAAATATGAAATAACCCTTATGCTGTTTCTTAACTATGGCAGATTGGGTTTGCCTAGAGAGAAGTAAGAATGGGACTTGGATCTTTGCCGAAGTGGACTCTAAACTTTGATCTTATGGCCCTTTTTATAACAGGCCTTAGCAATGCTAGGGATGTTATCCTAAAGTGAATGTTTTTTTCGTAAAGCATGAACACAAATCCTTTGTTAAAATTGTAATGGACCTTTATTCTCTATGAAAAAAAGGAGGTGTTACAAACGTTTGTTTTCTCCAAAATTAAATCAACTTGTGTGTTATTGGATATAATGACCAGTAACTAAGTGATTTAATGTTGATGGACACAAAATTCAATCACTTTGACTATAGGTGCTTCAATATGAATGGACACAAAATAGCTATTGACAATAAGTGCTTTAATTTTAATGTAGACAAAATATCCACTATTGAATATAAGTGCTTTAACATGTCTCCAAATTGATTCTATAATCCAAACATGGCTTTTTCTCTGCTTCCCTTTCTCCTCTACTCACTGATTCTGCAATTCATCAGTGTTGCAGCTCAAACCAAAAGTACTATAGCTATTGGTGATTCTTTTACTGCAGGAACCAACACCTCTCCATGGTTGCTTTCACCTTCGGGTGACTTTGCCTTTGGTTTTCATCCACTCAAAGACGCTAATCTTTTTTTGCTTTCCATTTGGTATGCAAAAATTTCTGAGAAAACTGTTGTGTGGTATGCTAATGGAGATAGTCCTGCACCAAAAGGGTCAAAAGTGCAACTCACTGCCAAAGATGGATTGGTGCTAACTTCTCCAAATGGAGTCAGGTTATGGAGTACCGAGGGACTCAACAGCGCAGTTTCTCGAGGTGTGTTCAATGACACCGGCAACTTTGTGCTTGAGGATGGTCATTTCAACAGTCTTTGGGAAACTTTCAAGTTTCCTAGTGACACCTTGTTGCCTTCTCAAATTGTTGAGAAAGGAAGAAAGCTTTCTTCAAGGCTTAAGGAGACAGATTTCAGTAAAGGAAGGTTTGAGCTTCTTTTACAAAGTGACGGTAATCTTGTTATGCATTCTATTAATTTACCATCTGGTTATGTTAATGAAAACTACTATGAAAGTCAAACAGTTGGATCCATTAAATCAAGTGCTGGAACTCAACTGGTTTTTGACAGATCAGGGCACTTGTATGTCTTGGGAGAGAACAATGAGAAATACAATGTGTCAGGAGAAGAGAGTAAAGTTTCTACCACGGATTTTTATCTTAGAGCAACTCTTAATTTTGATGGAGTGTTCACACTTTACAAGCATCCAAAGAGTTCAACTAAGAGTGAAGGTTGGACCGCAGTATGGTCCAAACCGGATAACATATGTCTTTATACTGTCAGTTCTGGTAGTGGTGTTTGTGGATACAATAGCTTCTGCACTTTGGGAGATGATAAGAGACCGACATGTCAGTGTCCAAAAAGTTACTCACTAGTTGATCCTAATGATCTATATGGTAGCTGTAAGCCAGATTTCATACAAGGATGTGTAGAAAGAAATGATCTCTATGACTTTGATATTTTGATAGACACTGATTGGCCTTTATCAGATTATGTGCTTCAAAGGCCTTTTACTGAAGAACAATGTAGGAAATCTTGTTTGGAAGATTGCTTTTGTTCTGTGGCTATTTTTAGATTAGGTGACAGTTGTTGGAAGAAGAAATTGCCTCTCTCAAATGGGAGAGTTGATGCAACTCTCAATGGTGCTAAGGCCTTCTTGAAAGTGAAAAAGGGCAATGTCTCCCTTGGTTGAGGGTGAGAATAGTTTGAGAAGTTGGTGATGGTATCTATTTGGTGTGTTAAATTAATGGCAAAATAAATGCTAATGATAATCCTTGATAAGAAACATTGGCAGCTGGTAATACTAATCCATGTTGTGTTGTTTAAAGTGAGCAATATTTTTTTTCATTTATGTCTTTGTATCAAACTGTGGGTTTTATGTTCCTTCATCATTACTATTTGAGATCAACATTAGTTTACTTTGCATGAACAAACTTGATTACATTTTTTGCTGTTGTTGATAAAGTTAAGTTAATATCTAACTAAGCGAAATAAATGACAGAACATGGTATGTGTGAAATTTATTTGGCTTGATAGACGTTATATAAGGTAGATATTATACCAAAAAAATGATGGGAACCATGCAAAAAATGTATAGTTAATTAAGTGTATTTAAGAGAACACTAAAAAAAATATAAATATAAATTTATCTTTTAACTAATTAAATTTATCTTTCAATTAGTTTATCAGTAATAAAAATTTGTCTCATGAGTTGTTTACATTATTACTAATATTCAAAAGTATTTATGTTAAAAAAATAGAAACTTCTGAAATTGTGTTCCAAAAATATGTTTAGTTTTTGGAGTTCTAGTTTACTTACGAACGTAGTTATTAAATTTATTTTTGTTAAGGTCTACGTGACAGTTTACTTTGTGTATATAAGCAATTTTGTAGCTAGGGTTTTAAGTAAGATTTTAATATACAATTTCTTCCTCAAAAAGTTGTTGTACTAACTGTCATTTCTTTCTTTTTTCTCTCTTATTTCATATTCATTTTTCATCTTCAACTTTTATGCACCAATAATTGGTATCTAGAGCTCTAGTTCGGATCCACAGGAAACACGAGTGAAATAGTGAGGCGCTATGTGATTGATTTGGGTTCTTGAATTCATGTTGAATCTTGAACGAAATCGTAACAAAATAGCATTTTCTGATTCTGTGGGATTAGGAAACACAATGAGATCTGAGTGACTTGCACAAGGTTGAAGATGAACGAAAATGGTATTTTGAGTACCAAACTTCCAGTGTTCGATGGCAAGAACTGGAATCGCTAGATGATTCAGATGTGTCTGTTGTTTGGCACTCAAGATGTTCGTGATCTCATCAACGATGATTATGTTTCGGTTTCACTTCCAGAAAATGCAACTGATGTACAGAGAAATGCTTAGCGTGATTTAAGGAAGAAAGATCATAAGGCATTGTTCTACATCGACCAATGTGTGAATGTGAACATGTTTGAGAAAATCGTTGATTCGACTACGGCGAAGGCTATGTGGAACACACTAGTTAGGTGTTAGGATGGTGACACATTGGTGAAGAAGGTGAAACTTTAGTCTCTATGAAAGCAATATAAGAATCTCAACATGAAGGACAACGATAAGGTATCTGAGTACATCTCCAGAGTGATTCTGATCACTAATGAGATCAAAGTTTATGGAGAAACTTTTTCTGAACAAGTAATCATTGAGAATATATTGAGATCTCTTACTCCTAAATTTGATTATATATTTGTAGAAATTGAACATTCTAAAGATCTGAACACCATGAGAATAGAAGAGCTGCAAAGCAGTCTAGAGGCACAAGAGTTGCGTCTGACTGAGAGAACTTCTGAAAGAGAGGTTAAGTAGGCTTTAGAAGATTCTTTCGTCAGGAAGGATTAGAAGCATTCTTGGTCAGAAGCTAAGAAAGGACATGGTAAGTCTCAGAATTTAGAAACCTCTATTTTTTATGAGAAGAAATATCAGAAGGAAAAAAAGAAGTACGGCTGAAAGAAGGTTCAATGTTACTGTTGCAAGCAGTTTGGCCATTCTGTCAGAGATTGTTGGTCAAACAAGGGAAGAAAATTAGAAGAAGAAAATATAGCCAAAAGAGATCCTGATGATGAACCTGTGCTATTAATGGCTTTTAAGTCTAATGGTATATATTTGGAAGACTGGTGGTATATGGACATCGGCTGCTCAAATCACTTGACTAGAAACAAACAATGGCTTGTTGATTTTGACTCTAGAAGGAGAACAAAGATTAGATGTGCTTATGATAAGTACCTTAATGCATAAGGTATGGGAAATGTCAAAGTCAGAGTAAACAATGGAAGAAATGTTCTTTTCATAGGTGTTTGGTATGTTTCTGGAATGAAGATAAATCTGATGAGTATAAGTCAACTCATAGAATAAGGTTTCTCTGTTACTATGAAGTACAATCTCTTGAAGTTGTATGATTTCAATCAGAAGCTGATTATGCAGCCTGAGCGGGGAAGCAACAAAACATTCAAGGTAAATGTAGAGACAACTGAAATAGAGTGCATTAGTGCAGAAGGCGCTGAAGGTGATAGTAAGTTGTGGTACAAGAGATTGGGGCATCTGAACTACAGAAGCTTAGGGCATCTGATTTATAAGAAGCTCGTGCATGAAATTTAGAAGATTTTGAAGCCTGAGATATAAAAGCAAAGTGGTATTATTAGTGGGGTACCACAGTACATGCACTTATAAGATTTAGTACCAAATTATGTCATTTTTCTTTCTATTTCCTCACTTAAGGTTTCAAGAAATATTACAACAATATCCATCTTGACTTGAAATCGAGATGATGCCAATTTAACCATCTAACACCTTACTTCTCTCTACCATGTTGAAACCATATTCAACAACCTTTATCAAGTTTAAGACACCCTTGAACCTTGATCTCAACACTTGCATCCATTTATTTCCAATCACCGTTTTTTACCTATATAATCTAACAAGCCCTCCATGATGTTTTTTAACCATCATTGACTCCACCTGCCTTAGAATGCCTCTATGAAGGTCATTCTTTCTGAATTCTGCAACTCTTCAATCACATTCAATGCATAAGACCCAAGGCTAGCATAATCGTACCTTTGAGATGCTACAATATTTCTCCTTACCTTATCATGAGTCAAATGATAGTCAGAGGCCTCTGTGATTTTTCCCTCAGTACTATTAGTATCCATAGTAGGAAACTCCACCTTAAAGTAAGTTTTCTCCGCCATAGTTTCTAAAAGTTGCATGCCTTGATTTTTACTCTTATTCTTATAAAGAAGCTCTATACCAACCAAGCAAGCTATTTTGACACCAGTCTTACACCAGAAACTCAATGAAAACTCAACGGTGTCATGCATCTTTATCATGTGTCTTCTATAAATTTCATTAAATTGTTCTGAGGTAACCCCCAGGCAATGATAATTCCTTGACCTCAAATCCCTAGCTCGTTCTTTTCATGAAAGCCTTCACTAGTTAAAGATGAATGAACAACAACATTCAAACCTTCTAAAATATATATTTTAGACCCTATAACAATGATCGCTTTATCATGCAAAATATTCAACACACCACGTTCAAATCTAGTGCAATAGCCTAGATAATCAAACATACTTATAGACAACAATATTTTAGGTCACAATATTTTTAAGAGACGATTTTCTTACAAGTCCTGAATCCTCATTTTTGTGAGAATTGAGAAGAACTTATTAAATTTTGAAGAGTTAACTCGAAATTTTTTCAAAGATAATATACTCATTGTGTCTCAGTTATGTCAATTTTTGTTTTGCAGATGTTTGTATCAATGTCTACAACACGACTATCCCGACACTTTCTTTTAACATTTTTCATTTCTAATTTTATTCAGTTTAGTATTAACACATATCTAAAATAACATCTTGTTACACTAACTTTATTGATGTGTTAATTCTTAAACTACTTACCTATATTTGTTATGAAAAAAAACTAAAACATATCACTTTTTTATAAGCAAAAATGTAATATTAAAAAAAGGGTACAAGGGATACCCCAACCCAATTACAATAAAGACAAAATACTTAGAGGTGAGCAATTGACTCAATGGGAGCTTGCAACCAATTATACCAGGATGTACAATTGATGCCCTTATCCCCAATATTCAGCCAACACCATGAATGTATTTTTATGTTAATAATTATATCATCAAGTACACAATTAACTCAATTAAAGCAAAAATTATTTCTGGCTATCCAAAGAGACCACACTCTGGCAAACCAAAATGAATTGATCCTTCTCTTTAAAATCCTTCCATTAAAAGTCTCATAAAATTGCATTAGATGATTTGATGTAGTTTGACCCTCCACCTCGTTTAAGTCAATCCAACATGTTATGTTCCTCCAAATATTTTGAGAGAAACTTCACTTGAAAAAGAGGTGTTCAAGGTTTTCAGGTTCAACCTGATAGAAAGCGCATAAATTATCGTAATTGTTGAAGGTGATTCCTCTTTTGGAAAATTAATCTTTAAATGGAATTTTATTTAGAATAACCCTCCAACCAAAGACTTTGATTTTTGACGAAATGTAGCTTTTCTACAAAACCTTCAGGAATGATAAAGGAATAGTATCCACCGGATATTCCAGTTCTTTGTCATAGAGAAGATGATAGAAATTGCTTATCGAGAATTTATTGTCTTGATTGGTCCGCCAAATGGATGTGGCAGCATTGATCAGGGAAAGATTGTCTAGCATTTTGATGAGTTCTAAAGCCTCTACCGTTGTTGTCGGGTCGCTAAGAAGAGCGTCTACCTCGACGTGAAAGTCCCATTTCCAGCCATTATTTGTTGCTGCTCCCATCTCACTCACCTCCCCCTGCTTCTTGTTAGCTAATCTGAACAGGTTAGGAAAGGCAAAATTGAAAGGAGTCTCGCCCAACCATCTATAAAACCAAAACAAAGTGTTGTTCCCATTCCCAATTTAACATGAAATATTACCTGCAAAGCAATCAAACGGGTTAGTTTTTTATGTTGCTAATTGTCAACAAGTCTTTCCACCAGACTGAAACTTTTTTAGGCCACTTGTTCTCAACACCTATCAACACTGCCTTTCTTATGTCACCATATCTCGAACAAAGGATGTGTTTCTAGACAGATTCCTCATCTTCTAAACATATCCATTTCCACTTGTATATCAAAGCCTTGTTGAAGTAGCCAATGTGTTTAATGCCTAAACCTCCTTCTTTCTTGGGTTTACACGTATTGTTCCAGCTAACCTTGTTGATACATCTCTTCTCCTCTACTCCACTCCACAAAAATCCACTCTGAATTTTGATGATATCTTTAATGACCGTAACCGGCGCTTTGTAAAAAGACATGGTAAATATTGGCATACTAGACAACACTGAATTCAACAGGGTGACTCTCCCCCCTATGGAAAGATAATGAGCCTTCCAATTGGATAACTTGCGTCTTAAACTTTGTAGAATCATGGTCCAAAACGCCTGTCTTCTTGGGTTCAAGCCGACAGAAATCCCCAAAAATTTGAAGGGAAAAGCCTATTAAAGGGTAATTTAGTATTTCCTATTTATGTACCTTTTATCTTGGTCACTAAGTTTACTTTATTAGGGCCTATAACGCAATTTTTTCATTGTATAAATAGACTAGTAGTAGATGTCATTTATAACAACAATCCTTATTTCTTTCTCCTTTGTGTAGCCGTCATTCTCTTATTATTATCCCATTATTTCAATCACTTTTTATTCTTGTGCACCAACAAATTGGTATCTAGAGCTCCGGTTCCATTCATAGGGAAACACAAGTGAAACGTGAGGCGTTGTGTGATTATTTTTGGTTCTTGAATTCGTGTTGAATCTTGAACAAGAATCACATTTTTTCTGATTTTGTGGGTTGGGAAACACTGTGTGAGTGAAGATCTGAGTGTAATGTACAAGGTTGAAGATGAACACAAACGACAACATGAACACTAAACTTCCAGTTTTTTATGGCAAGAACTGGAACAGATGAATGATTCAGATGCGCGTGTTATTTGGGGCTCAAGATGTTCTAGAGCTTGTTAATGATGGGTATATTCTGGTTACAGCAGATGCAACAGAAGAAGAGAGAAATAGAGAGCGAGAGAGAGAAACAAGAGGAAGAAAGATTAGAAGGCGTTGTTCTTCATCCATCAGTGTGTGGATGTGAACGTGTTTGAGAAGATTGTTGATTCGATGACGTCAAATAAGGAGTGGGACACACTGGTAAGATGTTATAGTGGTGACGCATCAGTGAATAAGGTAAAGCTTCAGTCCTTGAGAAAGAAATATGATAATCTCAACATGAAGAACAATGGGAAGGTTTAAGAGTATATCTCTAGAGTGATTCTGATCACTAACGATATGAAGGCTTGTGGAGAAACTCTTTCTGAATAGGTAATCATAGAGAAGGTATTGAGGTCACTTACTCCTCAATTTTATTACATTGTTGTAGCAATTGAACATTCTAAATATCTGGAAACCATGAGAATATAAGAGTTGCAAAGTAGTCTAGAAGCGCATGAGTTGCGTCTGACTGAAAGAACTTCTGAGAGAGAAGTTAAGCAGACTCTGAAAGCTTCTTTTGTCAAGAAGGACCAGAAGCATTCTTGGTTAGAGGCCAAGAATAGACGTGGTGATAGATTCCAGAAATCAGAAACCCCAACTTCTAATGAGAAGAAACATCAGAAGGGAAATGATAAGAAGAAAGTTCAATGCTACTGTTGTAAGCAGTTTGACCATTTTGCTAGAGATTGCTAGTCAAACAAAGAAAGGAAATAAGAAGAATAAAACATAGCCAAAGGAGATTCAGATGATGAACCTGTGTTATTGATGGCTTTTGAGTTTGATGGAAGATGTTTGGCAGATTGGTGGTATATGGACATTGGCTGTTCAAATCACTTGACTGGAAACAAGCAATGGCTGATAGAGTTTGAATCCAGAAGGAGGACAAAGATTAGATGTGATAATGATAAGTACCTTAATGTAGAAGGTACGGGAAATGTCAAAGTCAAAGTGAAGAATGGGAAGAATGTTCTGATCAAGGATGTTTGGTATGTTCTTGGAATCAAAAGCAATTTGATGAGTGTGAGTCAGCTCATTGAGAAAGGTTTCTCAGTTGTTATGAAAAACAATCTCTTGAAGCTGTATGATTCCAATAAAAAGTTGATTATGCAATCTGAACAGGGAAGCAACAGAAAATTCAAGGTGAATGTAGAAATAACTGAAACAGAGTGTCTTAGTGCAGAAGGCTCTGAAGGAGATAGTAAGCTGTGGCAAAAGAAGTTGGGGCATCTGAACTATAGAAGCTTAGGGCATCTAAGTTCTAAGAAGCTCGTATGTGGCATTCCGAAGATTGTGAAGACTGAGAAGTCATGTGAGGTATGCATGAAATAAAAGCAACCCAAATTGTCATTTGTATTAGAGGTAGCCCCAAGAGCAAAACATGCTCTGGGAGTAGTATATTTTGATGTTTGTGGATCATTTCTAGAACCTTCACTTGGAGGAAATAGGTATTTTGTGTGTTTTATGGATGAGTTCACAAGAATGACGTGGGTAACACTCATCAAGTTTAAGAATGAGGTGTTTACAAAATTCCAGAAGTTCAAGGTGAAGGCTGAGACTCAAAGTGGTCAGGAGTTAAAGATTCTGAGAACGGATGGTGGAGGTGGGTATAACTCTATAGAATTCCAGAAGTTCTGTGATGAGAATGGAATTGAGCATGAAGTTACTGCTCCTTATACTCCTCAACACAATGGTCTTGCTGAACGAAGAAATTGAACTTTGCTTGATATGACGAGAAGTATGCTAAAAGAGGAGAAGCTTCCTCACAACTTATGGGGAGAAGTTGTTGCTACTGTAGCATATATGCTCAATAGGAATCCAACGCATAATCTGAAGGAGATTTTTCCTTTAGAGAAGTGGACTAGAGAGAAGCAAATTATTAGTCATCCTTTTGTTACAAACATGTTCCGAAGCTAGAAGAAAGAAGCTGAATGATAGAAGAAAAGTGATGTTATTGGTGGGGTACCACCGTACAGGTGAATATAAGCTCTATTGTCCAGAAACTAACAAAGTTGAAGTCACCAGAGACGTTATTGTAAAAGCGTCAGAAGTTTGAGATTGGAGTAAGTCTCAACCAACTTCTGATGTAGAGATAACTTCTGAAGATGAGTCAGAAGTTGTAAATTCTAAAGATGAGTCAAAAGTTGCAACTTCTAAAGATGAGTCAGAAGTTGTAAGTTCTGAAGAAGAGTTAGAGTCAGAAGATGATTTTGAAGACTCTGAAGATGAAGATGATGAATCTGATTTTGATGATGATCCAGAATTTGGTGGTGATCATGCTATTGGAAGGGAAAACTCTGAAGACGTAGGTTCTGGAGGACAAGCTTCTGGAAATGATCATATTTCTGAAGGTGGTAATTTTGAAGATAGGATTTCTGGACAAGGTCCAAAAGCTAATGTTGTTCAATGTTCTGGAGAACATTTAGAAAAAAATTAGTGGCCATAAAGAATTAGAACCATACCTAGAAGGTTTGCAGATTTTGACAAGTTGCAAGACACCGAAGTTGACTCAGAGGGAGAAGTCATTTAGTGTGTTATATTAGTAGACTATGAACCATTAGGTATAGAAGAAGCACTCAACAAGAAATTCTGGTTGAATGCCATGAAATAAGAACTTGAGGCTATAGAAAGAAACAAAAATTGGGAGTTGAAAGCTCAGAAGAAAGTTTTTCAAGGAGAATCTTAAGCCAGATGGATCAGTTGGTAAGCACAAAGCAAGGCTAGTGGCCAAAGGTTTTCTTCAGAAACCTGGACTAGATTACTTTGAGGTATTTGCACCTATAGTTAGACATGAAACAATTGGCTTTACTTACCTATGTAAGATTTCAAATTTCATTACAAGAAGAGGTATATGTGTCACAACCTCTTGGCTTCGTGAAAAAGAATCAGGAAGGGATGACGTACAAGTTACATAAAGCTCTGTATGGATTGAAGCAAGCACCCAGAGCTTGGAATCAGAAGATTGATTCATTTTTCAAGAAGCAAAGGTTTCAGAAGTGTGAGATGGAATATGGAGTTTACGTGCAACATTCTGGAAGTAATATGATTCTAGTGTGTCTTTATGTTGATGACATATTGTTTACAGTGAGATGTTCAGAAGATATAATCAAGTTCAAGAAAGTGCTGATGAATGAATTTGAGATGACGGATCTGAGAAATATGGTATATTTTCTAGGGATGGAATATCATTTTGTATCACCAAGTATGAACTAGAACAAAGAGTTTGTGAGAATTGCAAGGTTATTACCGTCAAAACCAATCATAAATTGGATTCTGACTCTGAGGCTGAAGATGTGGATGCTACGATCTTCAAACAGCTTGTTGGTTCTTTGAGGATTTGTGTAATACTAGACCTGATATTTCCTATGCAGTTGGATTGGTTAGTAGGTTCATGAGTAAACATAAGTGGTCCCATTATCAAGTTGTTGTCAGAAATTTGAGGTATATCAAGGGAACTTTAAAGTTTGAAGTATTATTTCCTTCTGGAAGAAAGGAAAAATCAGAGTTAATGAGTTACTCTAACTCTGATTGTTCTGGAGATAGAGTTGATAGAAGAAGTACTTTTGGATACTTATTTAAGTTTCTGGGAGGTCTTATTTCTTGGAGTTGCAAGAAGCAAGTTGTTATTGCTCTATCAACGTGTGATTATATATGATGTGTCGCGTCAAACTTATTAGATGATATGAAGATTAAAGTAAAGAAGCCTCTGAAGTTGATAACAACTCTGCAATCAATCTTGCCAGAAATCATGTGTTACACGGAAGAAGCAAGCATATTGAGACTAAGTATCATTTCTTGAGAAGCCAAGTCTAGAACAGAACATTAGAAATTATGCATTGTAGCATCCAGAAGCAGTTGATAGATGTTCTAACGAAGACAATCAAGACGGATCAATTTCTACTCTTAAGGGATGCAATTGATGGTGTTAGTTTTGTATAGAAATATAAATTAAGGGATGATATTAAAGGGTAATTTAGTATTTCCTATTTATGTACCTTTTATCTTGGTCACTAAGTTTATTTTATTAGGCCTATGTGACAATTTTTCCATTATACTAGTAAGTAACCCGTGCTGTCGCACGGGTCCGGTCGAGATTTCATATAACATGGAACTAAATTTGCCATGTAATAGAACATTCCTATATTTTTTAAGTATGACAACGTATTTTCAATTATATAAGACAAAAATTAAAAAATAGTTAGATATATTAAAATAAAATCAACATTTTACCCGTGAATCACATTACCAAACCCTAGTTAACAAACCCTAATTGAATCCAAATAATTAATTGTAAAAATGTATTAAACCAATTTTGGACATTAACATATTTTCCAAATATAAAATGTATGACAACTTCCCGTCGTGATTCACACTACATGTCTACCAAATTATCTTTTGTAAAGTTTGAATTCATTCTCCAATCGGTTAACATTCTTATAATTATAAATATAAGTTAATAATATACATAAATTTTTAAGCATTGATATGTACTTACAATAAATCGTACATTCGATTCTCTAACTTCAATTATATAAAACAATAGCAATATAAATTTTTAAAATATGAACATTAAAAGCAATAGTTATCTCATCATTCACATCTACCCGTAAATCCAGATGAGTTAACAAACCCAGTTGAATCCAAATGAGTTAATTCTAAAAAAATATTACATCCTACAATGTATGGCAACTTCTCGTTACATTTCAATTTTATTATCTTCTGATATTTATAAATTTTACATAGTTTATTAATTTTTGACTGTACCCCGTCAAAAATTAATAAACTATGTAAATATGTAACTTATTCTAACTATACAAAATATTAATTACTTCCAATATATGTAACTTATTCTCATTTATACATACATGTCTACTAAATCATTATTTGTAAAGTTTGAATTCATTTTTCAATCGGTTAACATTCTTATAGTTTTTAATATAAACTAATAATATACACAAACTTTTAAGTATTGATTTGTACTTATAATAAATCGTACATTCGATTCTCTAACTTCAACTATATAAAACAACAATAAAACAAATTTAAAAGATTGACATTAAAATGAACACTCTACAGTTGATATCTCATAAAACGCGTGAATCCAGATGAGTTAACAAACCGAGTACAATTGATATCTCATAAATACATTCACATTTACCCGTGAATCTAGATGAGTTAACAAACTCAGTAAAGTTGATATCTCATAGATACATTCACATCTACCCGTGAGTCTAGATGAGTTAACAATATCAGTACAATTGATATCTCATAGATACGCTCACATCTACCCGTGAAT
Organism: Vicia sativa; assembly: GCA_021764765.1. Classification (NCBI taxonomy): domain Eukaryota; kingdom Viridiplantae; phylum Streptophyta; class Magnoliopsida; order Fabales; family Fabaceae; genus Vicia; species Vicia sativa. The sequence goes on from CM038796.1 coordinate 131,809,276, forward strand.
CCAGATGAGTTAACAAACCAGTATGAATCCAAAAAATTATATCCTACAATGTATGACAACTTCTCGTTACATTTAAATTTTAAAACCTTCTTATTAGATCATATTTACAAATTTTACATACTTTTAAAACTTTGTCACCGATACTTTAGTCCTTAATATTATAACTTATTTCCATTAATAAAATAATTATATAAATATAGACTTTTTTTGTTTATAAGTGCCATTAACCTGTGTAACGTCTTATGAAATTATTTTTAACTTATTCCTGTTAAAAACAATTGCATCAATAGTTGAATTTTTTTACTATAAAAATATTTGTAACTTATTCCCGCTTATAAAAATTATTATAACTTTTTTTTTGTTTATAAAAAATAATTTTTTATCGTATTATAAAATTTTATGGATAAAAATATAATTTATTTTTTATTATGTTATAAATATGGAAATAAAAGAGAATAATAATTTTAATAATATAATAATTTTTGTTTTAATATAAATGTATTATTGATAATTTAAAAAATTACAACTATAAATAATAATATAACATTTATTATTATAGATATTTGTAGGGAAAGAAATAAAAAATTAGATCTAAGAATATCAAAAAATCGCTTAAAATATTAAATAATAATTTAATATTTATTATTGTTGATATGAGTAGAAAAATAAAAAATTATCAAAAGAGATAAAGAAAAGATATCTTCTTTATTTAAATAAATCATAATTTTTATTTTAATTGGTTCGTTTGTATCGTTGATTTTAATTGGAATAGAATTAATGAGAATGACAATGTATAACCACTTTTAAATTTTTTTGTATATATCATATTTACAATTTTTCCAAACCTACAATGTATAACAACTTCTCGTCAAGTTGTAGTCTTTTAACATTAGCTAAATTGTGAATATTGTAGGCTCTAACAACAATCTTGATTAAAGAAATTCTTCCTAAAATATATATTCAACTAAATCAAGAGAAACCGATATAGTAAAAGATCATATAGAAATGTTGGTGGATATGACATGACTTTCATTTTTTTTTAAATATATCAATAACATTCAAAATCATATAGTTTTTTCTTAAACTACTTTCTAAATACTATTTAAAATTATACCAATATTATATATTTTATTTCCATTATTTACATTAAATTGATTTTTAATGGATCAACTAATATTTTGAAAATAATTTAATTGAAGTAATTGATCAATTAACTATTTCATAAAGTTACTATACATATAATCGAGTAAATGATTAGTTAAATAAGTATTTCTTTAAAATACATGGTTTTTATTAATATTTCATAAAAATATATGATTTTAAATATTTTTAGTAACAAAATATTATTTAAACTATCACAAAATGTAACTTATTCAATTTATAAAAATGATTGTATGAATAAATTTATATCTTTTATTATTAATTTTTATGATTATCATTTTTCATTAAATGTTCATGACTACAATTTAACATTTTTTTTTATCATGATTACAATTTTAAAGTTAATTTAAAAAGATTGTGATATGCTTTAGTTATTTCATAAGTTTTAAAAAATTAAAATCTCAATTGATTTTGTTTTGTTTTATTAACCTTTACATAAAAATCTAAATAATTTCAAAATATATTTTATTTTAAATAAGGATCTAAATAATTACAAACTAATTTTTATTCTTGTGTTTTTAGAATGTACAACCATTTTTTTAACTACAATTATATATAACAGCAACAAAAGAAACAGTTAAAAGATGAATATTATTTATAACTTCAATTATATATAACATTAACAAAAGAAATAGTTAAAAGATGAAAATTAAAATGAACATTTTAAAGCTGGTGTCTCATAGATATGTTTACATCTATCCATAAATCTAGATGAATGAACAAAACTCAAGAATAAAATCATTTTTCCAATTCAAATACTATTACTTTTAGATATTAGTCAATTTTTTCAAACATAAAATTCAAATAAAATAATATTACTTTTAAATTTTAGTATTAGTTGGTTAATTTTTGTCAATTATAAAAAGTTCAATAAATTTACGACCTATTCTTCTATAGAAGAAGATTTAACAACAATGTTCTTCTACCACACTTAATCGAAAAATAATTGACAACCTTATTCTTCTATTAAAGAATATGTTGAAAAAATATTTTAAATTCATAAAGTATTAAAAATTTATAATTTAAAATACTGTACGATTCTTGTAATATTTAATACCAAATATTTATAAATTAAAAAAAAAAATTCAACCTCTGAAATCCAGAATATTATATATACTATTAAATGATCATCTATATCATTAAATAAAAATATTATGTGTATAAGATTATTTTCTATATATTTCAAGGTAATAAAATATAAAATATATTAATAATAATTTAAAAATAATAAAACAACAAAAACATTCAAAAATATAATAAATAAATAAATAAAATCAAAATCATCCATCTTTCTATAGAAGTGAACAAAAAAATGGTGTATTTTAATTATAATGTCATTTGAGTGTTCAACATAAAATTATAATTTATCTGTCATGTCAAAGTCTGATTATGAATTGCCAACACCTACTGCAGTTTCCTCTTTATCAATTTATCAATAGGAGTATAGAATAGATGTGTTATTAATTCAACAAAAGAATCATGTTACTTTACCAATTTCAAATTTTAATGAAAATTGGTAATAAAATGATCATATACAATTTCAAAATATTCAATATACTACTAATATTATTCAGACTTAATATTTTAATCACAATTATCTCCCCGGTTAATATTGCCAAAGCTGACCCATAAAACCTAACCAAAATAGTTTCAAGTTTGTTTCAGACTTGCAACATTACTGCATCCAAACAGTCCATGAAAACGATTCAAAACAAAAACATAAAGCGATTAACACACTTACTGATCCGCTGCTACATGTGTATAGTGGATTGCAGACAGTATTGCTACTTAATAGTCAATACAAATTGTTGTTCCATCATTGTTACATTATTCTGCACAATTCGAAGACAAAATTAGTTTTTCAGCAACATCACATTGTGATACCAACATTATGACTGTATTGTCACTTGTATAAACATAAGTAGACCCCTATCACCAAAAAAAATGCTTACCTGAAAAACCTATCACCAAAAAGTATCTGGGTCAACATAAAAAATAAAACTTTAACATTTATTTCAATTTTGTAGCACTCAAAAGATGAAAGATCCAACTAAATTCGTAGAAATCCAATAATAAAAATTTAAAAAATCCTAAACCCAAAGTAAACTCAAAACAACAATAGAGATTTAACAACATTTTAAACAAAAATCCAAACACAAAATTAGCAATCGAAATTGCACAAAAATCAGCAATCTTGTTTAGATCGGTTCACATGGTGGTGTCTACTTGAAGTTTGGAATATGAAATATTTAAGGTTTGAAAAGGAGTGGAAGCATATATATATATATATATATATATATATATATATATATATATATATATATATATATATATATATATATATATATTTTTGGAAAAGGAAAAGGAAAAGATAGAAAGTTGAAAAGTGGTGGTTTGGATGAGAAATTGTATATTAAGAATCATATTAATATAGCTTACAGGAAATCAATTGAATGAATCTTGGGAACTTGGATCGAAGGAGATTATAGGTAAATACAAAGTGGTACAATATGGGAAGTTGTGGTATTTGTTTTTTCAAAACAACCTTTTCAAAATCCAATGTACGTAGCAGCTATAATATGAGTGTTTTAATTTGAATTTCAAATTGAATGACCTTTGGTTTGGATGAGGGTTTTGAGAAGTGGTATGTAGGACCTAATTAAGTGTGATTATAAGGTGTAATCATAAATAAAATGGCATAATTGTTGTTAGTTAGAAATAATAAAAAAAATTAAAAAGTGGCAGAAAAAATCATAGTGTGACACATCAGCCTCAAATAAATGTGATGCAAGTATTTCTAAAAGTTACATAATTACCCTTCAAAATAGACTAAATTGGAATTTACTAAAAAGGGTGTTAGGGTAAGTTAATGGTATTTTGATTTTTATAGATTTATAATAGATAAATAGACCAGTAATAAATGTCATTTATAACAACAATCCTTTTTTTTCCTTTTTTTTTCCTCCTTTGTGTACCCGTCATTCTCTTATTATTCTCCCATTTTTTCAATCGTCTTTGATTCTTGTGCACCAACAAAGCCTCCTCGAGCAATAAAACATATCACTAATAGGGCCAAACGAGAAACACCTGCGTCATGAACCATCCTGCCGCCATGCTCGTCGCTTCCATCCATCTTCGTCGACACACTGCGGTCTCTCTTTAGCCAGAAACCATTCTCATTACTGCCGGGGACGTATATCTACATCTACATAGTTGATTTCTCCTATTTTAGGATCCTCTCTTTCTTGTGCATATGTATGTTCCATTGAACTAATAACATTGAAGTCGTTTCTATTTTCTATCATAAGAATCATCACAATTATCATCTTCTTTCTGCTTATTATTCTTTTGTTTATTACTGAAACTAAGTGATTTTCTTAACTTTTACTATAGTTAAACCTGTTAATATACTTCTTATATCTATGTGATAGTCAATCACTTTGATTTTCGAAATAAATATTGAAACTCTTACACCACTGTGTAATAATAGGATTAAGTTTTTACTGTGAAAGGTCTATTTAAGAAGAATACAAATCCTTTGTCAAGATTATTGTAATGTGTATTTAAATTTATTTTTGTTGACAAATGGAACTATATTGTACGTTTGTTATCTCCAAAACCAAAATGAGTTTTGGTTTAATATGAGTTGACCAAGTCTACACAAAGACTATTCAAGAAGCTATTTGCTATAAAAATATATGCACCAAAATGAATAGAGAATCCAAACATGGCTTCATATATGCTTCTCTTTCTCCTCCCATCTCTCATTCTTCAATCTATCAGTGTTGCAGCTCAAACCAAAAGTACTATAGCCATTGGTGATTCTCATACTGCTGAATCCACCAACTCCCCATGGTTGCTTTCACCTTCTGGTGACTTTGCCTTTGGTTTTCTTCCACTTAATGACACTAATATTTTTTTGCTTTCCATTTGGTATGCAAAAATCTCTGAGAAAACTGTTGTGTGGTATGCTAATGGAGACAGTCCTGCACCTAAAGGGTCAAAAGTTGCACTCAATGCCAATGATGGGTTGGTGCTAACTTCTCCAAATGGTGACAGGATATGGAGTACTGAGGGACTCAGTGTTGGAGTTTCTCGTGGTGTGTTCAACGACACTGGCAACTTTGTGGTTGAGGACAGCACGTTCAACAGTCTTTGGGAGACTTTCAAGAATCTGAATGACAACTTGTTGCCTTCTCAAGTTATTGACAAAGGTGGAAAGCTTTCTTCAAGGCTTAAGGAGTCAAATTTCAGTAAAGGAAGGTTCGAGCTCCTTTTACAAGATGATGGTAATCTTGTTATGCATTCTATTAATTTACCATCTGGTTATATTAATACGGAAAAATACTATCAAAGTAAAACTGTTGGATCGGATACATCAAGTGCTGGAACTCAATTGGTCTTTGACAGATCAGGGTACTTGTATGTCTTGAGAGAGAACAGTGAGAAATTCAACATGTCAGAGCAAGAGAGTGGAGTCTCTACCTCTAATTTTTATCTAAGAGCAACTCTTAATTTTGATGGAGTGTTCACACTTTACAAGCATCCAAAGAGTTCAACTGAGAATGAAGGTTGGACCATAGTGTGGTCTATGCCTGATAATATATGCACTTATGCTGTTGAGTTAGGTAGTGGTGTTTGTGGATATAATAGCTTCTGCAAATTGGGAAATGATATGAGACCAACATGTCACTGTCCAAACAGATACTTACTAGTTGATCCTGATGATCCATTTGGTAGCTGCAGGCCTGATTTCGTACAAGGATGTGCAGAAGATGAACTAAGTAAAAATAGAAATGATCTCTATGTCTTTGATACTTTGACTCAAATTGACTGGCCTAAAGCAGATTCCGTGCTTCAAAAACCTTTTAGGGAAGAAGAATGTAAGAAGGTTTGTATGGATGATTGTTTGTGTTCTGTGGCTATTTTCCGGTCAGGTGATAGTTGCTGGAAGAAGAAGTTACCACTCTCAAATGGTAGATATGATGCCGCCACATTTAGTGATGCTAAAGCCTTCTTGAAAGTTAGAAAAGATAACACCTCCTATGTTTTTCCTCCAGCTCCAATCATTGTGAACAAGACTAATAATAGGGGAACTTTGGTCTTGGTTGTTTCTGTGCTTTTTGGTAGCTCTGCTATTCTCAATGCTGTATTGATTGTAGCAATATGTGTTGGCACCTCCATCATTTTTCAGTATAAGAAGAAGCTTAGAAGATTTAGCCAAAGTGATACTGGTGTTGCAACCAATTTGTGTTGCTTCACTTATGAAGAGCTTGAAGAAGCAACCAATGGATTTGACAAAGAGCTAGGAAGGGGAGCATTTGGTATTGTTTATGAAGGCGTCATCAATAACAACACAAGTTCTGAAACTCGCGTGGCAGTGAAAAAGTTAAACAACTTTTTGTTGGATCGGGCTCATAAGGAATTTAGGAATGAAGTGAATGTCATTGGTGTCACTCATCACAAGAACTTGGTTCGTTTACTTGGATTTTGTGAGAGTGGATATGAAAGATTGCTTGTTTATGAGTACATGAGCAATGGTACTTTGGCACATTTTCTTTTCAATGCTGATGATGAGAAACAAAAACCAAGTTGGAAACTAAGACTAGAAATTGCATTAGGTGTAGCTAGAGGACTTGTGTATTTACATGAAGAATGTGTCACAAGGATCATCCATTGTGACATAAAGCCTCAGAACATACTCCTTGATGATAACTTTAATGCAAGAATTTCTGACTTTGGATTAGCCAAGCTGTTGAACATGAATGAAAGCAAAACCAATACTGGCATAAGGGGGACAAAAGGGTATGTTGCAGTTGAGTGGTTTAAAAACATGCCTATCACAGCTATGGTGGATGTGTATAGTTATGGAGTAGTGCTACTAGAGATTATTTCATGTAGAAGATGTGTTCAACAAGTGGATCAAGGAGATGAAGAGAAAGCTATATTAACTGATTGGGCTTATGATTGCTACAGAGATGGTGTTGTAGATGCATTGGTTGAGGGTGACAATGAGGCATTGGATGACAAAGAAAAGTTGGAGAAATTGGTAATGATTGCAATTTGGTGTGTTCAAGAGGATCCAGTTCTTAGACCAAGCATGAGAAATGTGATACATATGCTTGAAGGTACTGTTGAAGTCCAAGTTCCACCATACCCCTCTCCTGTTAGTATTCAATATTCTCTAATTTAATAACTTGGTAAGCAAGGTTGGCAGCCGGTGCTAAATGCTAACCTTGTTGTGTTGTTTTAATTGATTTGGATTCATATCTATGTATCAAGCTGTGGTTTTATTTCATGCTCCTTCAACATTAGTTTTTCTTTGATATGAATAAAGATTACACGATTTTATTTTTTTGTGTGGATAAAGTTAAGTAGAGTATAGTAATCAAATGTTATGCACAAAAAATGCATATGTTAATAATTTTACATTGTATATTATGAGTAACCTAACTATTGTTTACTGGATAAACTATAGTATTTCAAAATCTATTGGCAAATATTTTAGCATCGTCTTCGAACATGGGGATTGGCAAATATTTTAGGATCGTCATCGAACATGGGGAAGTACCCGTACTTCTGTTGGAACAGAAGATAGAAAAATAGATTTGTGAAGAAGAAGAAGATTAAGGGAATTGAGAAGAGAATGAATGTGAAAACTGAAATTGAAAGTATATTGTGAATAGTCGTTCTGACTTGTTTACAAAGAAATGCTCCTTATATAAACACATTTCTTAGGCCCAATAGTATAAACTAAACTAAGACCCAAAACATCTAAAAGTCCAAGGAATTCGACACACTCCACCATGCTTCAGAGTGACTTCGACATCTTTACTCATTCGACCAACACACATAGACATTCGATTCGATTTGCACACAGTATTACAACTATTTCGACACACTAGTTCAACACACTAGTTCGATCATGAATTATGCACACATTCTAACAACTTCAACATAAAGGAAAGGTAGTGGGGAGAGTTATAGAAAACTATGTCATGAGCATATACTGCTAGCAAACATTTAAAATTGTTTTATGTTTTCATGTTCTGAACATTTTTGTTATAAGGGTATTTGCCAAAACATGTTTGGCAATAGGGGCAATGTTTTTGCTAGTAAAATTGGTAAAGTTAAAAGTTGTAATATGGTAAAGACTATTTATTGCTCTTTTAAAATTAGAATCCATAACACATATTCTAGTGTCTTTCAATATATGTTCTGCAACATTTAAGATTAGACTTTGGAAGCCACAAAAGCGTATGAGAAATCTCTACTATAAAGTACAAACCCAACCATCTACGTGTAATAGATAAAAATTCATAAGTCGTTGAAGGTCCTCAAAGAAAGGACATCCATCAACCATTATATGTCCATCCCCAAAACTCTTTATCAAATCAAAAAAAAATTATTCAATGTGAATTGGTTGGCACTTCGTTAGGATAAGATAAAGTTTGGCGATACATATGCATGATTGAAGTAGAAGAATCTCACTATATGGATTCCTTAACTATGGATGAATGTGCATTAACTTAACAACCCTATAATTCCCTTTCATGGAAACCTATCGATAAAACCTATATCTCAACTAATAAGAAATATCACCCCTAACAATAGCTTCCCAATATTCGAAGGAACCCCTCACCACCAAGATTTTCACCGTCATCATACGAAGACCAAATGATCTCAATCTTACAAATATTCAATTCAAGGTACAGTCCTGAACTCATCTTCCATATGATGTCAATGGCTTAAGCCACCTCCTCTGAGTATCCTACGATGGTCTGGTCATAAAGATACCAAGTATAAAGAAAATTATTTCAACTATATATGATCTTATGAATAAGAGAGTGTAACACAAGAGCTAAAATGAGTGGTATGTTCTAGTGACGAACATGATATGCTATGTGCTAATAAAAAACTTAACTCGCAAAGCAATGGATGGATATCTCGCTCTCACCTCATACAATAGTGCATTTAGGTCTATTGAGTTAAAAGCAATAGAGAAATCTAATGTAAGCATAGTCGAGGAACCATCCTTATGATTCTTGCTCAACAACATGTTTGCAATATGCAAAATTAACTAAGCACCACCTGATACCTCGACCTAAAATTTAAAGTTGTTGTGATATTTTGCCACATGTTTAGTGTCTCCCTTCACATCTACATTGGATATTATAAGTGTTCAAATAGAACCTGCAACGATAGGGTGTACTCCACCATCATGCTTTAATAACATTTGTCAGAGGTACAATTCTTAAAAATAGTTGTCGACCACAAGAATAGTTGGTTGTGCCATTTGAGGTTTAACCATCTGAATTGTATGCCAATCAATCAACTGATTACTCAAGAGATGGTAAATGGAACATCAAATCTTGTAATTTCCAATAAACTCTATGAAGGTTGTTTAGCCGGAAAGTAATCCATAAATTTGTTTGTTTCGACAATGTCAATGAGATCCTCGTGCATACTCGAAGTTGTACATTCAGATGTATGTGGCCCTTTTAAGGAGCATATAATTGGTGGAAATAAGTATTTTGTTTTGTTTATCAATGAGTACAGTCAAATACTCTGGATCTATGTGATAAAGCAAAAGGACTAAGTGTTTGAAATCTTTAAAAGATTCAAAAAACTTGTTGATAACTAGAGTGAGAAGAATGTCAAATTCTTGCAACAGATGGAAGTAGCGAATACATATCCAAGATATTTGAAGAGTTTTATGCATAACATAGTGTTGTTTGTGATGTAACTGCTCTTTAAACGTCTCAACACAATGCGATTGCATAAAGAAGAAACAAGATCATACTGGATATGGCGAGATGCATGTTAAAACAAAAAAATTGCCAAAATCCTTATGGGGTGAAGTTGCTTCGACTGTAATTTATATTATTAACAGGAATCTTACTACAAAATTAAAGAACAAGGTTCCTAAAGAAGTATGTAGTGACAAACGACCAACAGTGAGTCATCTGAAGGTGTTTGGCTCTATGTGTTACAAGCATGTTCTTGATGCAAGAAGAAGGAATCTTGATGACAAAAGTGAATGTATGATTCAGGTAGGATATAATAAAAATGGTGCATGCATGTTATTCAATCCAATTAATGAGAAGATTGTGTTGAGTTAAGATATTGTGATTGATGAAAATTCTACATGGGATTGGAATTATGATGATGTAGTTACAATCCATATTGATGAGTTATGGCGACGACAAAGAAACTGATGAAGTCAAACTTGAAGAAATTGTAGATATTCTAATCAAAATCGAAATTTTATGTTGAGTCAAGATATTGTGATTGATAAAAATTCTGCATGGTATTGGAATTTTGGTGATGTAGTTAATAAACCATTGATGAACTATGGCTTCGACGAATAAACTGATGCAGTCAAAATCAAAGAAATTACATATATTCTAGTCTAAGTCGACGTAGTTACTAACATTCCGACACAATCGAAGTTGAATAAGGCGTGGCTAGCATAATCCAAAGACCTCAAAGAACTAGAGCCCATCTAACAAGACTTTAAGACTATGAAGTGTCTGGTGATGATGAAGTAACACCAGATGGATAATTAGTTCATTTTGATTTACTTACAAGTGATGAACCAATCAACTATTGTAAGGCTTTAAAGAATAAACAATGGAAGTCAGCTATGGTCAAAGAGTTACATGAAATCAAATGAAGCAACACATGGGAGTTAGTTGAATTTCCTGGACACACAAAAGTTATCGAAGTAAAGTGAGTGTTCAAGTGTAAACACAATGCAGACGAGTCGATAGCAAGGTATAAAGCAATATTGGTAGCTTGAGGATTTCTTCAGAGTGCAGGACTCGACTACTCTGAAATATTTTCTCTAGTAGTAAGACTGGAAACTGTTCGACTAGTGGTATGTTTTGCATGCAAGCAAGGCTGGTCGATATTTCATTTAGATTTGAATTCATCATTTCTGAATGGTCCTTTAGACGAAGAGGTCTATGTCATACAAACTCATGGATTTGTGATTCATAAGGAAACGAGTAAAGCATGTAAGTTGCACAAAGTGCTCTATGGCCTCAAGTAGGAACCTAGGGCATGAAATAAGAAGATCGACTCATACTTAGTCGAATTGGGATCCGTTAAATGCAAATCTGAGTATGGTGTTTATGTTCAGGTTTTGGTATAAAATATAACTATCACCTGCTTATATGTCGATGACTTGCTGGTAATTGGAAATAGCTTGGAGAACTTGTCGAAGTTCAAAGAGCTAATGGTAAGGGAATTTGAAATGTCGGATCTGGGAAAGTTGTCTTATTTTCTATGCATGAAATTTCAAATATCGGAGCGAACAATGGTGCTACATCAAAGAAAGTATGCTAGAGAGATACTTAAGAGATTTAGGATGGATTATTCGACTTCTACATCATCGCTTGTCGAACCAAATTTGAAGTTGGATAAATATGGAAAAGAAGACGAAGTTGATGTAACTTTGTTCAAATAAATTGTTGGATCTCTGAGATATGTGTGCAACATTCGACCTGATATATGTTTCACAATTGGATTAGTGAGTAGATACATGAATGAACCAAGGGTGTCACACATGAAGGCTGCAAGAAGAATCCTAAGATACTTAAAATGATTGATAAATTGTGGAATCGTATTTCGATGAGATTCTGGAAGCAAATAAGCTACTATTACTTGTTACTCAAATGTTGATTGGTGTGGAGATAAGGAAGATCAAAGAAGCACAACTGATTATTTCTTTAAAGTCATTGGTGCCTCAATCTCATGGTGCTCGAGAAAGCAACCTGGGGTGACATTGTCATCGTGTAAGACTTAATATATAGCAGGATCCTATATTGTGTGTCAAGCAATTCAGATTGGATGTGTGTTGGAAGAGATCGATGTCGAAGTGAAGAAACCTCTAGTTTTGCAGGTTGACAACAAGTCAGTCATTAATCTTGCAAAGAATCCAATTTTGCACGGAAGAAGTAAACATATCAAATTTAAATTTCACTTCTTAAGGGAGAAGGTAAATCAAGGTGAACTCAAAGTAAGATATTGCTCAAGTGAAACACAATTGGTTGACATTTTCACCAAATAATTGAAGATCAACAGATTTCTCAATTTGAGAAAGAAATTATGAATAATTCAGATCGACTATGACTAACAAGGTCGACAACTTGGATTATGGGGTATGTTGAAATCTTATATATAATTAAAATCGTATAATTCAAGCCCAAACTCAATTAGAATTTGTCAGCTTACTTAATCTACAAGTTACTTGTATATAAATAAACTAATTTAAAAATTAATGTATAACAATTCGATTCAATAATACCATTTTTATTTTCTTATTCTTTATTTTTTTTCCATAAATAAAAATATTTCACGCACTAACAAAAAATAACATAGTTAAACATAACATAGATAAAAGGGACTTTAAAAAAATCTACTTTTAAATAGATTTTAGTTATTTGCCGTGGCTTAACAAAAAAGGTCATCAATTTAATTTTCTACTAAGTATACTGTCTTAGTCGACACAGTTTTTCTAGTTTGGCCTATATTGGAAGTTTCAATCTTGTATGTTTGTATAATAAATAATTTCAAAGTAATATGTTTGTACAAAGAAAATGATTGATGAGAAAAAAAAGAAACTAATCCGTAAAGTTCACGGATGATAGACTTTTTTTTTTATATTTATTTTAGCTCACTGTAATTGAATTTTTAGGCATGTTTGTCATTTCTAGTTGGATTTTCTTTTCATGACTTGTAGCTATATGGTACTATTCCTAGTAGACAAATGCCATTTTTCATTGATTCAGACTTAAAATAGAAAATTAAGAGAGAAAAAAAAAAACAGGAAAACATCTTAAATTTTGTGTATGGGTTTGGTTTAAAGAAAGATGATAAATAAAGGAGAAATAAGTATATTTAATTTTTAAGTCACAGCAAACTAAGCCATGATATAATATGTCATACCATATTATCTTTCGTAGAAGATGACTCGTCACTTAAGGTCAAGACGATTATCTTTCATTGTGTTTCTGTGTTCAAATATAAATCGTCATACATAAGGGTTTGGTTAGCGAAAACCAAGGCAATTGAAGTGGTCTACGGTAACTGGGAGGAATCTTACAAACAACTTTCGCACTACGTGACTGCACTTAAATTATATTCACATGGGACGGTTATTATAATGGAAACCTTACCGGCACAATCCCCAGACGGAACCTGTCTCGAAGGTAATGGAATATTCCATAGATTTTCTGGGCATTTCGTCCCTACATCATCGGATTTTCTTTTTGCAAACCGATTATTCAAATTGATGTAACTTGGTTGTACAAAAAATACAAAGAAACGTTATTGATGGCAGTCGCACAAGATGGAAATAGTAATATTTTCCTCATAGCCTTTTCTCTGGTAGAAGGAGAAACAGTTGTTGCTTGGGGTTTCTTTCTCAAAAATCTCTAAACTTATCTGACTCCACAACCTGGACTCTGTTTGATTTCTGACAGGCACGCTTCCATTGAGAGTGCATATGATAGTCCAGCAAGTGGTTGACACGACCCCCATCTACGCATGTCTACTGCGTTAGGAATATTGCTCAAAATTTTATGCGGGAGATCAAACATAATTTTTTTAAGAACAAGCTCATGGACGCGGGGTATGCATTAAACCAACCAGGATTCCACTACTACCGCCATGAAATATTTGAGTCAAATCCATATGCGGGGAGGTGGATTGATAATCTTGACAGAGAGAAGTGGACTAGGTCGTACGACAATGGGGTGAGGTGGGGCCACCTGACAACAAATCTTGTGGAATCGATGAACGACGTCTTCAAGGGCCTACGAAACCTACCTATAACCGCTTTGGTGAACGCAACCTATTTTCGGATGTCAACGTAATTCGCGACAAGAGGTAAGCGTTGGAATGCAGTGTTACAAATACAACAGGTGTACAACGATATGTGCATGAAATTTTTGCAGCAGGAATATGCCAAAGTCAACAGCCATAGAGTTACATAATTCGACCGCCATGGCCACACTTTCAGTGTCAAAGAAACAATTGACCACAACCAGGGGATGGCAAGGAAGGAGTATCGGGTCCTAATACCCGATCGTTGGTGCGACTGCGGATAATTTCAAGCCTATCGTATGCCTTGCTCCCATGTCATTGCAGCATGTTCACATTCCCACTTTGAATCATTCTCACTAGTATCTCCAATCTACAAGGTTGCAACATTGCTCAATGTATAACAACAATTTTCTAGTGGTAATAATGGAGGAATATTGTCCAGAGTATGACGGGGAAATTGTTTGGCACAACGATTTGATGCGGCGGAATAAAAAAGGTCAACCAAACAGCAAGCGCATCAGAACCGAAATGGACGCCGCTGATAAAATACAGAGGAAGTGTAGTGTTTGTCTTCAGGCCGGGCATAATAAAAACAAGTGCCAACATTGTGGCTCTAGTTCCACAACATAGATTTTAGATTCACAACTCTTCTAATTTTTTTCATCAACGAAATGTACTTTTTTATTCCAAATATCAAATGAGTTACAACATCGTAGACGCCTACAAGACTTAAACAACAACACGAACAAGACTAAAATATATGAACAACAAAATTACAACAACACAATACAAAAACAACAATACAAACAACCATTAAAATCTAAGAAATTACAACAATTAACACTATGTCATCTGATCCATGCATCATTTGGATGACATCAATGTTGTTTTCAACTTCATCTCACCATCGTACCGTTTCTCCGATTTCAAGTGAGGTCCTTATTCTAAGCCTTTGAATCCTTCTGATGACTTCGCCAGGTTAGTATTCCTCCTCTAACCAAGCCATTAGCTCTCTTTTTAGTTGGTCCAACGAATGGATGTGCCAAAATTTCATCTGCAAAAGGGGTTTGACAGGAGAGAAAATAACATGTCCATCCCTTCTTAAAATAATTGGTTTAGGATCGGGTCGCTTTGATGAGGTTCGCTACCATAATGGTGATTTAGGGGATGCCATGAGCACAAATATATGGAGAAACTAATAAAGCTGGTGAAGTTATGAGTGAGCATTAGGGTTTGGGTTGCATTGCTATTTGTAAAGCAAAAAAAATTTAACAGACTTGCCCTAAAAAAGAGAGAAGTCGCCAGTGGAAATGGCGATTTGCCCTAAAATTAAGGGTAGTCGCCACTGAAAGTGACGACATAGTGCAATTCTGCCCAAAAAGTGATCATTTTTGTAATTTTTCTAAAATACAGGTTACTTTTGAAATTTTTTAAAAAGCTTGATTATTCAAAAAAAGAATTCACAAAAAGAAGTCGTGGGCCTTGTTTTTTTTGTTCTTTTTCCTCAGGAAATTTCTTTTTGACTAGAAATCATAGAAATGTATCTTAGAATAAGAGGTTGCAAAACATATCTTTTTTTCTACAAAAGACTTTTTGAAGATATATATTTGAATAAATTTAATTTTTTATGAAAAAATAATATTTCTGACTACATATTTTTGAATAAATTTTATTTTTTCTGAAAAAATATTTTTGTATATTTGAAAAAAAATTGTTTTATTTTAAATTTAGTATTGAATGTAAATGATATACACACTTAATAATAGTTATGCATCAACAATATAATAAAATTGATAAAATTTATTATATGACTTATAAAGAGTCTTCCACAACAATGTCAATTTCAATGAAAGTGCCAAATATATGTGTTTAAAAGTGTTTTTAGATATAAATATTAATCGAATTTATTTTAAAAAAAGGTATAGAGATGCATCTTTAAATTAATTTATTATTTAATTATGAATGAAGTATTGAGAGCTGTATCTCGCAAAAATTTAATCTTTGAATAAATTCAATAATAATATTTTGAGATTTTTCATAAGTGCTTCCCCCTATATATGGATAGATGTAATTGAGAAATTATCATGTTTCAATCTATCTTTGATTTTTCGCATATTTTAATCACAGCTGTATTCTACGTATGCATGGACGTGGATTTGGGTTGGAAAGAGCAAGATATATTGCGTGAGAAAGAAAAAGAAAAAAACTTAAAATAAAATTCAGCCACTTGATAAGGTATTATGCTACCATGAATAATCTTTTATGTGTTTGATAGAAGAGAAAATTAAGAGATAGAAGAGAAAACTAAGAGAAAGAAGAGATAGATGAGAAGTTTAACACTTCTTTTATTTGATTAATAATAGTGAAAAGGAGAACAAGAAAATTATAACCAAATGATATTATAAACTAAGTTGGACTTCTACTGTTTGACATTGAAGTGAAAAAGCAGTACATGGTGAGAGGATAGTGAGGAGATGAAAATAGTTTGATACACATATTGTGTTTTTTTCCTTTCTCTTTCCTGATGTCACCTATATATATATATATATATATATATATATATATATATATATATATATATATATATATATATATATATATATATATATATATATATTCATTTTTATTCATTAAGATGTCAGGTGTCCCTTTTGCACTGGCTTAATAATTGGGTGGTAAAAGTCAAAGTTTGTTGCGGAGGAATTGATGAGAAGGCTTCCAATGTTGTCTTGTGTTTGTTTTTTTTTTTTTTAACTTTTATTTTCATTATTTTTATCATAATTTTAGAATTAGGTTTTAAATTATAATAATTGGGCCTTGAGCCTCTTTATCACTTCCTATTTACACCATACCATTTCTTGCTGCACCCCTTAGTTTACTTAGTTTAGGTTAGCTAATTAATTCTTCTGAATTTATTTAATTTAGTGAGATCAATTTATTTAGCTTAGTGGAGTTATTTAATTCAATTATTTAATTTAGTTTGTCAAAAATACACTTCTTTTTTTATTCAATCAAAAAAACAAAAAAAAAATGTGTCTTAAGCTCTTAGTTTAGAATAATTATTAACTTATACAGTATCAAAGTCTTCCGATTAAATTAGAACATCTTCACCCTCCAACATAAACCACTAACCTTGTATATTCATCAAACAATTCAACATTTTTACAAATAATAAGATTTCACATCCTCGAATAATCGATTGGTGTTCCATGAGAGCAAAGACTTGTTGTTTGAGACGATGATAAAGGCAAATAGAATGTTTGTGCTTCAAGCCATATCGTTAGGTAGTAAAGTAGCTGAGCAAGGGCAATGCTAGCTTGATGGTGTCAAAATCTGAAAAGGAGAATCTCGAGCTCTGGCACAGGCGATTTGGGCATCTGAATTACCAAAGCTTAAGAAAGCTCCAGCAGAAATCAATGGTTCAAAGCTTGCCGCAATTGAAAGGAAGTAGCACCTCCGATGTATGCTCAATATGTCTTATGGGGAAGCAGCATAGAAAATTGTTTGCACGGAAGAGCTCGTGGCAGGCTACAGGGAGGTTATAGTTGATTTATGCAGACTTGTGCGGTCCTATCACACCTGACTCTAACAACGGCAAGAAGTATCTCTTTACCTTGATAGATGACTACAACAGGAAACAATGGACTTATTTCCTTATAGCAAAATCTTAGGCCTTCGAGGTGTTTCAA
Source organism: Vicia sativa (assembly GCA_021764765.1). NCBI lineage: Eukaryota > Viridiplantae > Streptophyta > Magnoliopsida > Fabales > Fabaceae > Vicia > Vicia sativa. The sequence continues at coordinate 131,826,957 of CM038796.1, forward strand.
AAATTCAAGGTGTTTATTGAGAAGGAGTCAGGAACCGAGATAACTTGCTTAAGAACTAATAAGGGAGGCGAATTTCTGTCTACCGAATTCAAAGAGTTTTGCGACAAGGATGGCATCAAAAGTCAATTGACGGCGACATTCACTCCACAGCAGAACGGGGTATTTGAACAGAGAAATCAAACCATTATGAATATGGTTAGGTGTATGTTGAAGGAAAGCCAAGTGCCAAGCAAAATGTGGCCGGAAGCTATAGCTTGGGCTACTCACATCCTAAACAGATGCCTAACTTTGATCAATCTAGAAAAAACTCCTCATGTGGCAGACTAGCAACGCAAGAAATTGGATGATAAAAGTGTTAAGTGTATTTTCCTAGGTGTGTCACCAGAATCCAAAGCGTACCGATTGTATAATCTTCAAACTAAGAAGATTATGGTGAGTAGGGGTGTTGCTTTTGATGAGTCCAAAGGATGGCAAGACAACAATGAGAGTTTAGCCGAGTCTACTCAGCTCAGATGGGATGGCAGTGAAAAAGAACTATGGGAATCTAAGGATGAAGCAAAATCTGTCCAAAATCACGGCCATGACACCGTAATAGCAGCAACTGGCCAGAACACTGTAATTGTAGTAGCTGACGGCAATGAACTGACCTCATCCGAGAGCACACAGATTGAAATAGAAGAGGAAGAGGAGGTTGATGTTGAAAGCCTCCCACAAGCTGAATTGGAGCCAAGAATTAGAAGAAGTCTGATATGGCATGATGAGTATGAAATTGGAAACTTCTGTGAGCAGTTTTGACAATCCATAGATGGGGCTGATCCAAGCAGCTATGAGGAAGCTAGACAAGAGGACAAATGGAGAAAAGCCATGGCGGCTGAAATGGAAGCAATTAACAGAAATGACACATGAGAGTTGGTTTGCTTACCATCAAAAGTTAGTCCAATTGGAGTGAAGTGGGTTTATTAAATCAAACTCAATGAGCATGGCAAAGTGGACAAGTATAAAGCCCGACTTGTGGTGAAGGGTTATGCTCAAAAACACGGTATATATTACAATGAAGTCTTCGCATCGGTAGCCAAGTGGGATACGATCAGATCACTATTAGCTCTTGCTGGACACCATGGATGAGAAATTCATTAGTGTTGACGCTATCGAAAAAATTTCGATTACGAACAATGAAACAATGAAGTCGCCACCTAATTTTATTTATTCCTAATGAGGAAAAGGAAAATATAGATAAAACCCATGAAATGAAATGGTCTTCGAAACCAAGAGATGCAGGTTAGGGAGTCGGTTATGCAAGGAGAAAATATTAACACCCTTCACATCCATCGTACTCGATGGGACCCATTTAGTTCTAAGTGTGTTTTTGTGTTTAAAATTAAATTTGTAATCTTCTAATTATTATGCGATAAAAGAGAAGAAAAGAGAAACATGTTTTAATTTTTTGAAAGTGTGCTCGCCAAGATGTTAGAATCTCGTGCCTACGTATTCCCCAAGTGCGATAGGAAAGTCAGAGCTTACGTAGTTCTCGATTGCGAGAACATTTTTTGGTTGGTTGATTTTATTTATAAAAAAAGGAGCTTAATCGTACGTGGACGATAAGACATCACTAGTGCAATTCGCGTGTGAGCGAATGAAGATCGCGTGTGAGCGATGAGTGTCGCATGTGAGCGGTGTTTGAAAAATGATTTGCACATGGGCAAGGTTTGATGAGTTTGAATTGATTTTATGTGGGAGACGAGTATTGGACAATAAGCGTTCAATGGCTAACTTCCCAAATACTCGGGTGAGTGGACAAAACCATCCTAATCATCTTTTTCTACCCAAAAGTTTTATTGAGAAAAGAGTGAGGTGAAACGGGGTTCACTTATTAAGATTCATTTAAGAAAAACCAAACGTACAATCGAGGGTCGAAACAGGACTGACTACCATGCGTTTGGGAAGAGAGAAGTAGGGTATTTATTTATGAAAATATTTTTGAGAAGAATCACTCGACGTTGGATCGAGGTTTGAAAATTTATTATGAAAATGGTGAATGATGAGAAGAGGAGATTTGGGCTATGACTAACCAAGAAAGCTTGATTAATCTCGAGAGAATAGACAAGTGTCTACTCCCTACCTTGAGGCCCTTATTGAATGAAAACTTGGTATGTAGACCAAGACGCGAGAATGGAAGTGAACAATTGCGAATAATTATAAGCATGAAATAAAGCAAGTAAGTGAATTAAAATCCCATACAAGGTGGCTAACGCAAACTATAAGGCAATTGATATTGTGTAGGTGCATGCGCGAAATAAATTTAATCGACTAGTTAAACGAAATTTAATCAAGTAATTAGATTAATAAAATTAATTAGACGGGCTAATCAATTTTAAATAATAAAATTAGATAATTAAATAATGTTTAACTAATTAATTAAAGTCTCATTGTAAGCCCAAGAACAAGCGTGGTGTGTGCACAAATGTGTGGCCGTTGCGACGCTTCTAAGCTTTGTCGACTCAAGGTAATGAAAAATGGCTCGCACGAGTATTAGTTCTTTTGAAAATGGTTTTGTGCTTTGTGAATGAATAATTAAATGATAAAGCGATAAAATATTTACTAAAATTATTACAAACTATGGGGATGAGGATACAAATTTACAAATGGGGATGTATCGAATAATTACAAGTCCTAACAAATGTAAAAGAAAAAAAATGAATTAAATTCATAAGAAAATAATAATTATTAAAAAATTTAAGATCACTAAATTAATCCTAATTAAAAAAAATCTAAAGATATTAAAGTAATTCTAAACCAACTACAAAGTCTAAGGTTATAAAAATAATTTTAAAATTATTAAACAAAATCTAAACTAGATTAAAATTTTAAACTTACTAAATTAAATCTAAAAAAAACAAAAATTATAAAGTGGAAAAAACTAAACCTAAATCAAATAAGAATCATAAAATATATAAAGATTCTAAAGTTAGTAAATTAAATCTAAATCAAATAAACATTCTAAAATTTACTAAATTAAATCTAAATTAAATAAAATCCTAAATTTATAAATTTAGTTAATTAAATCTAAAATAAATAAAAATTCTAAACTTAATAGATTAAATTTTAATAAAATAAAATTCTAAAATTTACTAAACTAAATCTAAATCAAATAAAAAAGCTAAAATACTTAGAAATAAAAAAATATTCTAAATTTATTCTAAAAAAATTACTTAGCAATAAAAAATAAAATTTAAATCTAAACTATATTATTATTTTTGATATTATACTTTACAAAAATATTTTACTAATTAAAACAAACTAAATGAAAGAATGAGATAGAAGGGGGTATTAAATCTAAATGGTGGTGATAATGAGTAAGGGGGCGTTGGGCCACATCCAGGTCAGTTACAAAAAGCCCAAAAAGAAAAGTTTGAGAAATTGTTTATTAATTAACACAAAATTAATGATTAACTTAAATACTAAATTAAAGCAAAAGAAATTAGAAAAAATAAAAACAATTAACACGATGCTTCTCTCTGTCTCTATCGTTTTGCTTCCATCATCTCATCTTTCACGCTCGCTCACTTCTACTTTCATCGATTCAAACTCAATTTCAACGCTTCCTCTTCTCTAAAACGTGCGGCCATGGCAGATGCAAATCAACACAAACCATAAACGAAAACCCTAAGCCCTTTCAAAACCCCAGATCAGCCCCAAATCTTTATGAATTCTGCATATTTACAAGTACAGAATATGAAAAAGAGAACGAAGAAAGATATCAAAACGAAAGAAAAGGTACGCTTGCGGTTTCGTCAAATCTTCTACTTCTGATGTTTTATGTTCCGATTCTGTTTCCTTCTTCTTGGATCTACTTGCTTCGGTTCTGGAACTCTTGTTTGAGATATGTGTTTCTGAGTTGTCAGGGATCTATCTATGATGCTATGGCTGAGTGAGGAGGTTCCAGATAAGGGGAAGTTTTGGTGTTTGGTTGTTTCTGAGTTGCTTGTCTCTGAGTTAAGAGTTCTGGGTAGTTATGATGTTAGCGTAAAAGAGGTCTGAGATTATGGTGAATAGGTTTAATGGAGGGATTAATGAGGGGTTGATGTGGTGAGGAAGAACATTAAAGGGTATAGTGAGGTTGAAGGATATGAAGATGAATGGTTGCAGTGAAAGGGCTTATGCTGAATTGTTTGAGGTGTGGATTGTGAGAGTTTTGAGTATTATGGTGAGGTGAGTGTGTTATCTGGATATGTGTTGAAGGGAGATTTTTGTTTTGTGTTTTTGTCGAATTTTTCTGTGTCTTGGTATAGTGAAGGTGTTATATAGGAGTATTGGAGTTAGGGGATAAGATAAGGATGAAGGATCCTTAAGCAACAAGTTTGTTACTATAATAGTAGTGGAATGGAGGAGGTGAGTGGAATGGTGCAACACACCTTGTACTGATATTTTTGTGTTGTTGGTTTTGCAGGTTGTAATGGTGATAACTTGTAATAATATGGTGTATTGTGTTATTGCAGGTACAAGCAGTGGAGAAGAGTAGTTGTTTTCTGTAGGTTGAACAAGAGATGGTGGAGGCACCACAAGATGAAACTTTTTTTGTATTCTAAGTTTATAATTTATACAGTATATCTAATTATAAAAATACAAATTAGAATATATAATAAAAAGATAAAAAATGCAAAAGAGGCAAAAGAAAATAAAAATGCAGTTTTCTTATTCTAATTAAAAAGTAGTAATTACTCACCTAACTAAAACTCAAATTCAATTATCAATTAAAATCAACCATTAATTAGATTGACTATTGATAAAATGATATTAATGGACACATTAGAAATAAATGACACAAAATTCATGAAGTTCAACTATGAAATATGATGGAAGTGCAAACGAATGACGAATTCATTAAACAACTTGTGTAATATCGTAAAACAAATTAGCAAAACTCAACTTTAAATACAAATGATACAGATGGAATATTATCCATAAAAAAATGTCGAAGAATTAAATGAATGAAAATTTACAGGCGAAATAAATATATATATATCTGGAAAGGACTTAATCCCATAACCTAATTTATAATTTGAATTAAAAATAAAAATGTAATTAAATTGAAAATGTCAATTTTAATAACCAATTCATTTATTAAAAAAATATAGAATTCAATTAACTATAAATTCAATTATTAATAAAAGTGCAAAGTTATTTAAGCACAATATTTAAAATTAAGAGATGAATGATGCGAGTAAATGACTATGATAAAAATACAAATGTATGTCATGATCATATGAAATAATTAGGACATGCTAATGCATATGATTTAACAGTTGAGAGAGAGAAAAATTATGGGCGAAATTTTGGGTGTGACAGTTGCCCCTATTTAATTATCTTTTAGCTTGATAATGTGGATCAATGGCTGAAAGTAATTAAATACAAAAGACTAGAATTTCGTCCCCGATGCAATGCGATGAAATGATGTGCCATGAATGTATTGATTTTACTATGGAAATAAAGACTGAAAGAACTATCATCAACGTGTAGGTTAATGAAAGTAAACAACAAGAACTAACATCAATGCGTGGGTTAATAAAAAAATAAACACATAGACTTCTCAATCAATGGATTGACAAAAATAAAGACCAACACCAATGTGTGGATTAATGAAAGTCGAAACAAAAACTTTCAATCAGTGGATTGACAAAAATAAATACTGACACTAATGCGTGGATTAATGAAAGTAAACAACAAGAACTAACATCAACGCGTGGGTTAATGAAAATCGACACGACATCCTCGGTCAGTGGATTGAGTTTGAAAATAAGAAATGTCAACAATCAACCAGTGGATTGACGAAGGAGAGCAACAAAGAATTAACATCAATATGTGGACTAATGAAAGTACACAATAAGAAATAACATCAACGCGTGGGTTAATGAAAGTAAACAACAAGAGCTAACATCAACATATGGGTTAATGAAAGCAAACAACGAGAACTAACATCAACGCGTGGGTTAATGAAAATAAACACAAAGAATTTTCAATCAATGGATTGACAAAACTAAAGACTGACATCAATACGTGGATTGACGAAAGTCAAAACAAAAACTTTCAATCAGTGGATTGACAAAAATAAAGACTGACACCAATACGTTGATCAATGAAAGCCAATCAAAAAGAACTAACATTAACACGTGGGTTAATGAAATCAAAATAACATGAACTTAACATTAACACGTGGGATAATGAAATCAAAACAACATGAACTTAACATCAACACATGGGTTAATGAAAGCAAACAACGAGAACTAACATCAACATGTGGGTTAATGAAAGCAAACATAAAGACTTTTCAATCAAGGATTGACAAAAATAAAGACTGACACCAATGCGTGGATTGACGAAAGTCGACACATCGTCCTCAACCAGTGAAATGAGCTCAAAAAACAAGAAATGAAGCCAACATTAACCAGTGGATTAATGAAGGTGGACAACGAACTAACATTAATACGTGGATTAATGAAAGTAAACACGATATCTCAACCAGTGGGTTAAGTTTGAAAAAAGAAAGTCAACGTCAACCTGTGGATTGATGAAGATGAAAAAAGGACTACTACTTTCAACCAGTGGGTTGATTCAAATTGACAAAATCCAACCAATGCGTTGAAAAAGGGGTGACATGATGATGACTTCAGTCAGTGGGTTGACGCACATGAAATGATGCATATGATGAATGATTAATACAGAAAATGGTTTTTTGGATGTGGCCAAAGGGAATTGGATTTTTGTATGACAGAGCTTGGTTTTCAATGGAAAATGCAGAGCAAAGTTTTGAGCTTTTTGATACAATGGGTGGGTGTCCCATGAATGATATGTGTGGTTTAATGCATGATTAATGAATGCATGCATGTATGATTGAGAAATTTGATCTGAATGTTTTTGGACGAGTGCCCCAATTATAGGGTTACAGGTAAAAAATGAGAAATGATTTTGAAGATGATCCTTTGGCAGGATATTGCAAGCATGACTTCCCGACACTTCTTGTGAGTTCAGAAATTGTTGATGATTGTGAATTGATATACTTGTGAGAATCTTTGAAGATGGATATGTCTTGGCCTTTAGTTCCCCAAAATGCTGAGTTCTCGAAAATGTTTGGGTCAACAGGGATTGTTGATCTTTGAAGATGACATGCCCCAATGTTTGGAACTCTGAAAATGGAATGCCTCAGATTGTGATCAGCTCTTGAAGAAATGGCTTGCCCTTGGTGGGATAACTCAAAGATGATGAATGTTCTCCAACTGTTGAAATTCTCTTGATGTGAAGTGCTAAACTTGCAAATGAAATTGTCTTCTTACAATGGTAATTTTAATGCGATGATTATGCAAAACTTTTGAGAGTAAATCATTTATTGAAATGAAATTGCGGTAAATAAATGGATAAATCCTGATGAGGATGCAATGGCAATTGGAAATTCAAGATGTGAAAAAGCGATGTGATAACGTCGTATCAACACAAATAAATTTAGCAAACACTGAGGAGTCAGGTTAACGCAACCTTGCTGTAGTATGCTTCCAAAAGAAACCTTGCTTCAATTAGGTCTTTTGAATGTTGTAACGTGGTCTGGTTCACGGTTTAAGAAACAAAGGATATAAGGCTCAAATTTTGATTTGTACCCAACCCATTCTTCGTGATATTCTCCAATTCCTATGTTCAGTTAATTGATTGATTCAACTTCCAAGAGGAATTAAAAATGATGACATGGTTGCTTGAGAACCAATGCTCTTTGAGGTGGAAGTCACCTATTCTTCTTTGGAAAGTCACACAAGTTTGTTCTTGCTTTGATTTGTCAAGATCTTTGATGATCTTTCTTTGATTTTTTTTCTTTTTTTTTTTATTCGTCACTTTTGTATTTGAAAAACTTGTGTGACAATTGTTTGATTGATGTGAGAATTTGATGGTTGTGATTTCCATATTGATGGTTCTTTGAGGAACAGCCGTTGTAAGTTTTGAATTCTGAACTTCTTCATCGTTATGTACGATACATGGATATGGTTGAACCTTTATGAAGGTATCTGGAATGATCCATGATAACATGATTCTCTTGGAAATCGAATGTATCAAATGCTTTAACTGAACAACTACCCTGCCCCAGGTTAAGATTAAGGATTTTAACTGTTTGCAGAAAGAAACTCCTACTTCTAGGCTCGAAGGAGTTAACGAGGGATTGTCTTCCTTATATCCCCATTGTTCGTGGATTTGAAGCAATGCCTGGATATCATCATCAAAGTCTTATTCGAAAGCATACTGTTGCAAATTAGGTATTTGTTTATCATCATCCTCCCTCCAATGTTTGCTTAAACAAAAAGAAGGTGAGGCGGAAGAAATAATATTGTTTATTTTTTTTGAAATTTTTGAGTGATAGCAAGAAAGTAAAAGCAAGGAAATAATATGATTAATTCAAAAGATGCAATGCTCATTTCATTAAAATTACGATTAAAGATAACAAAGTTCAAATGCAAACTAGCAAATTACAAATAAGAAAATTGCAACATGAAATAATAAAAGGCCTAATGACTATCAGCAACAAGGATGAGCTTTCCCGTCTGATAACTGGCTTTAGGAGAGTCGCTTGTGTCTTGGAGCTTCTCATGGCAAGGGATTGGCGATCACTTGAGGGACATCCGCAAAAGTGAGTACTTTCTTATCAATCAGATCTTGAACTTTTTCCTTCAAAACCTTGCAGTCTTCAATTGAATGACCTGCTACGCCACTGTGAAAATCACACTTGACATTTGGGTTGTACCCTGCAGGAAAATTTGATGTCTTAGGCTGAGTAGGTCTGGGCTCTGTTGCCTTTGAACTGATCAAGTATGGCCACAATTGAGAGTAGGTCATTGGAAGTGGATCAATGCGGCGAGCCTCATTCTGCTGGTAGCGGGGGACTCTATTTTGCTGCTGATTCTGATTTTGAGGAGTATTTCGCTGAGCATTTTGTGGATAACTCGGCCTAGCATTTTACTGTGCAACCCGAGGAGCATTCTGAGGAGGAGCCACCCATGGTTGTTGGTATAGAGGCAAAGCAAAGTTAGGTTTCTGGTATTGAGCTGCTGCAACATACTGGTATGGATAGTATGACATGAATGGTGGTTGTTGAGCAACTGCATGTTGGTAAGGTTGTGGTGTCTGAGATCCACTGACTACATTGGTTTCACCTTCTTTTTTCTTCTGGAAGATACCGGGGAATTTCTTAGCATTGTTGTTGTTGGACGATCCAGCACTACTGACAATTTTTCCATTCTTCAAACCTTGTTCAATTCGCTCACCAATGGTAACCAAATCAGCAAAACCAAAAGATATACTTCCAACCATTTTCTCATAAAATATTGGCTGCAAAGTGTCCATGAACATGCCTGTGAGTTCCTTTTCACCTAAAGGATGGTTGACTTGAGATGCTAGCTCTCTCCAACATTGAGCATACTCCCTAAATGTTTCTTGGTCTTTCATAGCCATAACTTGCAACTGTCTACGGTCAGGGGCCATATCCAAGTTGAACTTGTATTGTTTCAGGAATGCTTCAACCAAGTCCCTTGTAGAGTTAATGTCTTCTCTCTTTAGGCTCATATACCACTTTAGAGAAGCTCCGGTCAAACTATCCTGGAAGCAATGAGTAAGCAGCTTGTCATTCTTTTCATGAGCAGCCATTTTGCGGAAGTACATGGTCAGATGATCTTTTGGACAAGTAAGTCCCTTGTACTTCTCGAATTCAGGGACTTTGAACTTTGCAGGCATATCCAAGTCAGAAACCAAGCAGAGGTTAGAGGTATCGAAGCCAAAAGTGTCATTTCCTTCCACAACCTTCAATCTCTTCTCAATAGCATTGTACTTCTCTTTCACTTCTTCAACTTCATCATTCTGTACTTGGTCGCCATTCTGGGAGCCATCAGCCTGGTATGTGAAGTGATTTCCAAAGGGAACTTGAGGTATGGTGTGGATGATTGGTCATTGTTCTGTGACCACAGGCATCTGAACAGTCTGTTGAGCGAATTGATCCACTCAATGATTAATTTCATATTGTGGAGAATAATTGTGTGGTAGACCAAATTCTGGCCAGGTGGAAGCAATATTCTGAATTTGTGGTGGCTCCACAACAGCAGTATCGACTTCAGAGATGACAGTCCTTTGAGGTGGATCAGTTCTGGCCATAATTACCTGCATCATTTCTGTGAGCTTGGTCATTCCAGACTTCAAATCATCAATCTCCATCCTGAATTCGGCATTATGTTGTTCTAGATTCTCCATTCTCAACTTGACAGCAGCTCTGGTTTCATAGCGGTGTCGGGGAATCAGCTTGCTTTGTTAACTGGATGAATGGAAACAGATGGAATAAGTATTTTGATGGTGAAATGCACGCATGATGATGAATGTGGAATGCATACATTTTTTATATGCAATAATGATGTTTATGGGATGAAATGTCACATATGGAATGCAACATAATGACAGTAACAGATTCACACATATATGAAACAAGGATGGTACTGGTAAATGGGTAGCAGAACAACCTAATTAGGTGGGCTCCCTATTGTAGGATGGCTATAGGCTTTTACCCAAGAACCCCCTCACAAGGTTACTGTGTAAAGTTTTATGGCTTTTAGAGTCAAAGATCCTTTTTGAAAATATTGTTATCAATCGCGATTAAAAATTTGCGAGCCAACAATATTCTCAAAATGGTTTCCTCTAAGAGAGGTCCAATGGTTCAAAAATCTAAGGTTTCCTAAACTAGAGAAATAATCCCTTCTAACAACATTATTGTCAATGCAAAAATAACTTGTAAACGACAATAACATCTTCGAAAGAACCTTACTCTAGGTGTAGTATTCGCACCAACTTACAAGACATTTCCGTCTAGCAAATCGATACTACGCAACCACTCTAATTTTGGCGCACTCAAGCCTTGGTAGTGGGCTTATCTCATAATATAAATGATCCAAACCATAATAGCCCCACACAATGAATATATCAACAAGATAATAAAAAAGGCATAAAGAAATAAATGACTGAAACATAAACATAAGTGATAATTAAAGCACCAAGAAGAAAACAAAGTAAAATAGTAAACTCGCAAACACACAAAGAACTAAACTAGGGTTGACTCGCATGAGAAAATAATCCCCAGCAGATTCGCCAAACTGTTGACGCTATCGAAAAAATTTCGATTACGAACAATGAAACAATGAAGTTGCCACCTAATTTTATTTATTCCTAATGAGGAAAGGGAAAATATAGATAAAACCCATGAAATGAAAATGAAATGAAATGGTCTTTGAAACCAAGAGATGCAGGTTCGGGAGTCGGTTATGCAAGGGGAAGGTACTAACACCCCTCACATCCATCGTACTCGATGGGACCCATTTAGTTCTAAGTGTGTTTGTGTGTTTAAAATTAAATTTGCAATATTCTAATTATTATGCGATAAAAGAGAAGAAAAGAGAAACATGTTTTAATTTTTTGAAAGTGTGGTCGCCAAGATGTTAGAATCTCGTGTCTACGTATTCCCCAAGTGCGATAGGAAAGTCAGAGCTTACGTAGTTCTCGGTTGCGAGAACATTTGTTGGTTGGTTGATTTTATTTATGAAAATAGGAGCTTAATCGTACGTGGACGATAAGACGTCACTAGTGCAATTCGCGTGTGAGCGAATGAAGATCGCGTGTGAGCGATGAGTGTCACATGTGAGCGGTGTTTGAAAAATGATTTGCACGTGGGCAAGGTTTGATGAGTTTGAATTGATTTTATGTGGGAGACGAGTATTGGACCATAAGCGTTCAACGGCTAACGCCCCAAATACTCGGGTGAGTGGACAGAACCATCCTAATCATCTTTTTCTACCAAAAAGTTTTATTGAGAAAAGAGTGAGGTGAAACGGGGTTCACTTATTAAGATTCATTTAAGAAAAACCAAACGTATAATCGAGGGTCGAAACAGGACTGACTACCATACCTTTGGGAAGAGAGAAGTAGAGTATTTATTTATTAAAATGTTTTTGAGAAGAATCACTCGACGTTGGATCGAGGTTTGAGAATTTATTATGAAAATGATGAATGATGAGAAGAGGAGATTTGGGCTATGATTAACCAAGAAAGCTTGATTAATCTCGAGAGAATAGACAAGTGTCTACTCCCTACCATGAGGCCCTTATTGAATGAAAACATGGTATGTGGACCAAAGCGCGAGAATGGAAGTGAACGATTGCGAATAATTATAAGCATGAAATAAAGCAAGTAAGTGAATTAAAAGCCATACAAGGTGGCTAACGCAAACGATAAGGCAATTGATATTGTGTAGGTGCATGCGCGAAATAAATTTAATCGACTAGTTAAACGAAATTTAATCAAGTAATTAGATTAATAAAATTAATTAGATGGGCTAATCAATTTTAAATAACATAATTAGATAATTAAATAATATTTAACTAATTAATTAAAGTCTCATTGTAAGTCCAAGAGAAAGCGTGGTGTGTGCACAAATGTGTGGACGTTGTGACGGTTCTAAGCTTTGTCGACTCAAGGTAATGAAAAATGGCTCGCACGAGTATTAGTTCTTTTGAAAATGATTTTGTGCTTTGTGAATGAATAATAAAATGATAAAGCGATAAAATATTTACTAAAATTATTATAAACCATGGGGATGGGGATACAAATTTACAAATGGGGATGTATCGAATAATTACAAGTCCTAACAAATGTAAATGAAAAAAAATGAATTAAATTCATTAGAAAATAATAATTATTAAAAAATTTAAGATCACTAAATTAATCCTAATTAAAAAAAATCTGAAGATATTAAAGTAATTCTAAACCAATTACAAAGTCTAAAGTTATAAAAATAATTTTAAAATTATTAAACAAAATCTAAAGTAGATTAAAATTTTAAACTTACTAAATTAAATCTAAAATAAACAAAAATTATAAAGTGGAAAAAACTAAACCTAAATCTAAGCTCAAGAAATCTCTATATGGCTTGAAACAAGCGCCAAGATCTTGGTTTAGCAAGATGGAAAACTATTTCTTGAGTGAAGGCTTCACCAGGTGCCCATATGAACATACTTATTTCATCTATGCTCATGAATCTGATGTACTCCTTGTGAGTCTGTATGTGGACGATATCATGTTCACAAGTAGTAGTGAGAAACTTGTGAAAGAATTTAAGGCATCAATGCAGTCTAAGTTTGAAATGACAGACTTAGGCCAAATGGTGTATTTTTTTGGGTGTAGAAGTCAACCAAAGTGATCAAGGGGTTTTTATCTGTCAAAAGAAGTACACGAATGAACTTCTTGACAAGTTTGGAATGTTGGACAGTAATCTAGTGAGAAATCCTATTGTTCCAGGGACAAAACTAATTATTGAGGGAGATGGAGTGCTTGTTGATGAAACATAATACAAACAGTTGATAGACAGTTTGTTCTTCCTCACTGCGACAAGACCAGACATCATGTTTGTGGTGTGTCTTCTAAGCAGGTATATAACGAAACCTACAAGGCTACACATGATGGCTGCAAAACGTGTGCTAAGATATATAAATGGAACTGTAGAGTTCGATATAAAGTACCACAAAAAGGGACATGGGAAGCGCCTAATTGGATACACTAATAGTGACTTTGCCGGGGATAAGGATGATAGAAAGAGTACTAGCGGCTATGTGTTCTTCTTGGCGGGAGGAGCGATCTCATGGGCGTCCAAGAAGCAACCGGTTGTGACTTTATCAACAACCGAAGATGAATTTGTTGCAGCTACTTCATGTGCTTCACAATGTATATGGCTAAAACGAATTCTTGAGCAGATGGGATGGTCCGAGAGTGTTGTAGGAGCAACCACTGTGTTTTGTGACAACAACTCTACCATCAAACTGTCCAAAAACCCCGTGCTACATGGACGGAGCAAGCATATTGATGTTTGTTTCATTTTCTCAAAGATTTGGTCAGAGATGGAGTTGTAGAGATTCAGTACTGTGGTACCAAGGTGAAGCTAGCAGACATTATAACCAAGGCTGTGGGGCTTGAAGTGTTTGAATGACTGAGAGCACATCATGGAGTTATGAAGAATGAGAAGACCTTCAGCGCTACTGGTGTTTAAATTCAACTTAGATATGTTGAGTTTAGGGGATAATTTGTTAGGTTTATATTTATTTATTTATAATTCCCTAAGTCATGCTATATGACATGTTGAGTCAGTTCTATTTTTAATCCTTTGTTTTTGCTGTCAGTTAGTGTGTTTGCTAAGTTAAGGGTGTTATCATGTTAGTAGTCGTGGTTATGCATTGAGGTCCAAGTATTTAGGATGTAGTTACTGGTTATGCATTAAAGACCAAGTATTTAGGAGGTAGTTACTTTGTATCTGGTGTAGTATATATTACTACATCTAAATTAATGAATAATAAACGCAGTTCATTTGTTAATTTTGACAGTTATGGTGATGAGAGTAGAGATGAAGGATGATAGTTATAGAGGAAAAGTTGTTAGGAGTTGGTTATGGTGATAGAGTCTTTTTGAGGTTGTTGATTGTGAGAGTCAAGAAGAAGAAAGAGTGAGGCAAGTAGTTGAAGATGATAAAAAAATTGAGTAAGGTTCGTGGAGAGGTGAAAAGAATGAGGGAGTGTCTTTATTTTCGGTATCCAGCCTCCATCATGCATGCATATGTCCTTATGTATGGCCAGAAAAAGGAAAAAAAATGAGCTAGCATGGTTCTGTATAGTATATAGTACACGCACGTGTGAATGTAGAATGTATCATCATTATTTGACCAGCTAGCAATATCTCGGAACTCGTGGTCATGCGCTAGTCTTCCCGGCTTAATAAATCGAACCGCAAGCCATTTCAAGCAATGATTACCAGATCAATATTGTAGAGTAGATTTGTAAAAACAACTTTCGTGTTGAAAACTTCTTGAACCGACACCCATAACATGCTTAAAAATGGCCCCGAAGTTAAGAGAAAGTCACAGCTAAAATGCCGGCAACATCGGCAAAAATTCACCGAATGTTTTTCCATGACTTTATGGCCATATAAATCTCGATCTGCGACCCGAATGAGTTCGAACTCTTCTGCAAAGTTGTAGCTTGCCGCAAGGTGAACAACTTTGTATTTGAACCTTTTCCGATACAGCGCCAATAGCCATGAGAAAATTGAATTCGAAGTAGTCAACTTGACCACATTGACAAACACTCCAAAATATTTTTGTG
The DNA here is from genome assembly GCA_021764765.1 of Vicia sativa. Taxonomy (NCBI): domain Eukaryota; kingdom Viridiplantae; phylum Streptophyta; class Magnoliopsida; order Fabales; family Fabaceae; genus Vicia; species Vicia sativa. The sequence goes on from CM038796.1 coordinate 131,842,166, forward strand.
TCGAACATTGTAAACATGACAAACTCATAATTTCCGGGCTCCGTAACTTTCAATCCAAATCCTGAAAGAATTTGATTTCTTCGGCAAAGTTGTAGACTGCCGTGAGATGAAAAAATTTTCTTTGAGCATTTTCTGAAACAGAGCCATAAACTATAAGAAAATCGAACCTGAAGTCGTCAGTGTAGCCATATGAAAAATTCTGCATATTTTCACTAAGTGTTGAATTTCGATGAATGATAAATTCATATCTTCTGAGTGTAGTAACTTTTGATCTGAGTCCCGAATCAATTCGTTTTCTTCGTAAAAGTTGTAGATTGCCGCGAAATGAACATCTTTGATTTTGAACTCGACACAAAATGACGCTTGGAAACACATGTAAAATGCCTCCGAAGTCGAGCACTTGACCATACTAAAAGTCTTCAAAATTTCACTAAGTATAAACTTCAAAAGTTGTAAACTTCAAACTTCGAAGCCTCATAACTCAAAATCCGGGCATTTTCAGAGAAATCCTCACAAGGGGAAATTTGAAGTACGAAATGTGCTCTTTCCAACAATCCCAAATTCACGAGCTTTCAATTAGAGACGAGTGAGATAGAGAGTCGACAATATGGCTTCGGGATCATGGAGATCTTAGAACTTTGAAATTTTTTCTGTCTAAGATTTCTTACAATGCAAGAAATCTCATTTTCGCCCGATTCTTCCGACTTTTCCAGCAAATGATCATATTCTCAAATCTTGGATTTCGACAATAATAGTGACCGAAAGTTCACATGGTCAAACTTGGACTTTCTATTGACTTTTCAATACGCACACTCGAATCTGTCATTATTCGACCGTTTAGGATTTTCTGACGAATCGTATGGATCGATAAGCCGTATACGGATACTTCAAGACTCACAGAAGGTCATAGAATCCTTTCGGGCTTAAATATTCGACCACAACCTACTCCTGCTCGAAACCCTTAATCAATATCCAATCAATAGGAGATCGGAACTCCAAAACTCCAATCCTCTTGAGATAATCAGAAGCTTTTAGATGTACACGTCTTGATTATTGAGATGAAATTTGGGATGATGAAACTTCAGATATCCGGTCTTAAGAATCGAACCTCTTCTCCTGAATTGTGCATTTTCTCTTAATTAGAAAAATTCGATCCCATGGTGTTCACAGTGATTTCTGGTGAAACAAACGCTAGTCTTCCAAACTATCAAATAAGCGTTATGATTGTTATTCGATTCCTCTGGTAACTTGCAGGATCGACTAGACTGATCCTATGGGGTATTGGTCGTTTGTATAGAATTAATAACAACATAAGGATTCATGTTTATGGCTTATATTTAGAGTGCTTTATATAAGTCCAATGTATTTCGATTACAGCATTCAGTGGCTTAATGCCATGGTTAAATAAAGAAACATAATATTGACTTGAATGAGTAAATAAACGAAGATTCAGTTTACAAAAGAAATATAAATGCAGGAATGCTTAAATGACTTTTCAATGTAAAAGACTTTTAAAGTAAAGGCATGAAATGTAAAAGACAAGAATGTAAAAACAAGTATGTAAAAGCTTTCTGGAAAATAAGAGCGTTAATGTAAAGAGTTTTCAGAAATAGTAAAGGATTTCGAAATGAAAAACAACGTTTAAATGCAAGGAAAGTTAAATGACTTTGAATGTAAAGAATTTAAAAGACATTGGTGCAAGATGAAGATAAACTGGAAAGATAAAGATACTTTACTGAATAATAAAGGTTTTGGTGCAATCATACGTACATCATTCGAGCATTCGTTTCCCTAGCCATGTGGTATTTTGAATGTTTACTGAATTTTTGTACAATAGATATGACACACGAAATCCTAACACTAAGACTCCTATTTATACTACTTCGACCATAACGGTCTGGCTTATGAGATCCTGCCACGTTCAGAACATGCAAAGCACTGCGCCTCTCTTGCTTCCACGCGTCTTCGAACCGTCTCCAGCACATACATTCTAACTTCCAATTATCCCGCTCGCGTTTTAAATTTCAAATGCCTTGACCACTTCGACTTCGAACTCACTTCTCAGATACAGCCTTACTACCATTTCGAAGCTTGCTTTACATATATCATCATAATTTCCATTCGAAGCTCCAAGTTTCAGCAGGTCCATTCGAAGAGCCAATTCTTTCATCCTGAACTATGACATTCACTTTATTCCAACGAACAATGATACCATTTCGTTTCGAGCTCAATGATTTCATTTCGAATCATAGATATCAAAATCTTCAGCCAACACATGGTTAATGCATGAATGATATGTATATATACACATGTATGTTTATGATATCGAAACTATAAGCCAGAATTGTTAAAATGAAGAGAGTAAATTTTGGGGTACAACAGGGCCACATATGCAAGTAAATCTGTATTATAGAGCATCAAATCTACAAGGGGTCAACAAGTTGACCACGTTTGAAGGGTGACGAGTATGAAACATGGTAAAAGCATGGGATAGCCCATGTGGGGATCTGAAAAATAGTCAACCGCAAGATGTGGTGACAAGTGGGGCCATAGCCACTTTCCACCACTAGACCTGTTAAAAACTGCAACACACGGATAAAAATAAAGAGAGGGGGATCAGACTGGTCATTTAACACAAAGCGTTCTCTCTCATCTTTTCTCAACTCTTAAGGGGTGTTTGTTTCATGGATTGTGAATTTATTCCCAAGAATATAGGTTGAAATATCTTTATGTCAATGTATATTTCAAGTTATAAAAAATTATGCCTAGGAACTTTTTATCCATGGGAACTTATTTCACACATAGTTTTTTTTATTTTCTATTCCCATATTATAGGGTGAGAATCTTTTATTCTCATGAGAATAAGAACTAACCACCTATAAATTTCCATTATCAAATATTTTAATACATTTATTATTTATTTTAAAATTTAAAATAAATATATTTTATAAATATTCCTAGGAAATGAAACTATTCACCAAACATGTAGATGGTAATAATGTTCCTATTAATAATATTCTCAAGAATAACATTTCCATGATTAAAATTTTAATCCTCGAAACAAACACACCCTTAGAAATGCTCTCCTCCAAACACTCAAACCTTCATGTCAAACTCAGAAACTGCTGGTGCTACCACCGCGCCGGAAGTCACTCTGGTGGCAGAGCACCACCAAAACCTACCGACCTTACGCCAATCTAAACCTCTTTTTCCCCTCTTCATGAATCTGGAACCAAAATAAAAAATAAACCACGAACAAACAACAAACCAAACATTCACAATAAAACCCTAAAAACTTAAAATGTAAATTAAACACAAAGCTTTGAATATTTGACTTCAAAGAGGTGGGGGAATGATACATGCATAAAAGAGATTCACACATGCGTTAGGGAATCTAGCTTCAATGATGGCACATGGAAGAGCTCCGATGAGGCTTCAAATGTTATATTCAGTTCGTCTTCTTCTCCTATAATCCTTATATGTAGCTTTAGGTATATGTTTGTGAGTTGTTGTTTAATATGTAGTTATTAGGATGTAGCTAAGCTCTTCTACTTCAAATTTTCAATGAGAAATTTAAAGTAGAAATTAGGTTTTTGAGAGCTTTGTGTGTGGTGGATTTTAGTGATTAGTTTGGCAGAGTAACAATTTTAATGTGTTGATAATAATGAGAGAATGAGGTAGTGTTTAAGTATAATGTAGCTTCATATCCAATAAGGTTATGAGCAAGGGATGTAAAGTGGAAGCGAGTTTGTTAGGATGGGTTAGGATAAGAATGAGGTTTGGAATTAGGAATTGAGTTTGTTATTATGGTTTAGAGAGAGAAACATAATTTTTGGCTTGCTGATTAAGTTGGTTTCATGAATTTTTGAATTTTAAAATGTGTGGAAACATAATACAAAGTTTGAGACATTTTGGTGAATTTCAATGTTCTCAATTCCCAAATGACTCAAGTTAGTGTAGTGATGATGAGGATCAAAAATCCACAACTGGCTATGCATTTATGCTAGGTGGTACACTAGTTGGTTGGGTTTCTAGAAAAGAACTAGTAGTTGCACTATCATCGTGTGAAGCAGAGTACATACCTGCCTCTCTTTGTGCATATTAATCAACATAGATATGGAATCTGGTCGAAGAGATTACAATAGAAGTTCATGGAGCAATTACCATGAAGGTTGATAGCATGTCAACTATCAATCTGGCGGAGAAACCAATAGCACATGGTCGAAGCAAGCACATTGAAATGAGGTTCCATTATCTTTGAGTGGTGTAGGAAAGGGGAAGTTGAACTTGAAACACTGCAGAACTGAGAATCAGATTGCAGACATCAAGAAAAAAGGTGTGCAGGTCGAAGTATTTAGAAGACTAAGAGCAATGATGAATGTAGATAGTTTAGACAATGATTCAGGTGATGTGTTAAGAATGTAATCCTTTGTGTTGAAACTATGTGTATGTAAAAATTGGTTTGTGTGTGTGGGTGTGTGAGTGTGTGTTGAGTTGTTTAGCAGTCGAAGTGTCGAAGCAGATTACTTGACACAAGTAGGGATGTCAATGGGGTGGGGCGGGGCCGGGGGGACACTTCCCCATCTTTTTCCCCGCCATCAAATTCATTCCCCGTCCCCGTCCCCGATCTCCGTCACGGGGGAATTTCTATCCCCATCCCCGTTCCCCGCGGATCCCCGTTCCCCGCGGGGATCCCCATAGATCCTACATTTATTCATTAATATTTTATTTTTTAAAAATGTTTATATTTTCTATAAAAATAAAAAGCACAAAGAATTCACATATTTATTATGTTATTAAAAAATACTAGTATTTGACATTTATTATTTTTTATTAAAAATACTAATGGAACACAAAATAATAATATTTTTTTTATAAATTTCTATAAAATGCTATAAAATTCAACAAAATGAACTATAATACTTTTTAAAGTAACAATATGCCTAAACAACTAAAAAAATCCAACAACATAATTATGCTTAAAAAACTATACTTCATCAAAACTAATAAGGGATAATTATAAAATTTAGCATCATGAGTATGCTTGAAAAGCTAAAAAATACTTCATAATAAGTCAACTAAAAGCAAAAGTCAACATATCTCTATTTGCTCAATTGATAACATATCTCTATAAACATAAAGGAAATGACTAAAAAACCTAATCTAAAATATATATATTAAATTAACTATATTAAAATAATAGGCGGGGCGGGGACCCCGCCCCGTCCCCGTCCCCGAAATGCTCTCGGGGGAATTTTTCTCCCCATCCCCGCCCCCACGGGGGAAAATTCCCCATCTTTGGGGCCCCGAACGGGGCGTTCCCCGCGGGGATCCCCATTAACAGGTCCAAACTGACATCCCTAGACACAAGATTTCGACTTAGACCAAAATAGATATTTTGGGTTTTGTATTTTGGACATTAACTTAGAGAGCAAGCTAGCTCAATTATAAATAAATGGAGTAACCCTTATTTTGTAATAGTGAATAATATTGTAGTTTGCTTCATAAAGAGCAGGGAGTTTACTCTGTAGAATTCACAAACTCTTTCTTCTTCCTTTGTTCAAACCCTAACTTCTTCTTCCCCAATTATCTTTTCTTTTCTTACCCATTGAAATTGCTGCACAAAACTATCTTGCAACCAACAGTGGCGGATCTTCCCCGAAATATTAAGGGGTGCCGTAATTATTTACTAAAATATTATTATATAATTTATAAAAAAATATGTAATATTTTTTGTTTAAACAATGTATTGTAAAAATACATAAATAAATTATTAATAAAATTAATTATAGAACATTAATTTTTAAATAACATTTAACAAAATTTAACAATTTAATAATAACTTAATACACTATTTAATACCCCCTCTGTCTCAGAATAGATATCCTCTTTCCTATTTTAATTTGTTTCAAATTATTTATCCCTTTAGAATATCAATGTAATATTTATTATTTCTTTTCATTAGTGTACTCTTATTTTATTATCTTTTAATTTATGTAACTACTCTACTCTCTATTATTAATATGGTTATATTAATAAATGACACTCATTTTATCATTGAAATCAACATAATTAATAATTATCTTAAAAAATCTAAAAATCTAAAAAAAAAGAACACTATTTAAAAAAATTATGTAAATTTTATTCGTTATGTTTTATCTAATAAACTAAGAAGCAAATTCCAATTTAGACAGTCAAATATAAATTTAATCTCATAATGATTGGACTAATAATTCATTAATTAATTGCGTTACTATTAATAGGCTGGTATTAAAATTTGTAAAACTTTATAACCTACCATGTTAATTTTTTTTAAAAGAAAAAGACATAAATTGTTACATTTAATTAATTTATAATTAAACAAAAATAAGAAGAACAAAAATTAAGCCAAATTAATATTAAAACTCAAAATTTCAATTCAAACAAATAGTAATATAATAATTAAGCAAATAAAAAAACTTGTTTTTTAGATGTTTTTACTAAAAGATATTTAGTTTAAATATATTGGGTCTTTAATTTTGAAAAGATATTGGTTTAGAAAAAGTGCAAATCAATTATTTAAATTTTATCTCAATTTATTATTTTAATATTCCCTTCCAGCCACTCTTTACTCTGAACGGATCGTCTCTTACTTTCTTTCTTCAGTTTTGAATGCTGCTCTAAATCCAATGATTCATAGGTCATAAAACAACAATGTTCTAGAAGATTTTTAGACAGAGAATATAATCAACCGTTAAGATTAGTGCTGAATGGAGTGCAGTAGAGAAAAAAGTGTTGAAGATCCAGATCCCTCTCTACTTGTTGTGTCTCTCTTGTTTTTTGTTTTGTTGCACATGCTTTTCCTTTTAAACTACCTACGCTACACTATATGGATTTTTTCAAAAAAGTAAAAATGTGAGGGGTGCCACTGCACCCTCATGCTCTTCAATAGCTCCGCCACTGGCAACCAGGATTGATTGAATCACTTGAGTGAAGAGTGTATCAAGTATAGCTCAATGATGAAGAGAACTGTGCTTTGAGCCATGGAAGTATCGAAGAATGAAGAAAAAGAAGAAGAAGAAGATTGAATCTAACAGAATCATAACTGAATTCTGTTAGTTTATTTCATCAAAAGAAAAACTGAAAATGAAGTAATATATATATATATATATATATATATATATATATATATATATATATATATATATATATATATATATCATTTTACATGTGAACCTTATCTATATGATCTAATGAATAAACTACCCTTAATACTCCCCTTCAAGTGGGAAGGTATATATCTAGCATTCCCCACTTGGAAGTTAGATACTCATACAAGGGTCTTGACAAAGCTTTGGTAAGAGGATCAGCCAATTGTTGTGATGACTTAACATGAACAAGTTTGAGAAACTGAGATTGCACATGTTTTCGTATAAAGTGACAATCAATGTCAACATGTTTTGAGCGTTCATGACTTACCGAATTTGAAGCTAATTGAATGGCAGATTGACTATCACAAAACACCATCACAGATTGCAAATTAACTTCAAATGTTCTGAACAACTTCTTGATGCAGAGTAATTCAGAAGTGAGAGAGGCAAGGGCACAATACTCTGCTTCTGCTGAAGAGCGAGCCACAGTTGGTTGCTTCTTAGCTTTCCACGCTATTAAAGCTTCTCCTAAGAATATTCAAAAACCAGAAGTGGATTTCCTTGACACCTTAAAGCTGCCCCAATATGCATTTGCAAATGCAGTAAGTCTGAGGGACGACTTTGCTGGAAAGAAAAGACCTTTACCTAGTGTGTCTTTCAAGTATTGTAATACATGATGTACAACTGCTAAGTGAGTGGTGCAAGGATGTTGCATGAATTGACTCAACCTGTTTACTGCAAATGTGATGTCTGGCCTCGAAATGGTGAGGTACATGAGCTTCCCAATTAATCTTCTATAGCCAAAAATATCAACTAATGGTTCACCATCAGTATTGTTAAAGGAAATTGAGGCATCAAGTGGAACATTTGCAGGTTTAGATGCCATGTATCCTATGTCTTGAAGAAGTTGCATTGTATATTTCCTTTGACAAAGGTGTATACCTCATTTAGATTTGGCAATCTCCAATCCCAAAAAGTAATTCAAGTCCCCTAACACTTTCAACTTGAAGTGTTGTTTCAGCATAGCTTCAACTTGTTTCAACCTCTGCATATTGGGACCTGCAAGGACAATGTCATCTACATATACAAGTAGAATGACAAGATTAGAACTAGTTCCACTAAAGAACAATGAATGATCAGTCGGAGACTGTTCAAAACCTAATGATGTGAGTGTGGAACTAAACTTTTGGTACCATTGTCGAGAAGCCTGCCTTAAGCCATATACTGACTTGTTAAGTTTACAAACCAAGTTCTCCCCCTGAATAGGATAACCTTGAGGCAATTTCATGTACACTTCTTCATCAAGATCTCCATTGAGGAAAGCATTGTTGATGTCCAATTGAATAAACTTCCACTGTTTTTGAGCTGCAATAGACAAAAGTATTCTGACAGTTGTTAACTTCGCCATAAGGGAGAAAGTGTCCAGAAAATCCACTCCAGCTTGTTGTGTGAATCCTTGAGCTACTAGGCGTGCCTTATACCTATCAAGTGATCCATCAGCGCGATACTTTACCTTATATATCCACCTACATCCAACAGTTCTTTTACCTTGAGGTAAAAACTCAACTGACCATGTATTGTTAGCTTCCAAAGCAGCTATTTCATCTGCCATGGCATGTCGCCATTTAGGGTCTGATACAGCTTGATGAAAGTAGGGGGTCCATATATCGTAGATATCTAGTTGATGTAATCTTTGTATGAAGGTGTAAGTTTGTTATATGACAAGTGATCTTGTATAGGGTATTTAACATGGCATTGGTAATCTTGTAAATGAGATGGAGGTCGATGATTTCTATTGGATCTTCTAAGGTTTTGAGTTTGTGTAGTTGATACAGGTATGTTTGCAACAGGTAAAGCATTGTTATGATGGTGATTGTCTTCATGGACCTGAGGTGTGTCAGGTGGTGTGGTAGGAGGATCATGAAGAACTAACGAATTTTGGTCAATTTGAGCGGGATGGTCATGAACAATGTTAGGTAAAACTGTGTTAGGAAATAGATTAGGCACAAAGGTATCATCTTGAAGTGTGTGAAAAGGGAATATAGATTCATGGAAAATCACATCTCTTGTGATTATGATCTTTCTTGTTTCAAGCACTAACAGTTTATAGCCTTTTGTGACTGGTGGATATCCAAGCAGGATGCATGGCATGGCACGAGGAGTGAATTTATTTCTATGTGCAGAAATCGTAGATGTAAAGCACAAACAGCCAAACACTCTTAAAGAGGCATAGTCAGGTAGCTTACCATGCAATAACTCATAGGGAGACTTGTTACTTAGGCCAGGAGAAGATGTCCTGTTTATTAAGAAAACACTTGTGGTCACACAATCACCCCAAAATTGGATAGGAACTTTTGATTGAAACAACAAAGCTCTTGCCAAATTTAGTAGATGCTGATGTTTCCTCTATACTACAGAGTTCTGTTGTGATCTATGAGGACAAGATAATTGATGTAGAACTCCTTCTGTTTGTAGGAACTCAGTTAACTGCAACTCTTTGGCATTGTCACTGCGAATGGCTTTAATACAAGCATTAAACTGAATCTTAACATATTTCAAGAACAATTTAATCAACATTGTTGCTTCAGATATATGTTTCATCAAGTGACTCCAAGTATACCTTGTGTTTTCATCCACAATGGTTAAAAAATAATGCGAGCCATTATATGTAGGTCTTTTAAAGGGTCCCCACACATCACAATGTATTAGATCAAAAGCTAAATCAACACGATTATTATTGGAATTAAAAGGTAACGATGCAATTTTGCAAGAGGACAAACATTTCATAGCTCTGTATAAGATGTATCTAAAGGAAACAATTCAGGAATGGCATTTTGAATAGTTTTCAACACTTGATTAGATAAATGACCTAATCTAGCATGCCATGTCGAAATGGAAACATTTCTAACTGAATTACAATTTTGCACATCTAACAAATGATTATTATTACAAGCAGCTAAAGAAGATGTAGACTCAAATTTGAGGAAGTACAAGTTATGACTTTGATCACCCTTGCCAATCACCTTCCCATTGTGAATGTCCTGAATAATGAATCCATAATCAGAAAACATAATGGATAGATTGGAATGATGTACCGGTTGACTAACAAATAACAAGTTTATATTGAATTGAGGAATGTACAACATATTATGCAGTGTCAAGTTGTTTCCTAAATTGACTGTGCCTATGGAAAATACAAGAACTTTGGTGTTATTGGGTAAAGACACATATTTGTTAGACAAAAATTTGTAAGAACTGAACAAATTTAAAGTATGAACAATGTGGGATGTGGCTCCTGAATCAATAATCCAAACATGTTCTAAAGGGTAATTATTGTGATGTGATGAGGAAAATATCATACCAACTGAATCACCGAAGGATGAAGCTTCTCCAAGAGGGGATTGTCGTGCCATTTGTCCTTGAATGTACACAATGAGTTGTTGATATTTCTTTGTGTTCAAAGGTGTTGCATCATCCATGTTCTCTGTATTAACAACATTAGTAGTAGATTGTGTAGATTGTATAACTTTGTTCTTGCGATATCCAGGTGGATATCCATGTAATTTGAAGCATTTGTGTTTGATGTGACCAAGAATCCCACAGTGAGATCCTATCCTTCTTGGAAGCACTTCATTGATAAGATGTTATCACTCGTGATAGAATTAATCACTCTCTATTTCTCTTCTAAGATTACAAGTGAAAATACACGGGAAACAAATGGTAAAGGATCCGTGAGAAGAATTTGGCTTCGAATGGAATTGAAGCTCTCATTCAGACCTAGCAAGAAGGTTAAAACGTATTCGCGATTGATGTGTTCAATCAAAGGATTAACACCTCCACACACATAATTGTGAATCAGACGAAATTCAGCTAGCTCTTCCCAAAGTCCCTTGAGCTTATAGTAGTAAGCACCAACAGAGAGTGTACCTTGAGTGCAAGTGATGAAGTCTTTGCGAAGCTGAAACAAACGCGGTCCATTGTTCTGTAGAAATCGTTCTTGAAGGTCATTCCAAATTGTCGCTGCATTCGATGCATAGATCACACTTGTCGTGGGTTCTTTAGACACAGAATTTAAAAGCCAAGATGCAACGACGTCATTGCGTTGCCAGATAGGAAATTGAGGATCATTATCTTAAGGTTGCGGAATCGATCCATCTACAAATCCAACTTTGTTCTTTGCACAGAGAGCTATGAACATCGCGCGACGCCATGACCGATAATTGTCTTCCTCAAATCTCACTCCAAGATTTGCATTCCAGCTTCCGCATTTCCTATTTCATCAAGATTTGCTTCGTTTCGTTCATCATCATGGAAGATCAACAGTAGAATCCGTTCTTTATCCATCACTCGGATCAACCTGGCTCTGATACCATATCAAGTATAGCTCAATGATGAAGAGAAATGTGCTTTGAGCCATGGAAGTATCGAAGAATGAAGAAGAAGAAGATTGAATCTAACAAAATCATAATTGAATTCTTTTAGCTTGTTTCATCAAAAGAAAGACTGAAAATGAAGTACAGTTTGTGTCCATATATATATATATATATATATATATATATATATATATATCATTTTTACATGTGAACCTTATCTATATGATCTAATGACTAAACTACCCTTAATAGAGTGAAAAACAAAAAATTTCTATTAGTGTAAATGAATCTTATTTATCAAGATCGCTTTAAAATTACTCAAAATTTTAGGTTTAATTCCAATAATACGCACTTTTGTTTTCTTTTCTTTTTTTTATTCTCTTAATATCTTAATATAGTATCATATAAGTCTAAATCAATGAAATATGACATTTGTCTACTAGGGGAAGGTACCATGTACGACTACGAGTCATAACAAACATATTGCTTTGTAAGAGATTTTTATACAAACATAATTGATCTGAAAGTCTCAATATATTCCAAAATAGAAAAAGGTGTTGACAAAGACAGCATACTTAGTGTATGTTTGGAAGCAATTCTTTCCACCGGCACCACATGTTTCACTTGTCAATCATCCTTTTCAATGCAGTTTACCGTGATTTTAACCAAGTTGAATATCCTAGCTTTTAGTTGCCGCGCTTTTTTCTTTCACCCCACAGTAGTTCCAAACACATACTTAGTAGAAATTAAATTGATGACTTTTTTTTTTTGTTAAACCACGGCCAATAACTAAAATCTATCTAGAAAATTGGTACCATTTCTGGAAAAGTCTCCGGCATATGATGTTTTTATATATAATAATTTTATTATTTAACGTCTTATTTTTTTTATTTTCTATTTTTAAATTTTTTTTTTCTATCTAATAATTTAACACTCATTCAATACTTAATCACTATAATAGTTTTGTTTAATAAAATTAAATAATTTATTTCATCACCATTTTCAACACACTAAAAATTTAAATAATCACAACAACCAATAAAATTTTATAAAATATTATATGTGATTCATACTTTCTCTTGTTAACATGTTGAATCTTTATAATACTAATTAATTCACATCATTTTAAACACCTTATTCAACATGCTATTACAAACATTCAACTATTTCTATTATAGATGGCCTTAAAAAAAATCAAAAAAGGTGAACGTAATAGTTGTGAATACAACTATTATTATTAAAATAATATGAAAATATTTTAAAAAGTTAATAACAAATCGTCTTTTTCTCTCTTTTGACTTTCTACCATTATTTGCAGCTTGTTCTTTCATCACTATCATTGCCATTATAAGTTCACTTGCCCTTACTAAATCTTCATTTTCTATTACTAAATTAATTTCTTTATTTTAATAAGAAACAATATGACAATATCTGTCTTTCAAGATTACATCTTCAATGAAATGTTTGAATATTTATCAAACGAATATTTTCACTTTGATATATCAACTATTTCTTTCTATATAGATTATTTCATTGATGAAGATGTCCAACAATTAAGACCAATGAAAACAGAAAGACAATTGGAAAAAAAAAAAGAGTATAAGCTTAAAGGAGTTTAAATCAATGACATGATATTATATCTTTGAATTTCTTGACAATATTGATATACGCTAAAAAGAACAATACGATTATTTTGCTCAAAATAAAATATTCCAAAATTTATTGAAATTGCTTACGGTTACGGATAGTATATTACTTATATTATATCAAACATCTCATATCTTACTGCCTATATATGTTAAAATTATTAGGCAAAATATTTTATTGATCTCTAAATATTTTATTGATCTCTTAATTATATATGAGAGAAGCAGTGACCCACTCACAATGTAAACTATTAATCAATTGTTTTCTATTAGTTGATCGTGTAAAATTTTTTTTTACCGACACTGTATAATTATTATTCACATTATATATTTGAGTTTAAATTAATTTTTTAATGTGAATATCCACGTGACAATTTCTACTTAAAAAGATTACAGCAACCTTAAAACTATCTAGAAACTCTCTGCAATCAATGTTATAAGATCTAAAACATCAATAGAAACAAAATTAGCCAGTTGCAGGCCAAGTGTGAGTCATTTTAGAGTTTTTGGATCAACGTGCTTCAGACATGTACCTGAACAATTGAGAAGAAAATTGGATGGTCGAAGTGAAGCTATGGTTCTCATAGGTTATCATTCGACTGGTGCATACAAGATGTATTCGCCAATCGAAGATAAACTAGTAATTAGTAGAGATGTTCGTGTAGACGAAAGCAAAGGTTGGGACTGGAGTCGAAGTTCAACACAGAAATCAGACACTGTTATAATTGTGTTCGAAGAAGATCCACAAGATGAGCCCTCAAATAGTCGAAGTGAACAAGGCAACGCTTCAACTAGTCGAAATGAAGAACCACCTGAACAAAGTGAAAGGAGGTCGACGAGAACAAGAACTGAATCAACAAGGCTAGATGGGTATGAAAGATTTCCAGATCAAGTAATTGATGATGATGGTGATTTAGTTGAAGAACCCATGATGATGGCTGAAGCAGAACCAATCGATTTGAATGAAGCAATGGGTAATTCAAATTGGTGCGAAGCCATGAAAAAAGAACTCAGATCCATTGAGAAGAACAAGACCTGGGAGCTTGTCGAAAGAAAGAATAAGAAGCCAATCGATGTAAAGTGGATATACAAGGTGAAATGAAGGCCAAATGGAGAAATTGCTAAGTACAAAGCAAGGTTGGTGGCTAGCGGTTTTCTACAAAATCCAGGAATAGACTTCAACGAAGTATATGCACCGGTTGCTAGGCTGGAAACAATTCGAATAGTTGTTTCGACAACAGCATACATGGGATGGAAGATGCATCAGTTGGATGTAAAGTCATCATTCCTAAATGGACCATTGGAAGAAGAAGTCTATGTCACTCAACCCCGAGGATTCGACTTCAAAGGACAGGAGTCGAAGGTGTACAAATTACGGAAGGCTCTCTATGGTTTGAAGCAAGCTCCTCAAGCTTGGTATAAGAGAATAGATAGCTTCTTGATCGAAGCAGGTTTCACTAAGTGTGTCTCTGAACATAGAGTGCATGTAAAAGATGTCGACAGTATCAGTCGAATCATTTTATGCCTCTATGTAGATGACTTACTTATTATTGGAGATGACGAAGTTGAGATAGTAAAGGTCAAGTCGAAGCTAACGCAAGAATTCCAAATATATGATTTAGGGAATCTCTCATATTTCCTAGGGATGGAATTCAAAAATACTGAAGAAGGAGTATTCTTGCATCAGACCAAGTATGCTCAAGATATTCTGAAAAGATTCAACATGAGCAACTATAACGAAGTTGTCACTCCGTTAGAGACAGGAGCAAAGCTGAAGAAAGAATCGAATGATGAGTTTGTAAATTTGACATTGTACAAACAAATCATTGGATCCTTGAGATATCTTTGCAATACAAGACCAGATATCTACCAAAGTGTGGGGTTGTTGAGCAGTTTTATGGAGAAACCTCAAACGTGTCATCTCAATGCAGTAAAGAGGGTGCTGAGATACATAAAGAGAACTGTCGACCATGGCGTGTTGTTGCCCAAGAAGTCGAAGAATTACACAAGCGTCGGAGTTCATGGATATACTGATTCAGATTTCAATGGAGATCAAGAAGAAAATAAAAGCACTATAAGCTACATTTTTATGATCGAAGGTGCCCCAATCTCTTGGAGCTCGAAGAAACAAAGCATTACGGCTTTGTCATCGTGTGAAGCAGAATATGTAGCTGCATCATATGCAACATGTCAAGCAGCATGGATCAAAATTTTACTTGAAGAACTCAAGATAATGGAGCCTAAGAATATAAAGTTATTTGTCGATAACAAATAGCAATTAACCTAGAGAATCATCCAGTGTGTCACGATCGAATTAAATACATTGAAAGAAGGTATCATTTTATGAGAGATCAAGTTAACAAAGGGAAGATCAAAATAAAGTACTACAAGACTGAAGTTTAACTAGATGACATATTCACCAAACCTCTGAAGAAAGTCAGATTCGAAGACAGAAAGAAAGTATCAGGATGAGAAGTATCGAGAACATGAATTAAGGGGGTGTTAGAATATGTGTATAATTCAAGTTCGAACTAGTGTGTCGAAATAGTTGTAATGTTGTGTGCTAATCGAATGTAATGCCTATGTGTGTTGGTCGAATGAGTAAGGATGTCGAAGTCACTCTGAAGTAGGTTGGAGTGTGTCGAGTTCCTCAGGCCTTTAGATGTTTTGGGCCTTAGTTTAGTTTACATTATTGGGCCTAAGAAATGTGTCTATATAAGGAGCATTTCTTGTAAACATAGACAGAATCATTTTTTACAATAAACTTTCAATTTCAGTTTTTCACATTCATTCTCTTCTCAATTCATTAATCCTCTTCTTCTTCACAAATCTATTTTTCTATCTTTTGTTCCAACAATAATTACGGTTAATTCACTAACCGTGGTGATACAATCCAACTTTACTGGGTTTGATCCTCAACTCCCTCAAATAGTTTATCCCTATTACGTTAATGCACGTCTTTTCAATTATATTTATATTTAATTAAAAATTAATAGGGATATCACTACGAAAATTTGTAAAACCATTGTTACACACTAGCGCTTCTTTATATTTTTTAAAAACTAAGTACCCATTTGTTCACTGATAAAAAAACAACCTTAATACCAACACCGTTGACATCATCAAGAAGAAGACAACAACACCCATACTCATTGTTGTTATCTAGTTTCATTTTAATATCGCATTTAAAGTAAAACTCATCCAAAGGTATTATTATGTCTTCTTCCACTGTAAAATCTAGATCTGGAAACTTTTGTCTTTGTGATAGTCGTATGATTTCGTACTAATGCAAAAAGGGACAAAATAAATGAAGGATTTTTTGGAGATGCCCATTTTGGAGGAGTGACGAAACATGTAATTTGTTCAAATGGGATGAAGACATGAGAGAAAAATTAGGAAAAAAGATGAGAATAATTTGATGCCAGAGTTGGAAGTTGTGGGCTATTTGAAGTTTATATATGAAGATTCAAAAAAGAAGAACAAGAATTTGAAGAACAAACTGAAGACGAAGATATTTTCTGTAAATTTGAAGATGTTATGTTTTCTTATCTCCTTTATGTTTAATATTTACGTTGTTATGAAATGTAATAGTTGAAGTAGGGTTTGAAATTTGAAAATGTTATGTTTTCTTATCTCCTTTATGTTAATATTTACTTTGTTATGAAATGTAATAGTTGAAGATGCAGTGAACTTGACAGGAATGCAACTAACATATGATTTCTTATGAGTAAGTTCGTCGCAAACCGTTGAATTTTCAATTACAATTATGTGTGTTATATATTTTTTAGTTTAAGCTGATAGTTTAAATTGAATGTTTAAGTTGATAACCTTAAGAGACTTAAGTATAAAGAGTAAAACTTCATTACATAAAACTTTCATTACATGATCAAAAACTATAATCAAATCTAAATCCTCTCGCTGAGATAAAGTAAGACCAATCATAGTTAGCTTCATCATCATCAGAATCGAAAAAAATCATCATTTGCCTTCTCAACCTTCACCATCATTATCTTCATCATCTTCTTCTTCTCCTCACCCTGAGAGCTCTCATTAATCTAAACACAACACCCTCTATAGCAACATCTTGAATCTAAGAATGATTTTACACCACAACACCCTCTACAACATCTTCATTTTGAGGCTGGTTTTACACCACAACACCCTCTATAAAAACATTTTGATTCTCAACATTGTTGGTAGCTTGATCAAGATAACACATGTTGATTCCTTTGGATGAAGTTGTTTTTGTGTTTTGGTTCTTCCGCTTTTGTATTGTTCCTTCTGATTCTTCATCTTCTTCTCTTGGAAGTTTAAAAATCAAAGCTGCTAATCATTATTTCTTTAATTTATACGCTTTCTTTTCTCTTGGAAGTTGGAAAGATTGTATACCTTGAGTTGTTCAAATTTTGATGTACGTAATGGAATTTTGTACTTCTAATACAAGTTTTGATATCAATTCAAAAATGGTTTAGTGTTGATTATGGTATGAAAATTTGACATTCATTCATATACAATATCATAATGGTTAATAGCAATAATCATTGTTATAAGGCGCGCATTTTCCAGTTTACTATAATTGTCACTGAACCATGATTGTAATTACCGTGTGTACAACCACACACTACATAACAATGCTTGGTTCCGTGTGGTTATATATCTTTCTCAACCATTGTTAAATGTCTCTTCCGTAGTAGTGGAGGCATGTTAAGGGTTTGATATGTTAGCTTCTATAGGATCGAAAACAAAATGTACCAGGTTTATCTTCTAGCTGCCAAGATCCTGATCAATTAGCTCACACACCTTTCCATCATGATCTAAGACACACATGGGGCATTGAATTTTGAAACCATGGATATTCTGTTATATGATTATGGTTGCACTGAAAAATATCTATGTGCAACAAACTTTCTATTGTGTTATATTCTCGACGCCAAATTATGTTAATAGTGCCTAGAAGTGAAATTGCAAGTTTATTATTACTAGAGGAAGAAAAACTCATTTAAAATGTAAGAATTCAGTTCCAACTCAAAAGTATTTTATTTATATCATTGAGAAACATTCGAAGCTTGTTGAACTTTTGCAATTAACAATTCATATTATATGGAATCAGGGTCGATCCAAGGGTCAAGTCACCTAGGCTAGGGCCTTAGGCCTTAAAAGTTTGGGTTTAAAAAAGGCCTCAAAATTTTTCTATTCAATTATAATAATATATAATGACATATTATACACATAAGTTATCTTAGTAAAATTTAGGTATTTTTTTCTTTTGGTCTTGAGTTCAACTCTTAGCAACCACAAAATTATTATTTTAAAATATATTATTTTAAAAATATATTTTAAAATTATTATTATTATGGAATAAGACACCAATGACACATGAATTTTATTTTCAAGCTATTGAAAAATCTTTGAAGGATATATTACGAGTGATGATAAGATACTCTAAGCAAATATTTGAAGGGAAAATAGTTGTCTTTGGTGGTGATTTCAAGCATGAAATAGATTTGATATTGTGTACAATAATAAATGCCTCATATATTTGAAATTGCTGCAATGTTGTTACGCTTACTAAGTTACAAAATGTACCTCAATGTCACCTACATTAGAAGATATTAGAAAAAATTTGAATTAATTTTAAAGTTCAGTGATGGAAAAATATCATAAATATATATATATATATATATATATATATATATATATATATATATATATATATATATATATATATATATATATATATATATATATATATATATATATATTACTATTTCTGAAGAATGACTGATAATTCAATTTAGTGATATAGTCGAAGATATTGTTTCGATTACTTTACGGATCTCCTTCATAATTACACAAATTCTTAATTCCTTTAAAGTAGACATATTTTGACATTGCGATATTGGGTGAAATAAATAATTATATCACACAATTTATTCCAGATAACTAATTATATTTTAACTATTTATTTCAATAAACTTTTAGTATTAGCAATACAACATCCAAAATTTTAAAAGTTTCGATTATCCTTTGAAGGTGAAGACAAGAAATATTTGAACAGATTTCATTGATAAATTTGAAAGAAATGACAATGATGCTTTTGAGCAATTAACACCAAAATTCTTGAGTTCTCCCAAAACTTCATGATTGTCAAACTAGTGAATCAAATTCAAGATCAGGATGCGCACTATTAAGTTATTGAGGAATTTGGATAAATATGAAAGGTTGTATAACAATATTAAGTTAACTGTTATCATGTTATTGAAGGAAAGATCATTTTAGATAAAAATTTAGAAACATCATTTATATATCAAAGAATGTTTGTCTCCTTCTCAATCTTGTTGACCATTCAAACTTATCAAAAGACAATTCTCTGCTATTGTCTCATTTTCTATGACAATAAACAAATCAAATCTCAAGATCAGTCATTTGACTTGAGGGACTCACCCCAACGCGTTACTGCGGATATCCTTGGCAAGAATGGCCCAAAAAGAATAGTAGAATTCAATGGGTCAAACAGCTGTTGTTAACGAGACCTTGATACCACATATCAACTCAAAAGTTTAAGACAATGATAGTATATTCCACCTCTTATATAAACCCAACATTTCCTCCCTTCCTAGTCGATGTGGGACTTTTTAGCACAACTTTCTCAATTGAAATCCAACAATGTGATTATTATACTCAATTTAACTTTATTCAACTAATGTTGAGGGAACATATAATATAACCACACTTGATACATATAAAATCCAAATCAATTGAAACAACACAACAAGGTTAGCATTTAGCACCTACAGCCAACCTTTTCTACCAAGTTATTAAATTAGAGAATATTGAATACTAACAGGAGAGGGGTATGGTGGAACTTGGACTTCAACAGTACCTTCAAGCATATGTATCACATTTCTCATGCTTGGTCTAAGAACTGGATCCTCTTGAACACACCAAATTGCAATCATTACCAATTTCTCCAACTTTTCTTTGTCATCCAATGCCTCATTGTCACCCTCAACCAATGCATCTACAACACCATCTCTGTAGCAATCATAAGCCCAATCAGTTAATATAGCTTTCTCTTCATCTCCTTGATCCACTTGTTGAACACATCTTCTACATGAAATAATCTCTAGTAGCACTACTCCATAACTATACACATCCACCATAGCTGTGATAGGCATGTTTTTAAACCACTCAACTGCAACATACCCTTTTGTCCCCCTTATGCCAGTATTGGTTTTGCTTTCATTCATGTTCAACAGCTTGGCTAATCCAAAGTCAGAAATTCTTGCATTGAAGTTATCATCAAGGAGTATGTTCTGAGGCTTTATGTCACAATGGATGATCCTTGTGACGCATTCTTCATGTAAATACACAAGTCCTCTTGCCACACCTATTGCAATTTCTAGTCTTAGTTTCCAACTTGGTTTTTGTTTCTCATCAGCAGAATTAAAAAGAAAATTTGCCAAAGTACCATTGCTCATGTACTCATAAACCAACAATCTTTCAGATCCACCCTCACAAAATCCAAGTAAACGAACCAAATTCTTGTGATGAGTGAGACCGATGCCATTTACTTCATTTCTAAATTCTTTATGAGCCTGATCCAACAAAAAATTGTTCAACTTTTTTACTGCCACGCGAGTTTCAGAACTTGTTTTGTTGTTGATGACTCCTTCATAAACAATACCAAAAGCTCCCCTTCCTAGCTCTTTGTCAAATCCATTGGCAGCTTTTTCAAGCTCTTTGTAAGTGAAGCAACGCAAATTGGTTTCAACACTAGTGTCACTTCTGCTAACTGTTCTAAGTTTCTTCTTGTACTGAAGAATCATCGCGGTGCTGACACATATTGCTACAATCAATACACCATTGAGAATTGCAGAGCTACCAAAAAGAACAGAAACAATCAATACCAAAGTTCCCCTATTATTATTCTTGTTCACAATGATTGAGGTATTATCTTTTCTCACTTTCAAGAAGGCCTTAGCATCACCAAGTGTGCCGGCATCATATATCCCATTTGAGAGTGGTAACTTCTTCTTCCAGCAACTATCTGTCCTGAAAATAGCAAGATAACAAAAACAATCTTCCAGACAAGATTTCCTACACTGGTCTTCAGTAAAAGGCTTTTGAGACACATAATCTGACAGAGGCCAATCAGTTTCAGTCAAAATCTCAAAGTCATAGAGATCATCTTCTACACATCCTTGTATGAAATCTGGCTTGCAGCTACCATATGGATCATCGGGATC
The DNA here is from genome assembly GCA_021764765.1 of Vicia sativa. Lineage (NCBI taxonomy): Eukaryota > Viridiplantae > Streptophyta > Magnoliopsida > Fabales > Fabaceae > Vicia > Vicia sativa. The sequence goes on from CM038796.1 coordinate 131,863,564, forward strand.
AACAAGTGAGTAACTTTTTGGACATTGACATCTTGGTCTCTTATCATCTTCCAATGCGCAGACGCTATTATATCCACAAACACCAGAACCTGCAACAGCAATATAACTACATATATTTTCAGGATGTGACCACACTATAGTCCAACCTTTACTATCCAATGAACTCTTGGGATGTTTGAAAAGTGAAAACATTCCATCCAAATTAAGAGTTGCTCTAAGATAAAAATCAGTGGTTGAGACTTTACTCGAGCCATCATCTTTTCCTGACATATTGAATTTCTCATTGTTCTCTCTCAAGACATACAACTCCCCTGAACTGTCAAAGACCAATCGAGTTCCAGCACTAGATGTATTGGATCCAACAGTTTGACTTTCATAGTAGTTTTCATTAGCATAACCAGATGGTAAATTAATAGATCGCATAACAAGATTACCATCACTTTGTAAAAGGAGCTCAAACCTTCCCTTACTGAAATTCGTCTCCTTAAGCTTTGAACTAAGCTTTACACCTTTCTCAAGAACTTGAGACGGCAACAAGGTGTCCCTAGGAAACTTGAAAGTCTCCCAGACATTATTGAATTTACCATCCTGAAGCACAAAATTGCCAGTGACATTGAACACGCCACGAGAAACTCCACTTTTGAGTACCTCAGTAGTATTCCATAACCCGACACCATTTGGAGAAGTTAGCACCAACCCATCTTTGGCTTCGAGTTGCACTTTTGACCCTTTTGGAGCAGGACTGTCCCTATTAGCATACCACAAAACAGTTTTCTCAGAGATTTTTGCATACCAAATAGAGAGCAAAAAAAGATTAGTGCTATTAAGTGGAAGAAAACCAAAGGCAAAGTCACCAGAAGGTGAAAGCAACCATGGAGAGGAGTTGGTTTCTGCAGTATAAGAATCACCAATGGCTATAGTACTTTTGGTTTGAGCTACAACACAGCTGGCCAATTGAAGAATGAGTGAGTATAGAAGAAAGAGATGGAGAGAGGAAGCCATGTTAGGATTCTAAAGTCAATTTGGTGAGTATGTCCATAAAAACTTAAGCACTTAGCCTAACTGTTGAATATTCTGCCTAGACTCGATCAACTCATACTAAAAAAGCCTTGACATTGTGACTTTTCAAAAAGAAATTGCTAGTCATCTTTTCTATTATTTATTGCAAGATGAACTTATATAATATAAATAAGAAAGATGCTCAAGAACTGTGATCTATACTCACAACTTACAATCTGCCACATCTCCGATTGATGGTTATTCTTTGTCCATTTCTTACTTTTTCCAACTAATTGCATCATTGGATTTGAATTCAACAGATGATTAAGTTTTTTTAACACACAACTCCTCCTCACTCTCCAACTTACAATTGAACCATGCTTTACAATTTGCCAAATTTCTATTACACATTTATTTTGATTGATATTGAATTAATGAACTATCTATCTACCTGCACTTATTTTGACGTGCGTGTTGTGATGAAAATAACCTTGATATTTCTATTGTTTTACTTTCAAACCCTTTTTATGCATACCAACTTTGGATATTATGCATATTATGCTGAACTTTTACTTTTATAACTATTATAGGGTGGCACTGCACATATGAGATTTCAATACCTTGCTGCAGCTGCAGATAATGTTGTCTCTATACTTGACGTCGAGACACAAGCATGCCGATATTCACTAAAGGTATGTTAAAAAAGAAATTTAAGATCTCTTTTTTTAAGTTACAACAACTTTCTCTATAGGTATCTCAATCTTGTGAAATCTAATCTAACTACGCAACAACTTTTTTTTCTTTTTTTTTTTTACCGTATATTGTTTTTATTTATTGATTCTTTTGCATTTAATTTTTATGTTAGAATCATTAAATAATAATGCAGTGTTAATAACAATTTAATAATAATTAAAATAACAACCTATGAAAGCTTTAATATACTATAAGAATTTTTTCATAGAAAGAGCCGTTAGAGACCTTCATCTTTTTGTTTGTTTGTTGTGATGTGCTGTATTTAATGGAGATGAAGAAGCCAAAACTTAAGTACATGTACTAGTGGTTTTAGCTAATAATGTTGAAACATCTTTTACCAAAAGAAAGCTACTCTCTTTTTTACTACAAAAGTTTAAAGATACTTTTTCTCTATTATTTGAGAGATAATTCAAATTGTAACACATAAACTTACATCTTATATTATTATCCTTAAAAATTCATTATATTTTCTTTTTATATAAAACTCAATACTAATTTATGATGTAGTTTAGACGGTCTTTCTATTCTATGGATAAAACCGTAACACTGTTGTATTATTATAATTAATAATAATGTATTTAGAATAATGAAAGGTATTTTTAGATCTTATCAAAAAATTAATAATAATGATATCCTAATGAAAAATATTCATCTTATACTCTTACAAATATAACTTTATTATATATTTTCAAAATCTTTCAATTTTCATTTTAATATTATTTTTTATCTTTTATAAATTAATATTATTCACAACAATTTTTAAATTTTAATTAAAAATAGTTTTTATTTAAAATCAAAATATTTATTTTTTTAAGAAAAAATGGATGATGCACTAATCATGTAAAAAAAATTGCACTGTCGATCAATTATAACCGTGAATTCCCCTAAATAAAATTGTAATTTAAAAAAAAATATGAAATGGCAAAATAATATTTTTTTCTATTGGATGACAATGTAAATGTTTAAACGTATTTTTTATGAAAATTTGTCTTTCTTCATTTTACAAGTTTCTTTTAATATTTAAATAACTATTTAATAAATTAAATTTATGTAATTATTATTTATATTATATTTAAGTAATTCATTTTAAATTTATATAATTACTAGTTATATTATATCTAAATAGACAAGCATTATCTAATAAATTTACTAGTTTTAGGTTTACCTCTACAAAAAAAAAAAAAAATTGGCAGCGCTTCTAGGAAAGCGCTTTAATAGAAAGCGCTTTCGTAGGCTTTAAAAAAAACCACTTAAAAAAGCACTTTCATAGGGTTCCCTAAGAAAACGCTTTCATAGGCATTTGAAATATCTAACCTACAAAAGCGCTTTTCAAAAGCGCTCTTATAGGGGGCCTTATGAAAGCGCTTTTAAAAAGCGCTCTTATAGGTGGACTTAAGAAATCGCTTTTTAAAGCGCTGCTATAGGCCTATGATACGAAAACGCTTTTGAAAGAAAAAACGCTCTTATATATGGGCTTTAGAAAGTGCTTTTAAAAGCGCTTTCGTAGGTTATTTTATAATTAAAATCGAAAACCCTAAATACGATTTTTGGCCCTCATTCTGTTCTTTTCATCTTCATCTTCGTATTCTGTTCTTGCGCGCATTCTCAACCTCCAACATTCTCTTCCTCCAGCATTCCGTACTTGGCATTCTCTTCCTCCAGCATTCTGTTCCTCTACTTACGCCGCCGTTCTCTTCAGCTTTCGCCTCCGTTCTTCACGCGTTCGCCGTCTGACAGGTGCGTTGGTGTTTATGTTTTGATTGTCAGTGCATTTACAGTATTATACCACTATTGTGTTTTGGTTTTTCAATTGAGGGTGATATTACTTAGCTATGAAATTTACTCAAATGAACATTCTTAAACTTTATGTTAGCCAGAGAACTTACTGTTTGCGTAACAAATCCCACAAAAACATGCATAGCTGTCATCATCAACCACATCTCTTTTGTAAAGGCAGCCAAAAACATCCATGTTTCTTTTGATTTTGCTGGTTGTTCAGTAACCACCATGTGTAGGCCATATTCAATATAAGGTTGTGAGAATTCCACTAAATGATATCTATATGCCACTATTGATGTATCGCCAACCGCAATATCCAATTTCTGCGTCAAAAACAAAATGTTAGATTTGTATTAAGCAGAAGCAACATTAAACTAGCCAGTAGTTACCATACCTTATTGTAGACACGATCAACCATTTCATCATATGAGCCATTGAAGGGAAAAAACGTGTAATTTAAAACATAAGGTAAACGTTTGGCTTTAAAGATCTTGATCGAGAAACCAGTGACTTTAGGTTCATTGTTTCCCTGATCATATTCCATATTCACAAACTGAGTAAAAGCACCATTTGAAGGTATTGCTATTTTCAATGACCTTTCCTCATCATTATGACGGTTAGGAACTGATTGCAACTCTCCCGACCAATAAACTATTTTGAAACCTCCATTTAAATCATCATTGTTTGTGCTTGTCTCCACTAACTTATTATGGCTAACAATGTTCTTGGAAAAACCTAGTGCTGGAAGTTTGTGAAAGTTTGTGATTGAAAGAATGTCCCCTTATAGCTTGCATTGAATTTGGTTTATCATGTTAGTTTCACTTACATTCACTCATGTACATTCATCCTATTTTTTACAATATAAGATTTATTTTCTTTGAATTAGCAGCGTTTCCCAGCCTAGTTCGACGTACAACGCTCATTCTCCGCGTTTCTTTGAGTTTGATAAATCCGAGGTAAATTTCTTCCTCAAATTACTGGTATTGTGATGAATTTGTCTTAAATTGCCTTTCGTATGTTGCATTTTTTTGATACGGATCCATTCCGTGTATACTTTGCGTTTTGACAGAAACGTAGTATACTGTTTTGTGCACTAATTAGTTGATATATGGATAATACATGGATGTATTCCGATCGATTGTCGAAAGACTACGAGAATGGTGTTTCGGAGTTTGTTAAGTTTTCTGTTGCGCATGCCAAAGACCCAGTCGAATGACATGTCCTTATTTGTATTGCTGTTATGGGAACCGGGTTGACGCAGTTCAGTTGACATCGTATTTAATACGGTATGGAATTGATAGAAGTTATACATGTTGGAATATGCATGGTGAGAAAAGTAACGGGAATGTTGAATCGGGGGATAAGAGGACCTATGCTTCAAAAGACGATTGCACAAATACATACGATTATGATCGAGTCGAAGAGATTGCAGAAGCGCTTGAAGAAGATCTTAATGATTGTCCCAAAATGTTCGAGAGGTTGGTAAGTGATGCAGAGAAACCGTTGTATAATGGTCGTACAAAATTCACAAGATTGTCTGCGGTGTTAAAGTTGTACAACTTAAAGGCCGATATTGGATGGTCGGATAAAAGTTTCACAGAGTTATTAGCCCTTATGAAAGATATGCTACCAGAGGATAATGTTCTTCCCAATCGAACGTATGAGGCAAAAAAGATGTTGTACTCTATTGGCATGAGCTATGATAAGATACATGCATGTCCTAAAGATTGTGTTTTGTTTCGAAACGAGTATGCATCGTTAAATGAATCTCCTAAATGCGGTGCCCCTCGATATAAGAAAAAGTTGTCTCCGACAAAAGTCTTATGGTATTTTCCTATAATCCCGAGATTTAGACGGATGTATCGTAGTGAAACCGATTCAAGACACTTGACTTGGCATTCAGATGAAAGAATTATTGATGGAAAATTTCGACATCCGGCAGATTCTCCACAGTGGATGAACATTGATAATGATTATCCTGAATTTGGAAAAGAAGCAAGAAACCTTCGCTTGGCATTGTCTACTGATGGAATGAACCCACACGGTGTTCAAAGTATCTCGCATAGCACATGGCCTGATATTCTTATGATTTATAACCTACCTCCGTGGCTATGTATGAAGCGTAGGTACATGATGTTATATATGTTAATTTCTGGGCCTAAACAACCAGGAAATGACATAGACGTATACTTGGAACCATTAATCGAAGATTTGAAGATTTTGTGAGAGAACGGTGTGGAGGCTTATGATGGTTATAGGAAAGAAAGTTTCAACTTGAGGCGATGTTGTTTGGAACAATTAACGATTTTCAAGCATACGAAAATCTCTCCGGGTATAGCATTAAAGGTGAAAAAGCGTGTCCTGTATGTGAAGATGAAACTGATACGATGTGATTAAAACTTTGTCAGAAGAATGTCTTTCTCGGTCATCGTAGATTCTTAACTTCTAAACATCAGTATCGTGGATGGAGAAAAGCGTTCAATGGAGATACCGAACAACGTAGAGCTCCGCCTGGATTGACAGGTGATCAAATTTTTGAAAAGGTGAAAGATGTGAATATTCAGTTTGGCAAGCCTTTTGCACATAAAGTTGTCACAGGTGGGTGGAAGAAGAGGTCGATTTTTTTTGAATTGCCATATTGGAAATCTCTGTACGTAAGACATTTTCTTAATGTGATGCATATTGAAAAAAATGTATTTGACAGTCTTATTGGTACGTTACTCAATATAAAAGGGAAGTCTAAGGATGACCTTAAAGCAAGGGAGGACATGGTAGACATGGGAATAAGAACTGAACTGGGACCCGTGAAAAAAGGAAGACGGACATATCTACCACATGTTATTTATATTATATTTAAGTAATTCATTTTAAGTAATTCATTTTAAATTTATATAATTACTAGTTATATTATATCTAAATAGACAAGCATTATCTAATAAATTTACTAGTTTTAGGTTTACACTTTAAATATGTTGGTTTTCACGATAGAAATGCTCCCAAAAACTCTTCCAAGTAAATTTTCCCTAATTATATGTTTTATTTTGCAAACAGGGAACCAACACATTATTTATGTGAAGAGCACATACATGCATTGTCTAATAAATTTATTAGTTTTAGTTTACACTTTATGTGAACAACATTATCTAATTCAAGATTTCGGATATGCACATCAAAACGAATCCATAAATCAATATTCAAGATGTTTCGGATATACGTATCCGAAAATATCCCTAAATGTTTAAATCTAACATTCAAATAATACTAATGTGTAAACATGAAGATTTATTTGAATGTATGATTAGGGAAACAATGAACCTAAAGTCACTGGTTTCACAGTAAGTATCTTTAAAGCAGCTGTCAAACGTTTACCTTATGTTTTAAATTACACGTTTTATCTTTAAGGCATATGATATCTGAATCGTTTTATAGTTATAAAATACCCGATATTTCACTTCATTCATTTTTATCTCCTTACCTATTTCTTGCATTGTGTTAAGTTATTTATATGTCGATGATATCAATATTCTGGCTTTATAAACATACTGTTAAATATAATTTGATACTGTACGAAAATTAGGGGAAAAATATTTCAAACTTTCGCCTCTAACTCACTGCTTTATGAATCTACGTGTCGGGTAGATCATGAAAATGTGATCTCTCTAATTTTTCGATACATTTCAAAGTTTTATTTTTAACCGTAAGTGTTTTAAAATCAGGTATTCTTCATTATCGTTTTATTTTGATTTTAATTATTTCAATAATTTTTATTTAATCTATGAAACCCGTAATTTATTTTAATATGTTTATTTTATTTTTTCGGATAATTTATTGTCCAAATTTTTATCATTTTAACAATTTTAGGTGTTCATTTTTTTTATCTCTAAAAATCAAACAAAAAAATACTATTGGACTGGTTAATTTTTACCCAACCCAATTTTGTGGCCCATTTAATCATGAGGGGTATTTTAGACATAATCAAAAATTGCTAGACCTAATTTTTGGATATATATATATATATGTTTCATGTTACTGTTCAAAGGGGAACCAACGGATGAAAAACAAAACACAGAAAGAGGCGGATCTGGGCAATTGTTCATCATCGCCTTCATCCAACCACCATTCTAATAGAACCTTCAATCCTCACTAGTCGCTGTTTCCTCCTTCACAATCCACGAAAGCCATCCCTCCATCCTTCATCGTCTCTTCACCCTCATCGTTCCCTCCACTGTTCGGCAACCATCATACACCCTTCCGTCATTCTTCCATAAACCCTCTTGCTGTCATCCTCAACCATAATATCCACCTCTCATCTTAATCATCCCCTGTCCTCTCCGTCGCGTCACCCTTCTCTGCGACGAACAGCAACCACTGTCGTCATCTCCAACCTTCGCTCACCTTTCCTTTACCGCTAACCTTTCACCCTCTATTCGCTGCTACCCCTTCTGTCTCTCACTTCCTTTCCACCCCCTATAATAAGATAATAGGTTCCATTGACATCAACCAAATAACAAATACAAATGATAATTGAAAACCTAAGCTTAGGTTTTCAATTATCATTCGTCTTTGTTATTTGGTTGATGAAACCTATTTGGAAAACTACATACTACATAAGTAAGATTTATTTGCTGTTCTTATGTATTTGTTTCTTATGTATTTGTTTCTAACGAAGAATATAATCCATTACATTTAAATGAGCATTGTGCAAGTGTTTGAGTCATTTGGGGATAAGAATTAAGAAAAACCTGACTAACTAAGCAAACACGCCATAGTCAAAACAAAACATAAGCAATGAAACTTTGATTAACAAATAAATTAAAACAACCCCACTAAACATCACTAGGAGTATATGGCATACCTTAAAACTGCCCACATCAATACCCTCAATCTTTGTTAATTTTTTAGTTTTGACATTGTAACCAAAATGTATGTTTTTCTGGTGGTTTCCTATTAGGTTTGTAACCAAAAATTGTTCAACTTTTTCACAGCCACACGAGTTTCGGAACATGTGTTGTTGTTGACAACTCCTTCTTTAGATGGAGAGAGGAAGCCATGTTAGGATTCTAAAGTCAATTTGGTGATTATGTCCATAAAAACTTAAGCACTTAGCCTAACTGTTGAATATTCTGCCTAGACTACTCGATCAACTCATACTAAAAAAGCATTGACATTGTGACTTATCAAAAAGAAATTGCTAGTCAATTTTTCTATTATTTATTGCAAGATGAACTTATATAATATAAATAAGAAAGATGTTCAAGAACTGTGATCTATACTCACAACTTACAATCTGCCACGTCTCCGATTGATGGTTATTCTTTGTCCATTTCTTACTTTTTCCAACTAATTGCATCACTGGATTTGAATTCAACAGATGATTAAGTTTTTTTAACACACAACTCCTCCTCACTCTCCAACTTACAATTGAACCATGCTTTACAATTTGCCAAATTTCTATTACACATTTATTTTGATTGATATTGAATTAATGAACTATCTATCTACCTGCACTTATTTTGACGTGCGTGTTGTGATGAAAATAACGTTGATATTTCTATTGTTTTACTTTCAAACCCTTTTTATGCATACCAATTTGGATATTATGCATATTATGCTGAACTTTTACTTTTATAACTATTATAGGGTGGCACGGCACATATGAGATTTCAATAACGGCTACGGAGATACCTTGCTGCAGCTGCAGATAATGTTGTCTCTATACTTGACGTCGAGACACAAGCATGCCGATATTCACTAAAGGTATGTTAAAAAAGAAATTTAAGATCTCTTTTTTCTTCTGTTACAACAACTTTCTCTATAGGTATCTCAATCTTGTGAAATCTAATCTAACTACGCAACAACTTACTCTATAGATATAGGTTCAAGATATGCCTATTTTTTGTAATTTGGTATGACAATCCTATTTATCTTCTGTTTGAATTAGTGTTCTATCATTGTTTAGTTCTATTTCATTATATTTATATTGTTTTTCCAGGATACAGCAGTATATCTTTATAGTGATTTAGCTTTCTATTTTTTTGGAGTGGTTGTTTGTTGAATCATTAGAAAACTCTTATGCTATTCTAGATTTGATAGTTTACAAAATTTAACAGGATACAGGGAATGAGAAGGAGGAAGAAGAGCAAGACCGTGAACCAGAATTGGAGGATGCTGTGAAACTTGAACCTGAGCTCAGGATATAGGAAAGATTTTATTTCTTGTTTTAAAATGAATATACAATGTTCTATATTGAGGAAAAAATTGCAAAACTGGTTGGATCATACTTTTGATAAAGAGCATGAATTTGTGCGCCATCATCTATGTTTTATAGTTAATTTTTATTTTATTTTAAATTCCAACTTGAATTTTACGTATGCATGCTATGCTAGCTCATCAGGGACACACAAGAAGAGTTTCTAGCAGGTTCTAGCAGGAATCTTAAACGTATGAACATTAGTATGATCCTTAACTGTTACTCAGTTAGAAGAACTTCTGATTACATTGATCATTGCAACACAAACTTCTTAGCCATTCTACTCTTCATCTTAGCCAAGTGTTTATGATAATTAGTGTGTTTTTCCAGCTCATGAATGATAATGCTAGAAGAATAATCTTTGATTATTATACTCGAGTTAACTTTATCCAAAACAAAACAATTATGTAATCTTTATTCATTCCAAAGAAAAACTAATGTTGAAGGAACATAAAACAACACCACAGCTTGATACATAGACATAAATCCAAATCAATTAAAACAACACAACAAGGTTACCATTTAGCACTTACTGCCAACCTTTCCTAACAAGTTATTAAATTAGAGAATACAAAAACAAATTAGTATGAAATATAAAAATAATAAAATAATAATATATTGTTATCAATTTTAATCTTTATTTATTTAAATAATTCGTAAAGAATTTAAAATATGATTACTTGTATTATTTAATTTTAAATCTAATAATTTGTATTTAATTCAAACACCTTAAACGTGCTCTATGGAGTTTTTTGAAAAAAACTTAAATAAAAAAAACTAAAATTAATTGAAAAATTTAGACGAACAAAAAAAAAAGTAGGCAGATTTAAATGATTCCTCTATTAAAAAAGAATATTTAATTTCACTATAGAAGATATTTATCTCAAAGTCCATTGTTCTATGTTGCCACATGTTAAGTACTATTTGTTCATTTTCTTTTACTTGGATTGCCAAATGTCTTTATATGATTTGTGTATCTTTGTTTTTGTGGATCATTAGACAATGAGTTTTTTTCTATAAAATAAAACAGCATGATAGTTGTTGCACCCCAAAATTTGTCTTCCTATATCGATTTTATCCTGGCTTAGGCTTCACATTCACCTGCATACGCGTCCATTAGGCCATTGGCATTAAACAGTCATTCATTCACTGCATACGCATTATTTCGTCGTATTTAAATTGATCAAAAGTTAGTTTAAATCGATATCTGAATCGTTTTATAGTTATAAAATACCCGATATTTCACTTCATTCATTTTTATCTCCTTACCTGTTTCTTGCATTGTGTTAAGTTATTTATATGTCGATGATATCGATATTCTGGCTTTATAAACAGACTGTTAAAAATAATTCGATACTGTACGAAAATTAGTGGGAAAAATATTTCAAATTTTCGCCTCTAACTCACTGCTTTATGAATCTACGTGTCGCGTAGATCATGAAAATGTGATCTCTCTAATTTTTCGATACATTTCGAAGTTTTATTTTTAACCGTAAGTGTTTTAAAATCAGGTATTCTTCATTATCGTTTTATTTTGATTTTAATTATTTCAATAATTTTTATTTAATCTATGAAACCCTTAATTTATTTTAATATGTTTATTTTATTTTTTCGGATAATTTACTGTCCAAATTTTTATCATTTTAACAATTTTAGGTGTTCATTTTTTTATCTCTAAAAATCAAACAAAAAAATACTATTAGGCTTGTTAATTTTTATCCAACCCAATTTTGTAGCCCATTTAATCATGAGGGGTATTTTAGACATAATCAAAAATTGCTAGACCTAATTTTTGGGTATATATATATATGTGTCATGTAACTGTTCAAAGGGGAACTAACGGATGAAAAACAAAACACAGAAAGAGGCGGATCTGGGCAATTGTTCATCATCGCCTTCATCCAACCACCATTCTAATAGAACCTTCAATCCTCACTAGCCGCTGTTTCCTCATTCATCGTTCCCTCCACTGTTCGGCAACCATCATACACCCTTCCGTCATTCTTCCATAAACCCTCTCGCTGTCATCCTCAACCATAATATCCACCTCTCATCTTAATCATCCCCTGTCCTCTCCGTCGCGTCACCCTTCTCTGCGACGAACAGCAACCACTGCCGTCATCTCCAACCTTCGCTCACCTTTCCTTTACCGCTAACCGACATTTCCTTTGGTCATACATAGTAAGACAGGGTAAGGATTAACAAATTTATGAACATCCATAAAATATTGATTTATCAATATGTAGTTTTCCAATAGGTTCCATTGACATCAACCAAATAACAAATTACTAAGCTTATTTGCTAAAAACTAAGCTTATCTAATCTTATCTAATAGATAAACTGAAATATATCACGAGTGAACATTTCATAAGCTTAGTTTTTAGCATTCGTTTTTGTTATTGGGTTGATGTCAATCTAACCTATTAGAAAACTACATATTGCTAAGTCAATTATGTGGATGTTGATATCATTCGTTAATCCTGACAACGCCTTAGACCTGACAACGCCTTAGACCTGACAACGCCTTAGACCGCTACATATTGTTTCTAATGAAGAATAAAACCAAATTTTTTGGTGCAAAAACCAATCTGTCACATTTTCTGTTATATATGTTTGTCATTTGGGGATAAGAATTAAGAAAAACCTGACTAACTAAGCAAACACGCCATAGTCAAAACAAAACATAAGCAATGAAACTTTGATTAACAAATAAATTAAAACAACCCCACTAAACATCACTAGGAGTATATGGCAACGAAACTAGACTGCTTCTGTGAAGCCATACCTTAAAACTGCCCACATCAATATCCTCAATCTTTGTTAATTTTCTAGTTTTGACATTGTAACCAAAATGTATGTTTTTCTGGTGGTTTCCTATTAGGTTTGTAACCAAAAATTGTTCAACTTTTTCACAGCCACACGAGATTCGGAACATGTGTTGTTGTTGACAACTCCTTCATAAACAATACCAAAAGCTCCCCTTCCTAGATCTTTGCCAAATCCATTAGTAGCTTCTTCAAGCTCTTCGTAAGTGAAGCAATGCAAATTGGTTTCAACACGAGTGTCGCTTTTGCTAACTTTTCTAAGCTTCTTCTTGTACTGAAGAATCATGGAGGTGCTGACACATATTGCTACAATCAATACAGCATTGAGAATTGCAGAGCTACCAAAAAGCACAGAAACAACCAAAACCAATGTTTCCCTATTATTATTCTTGTTCACAATGATTGGAAATGGAGGAAAATCAAGGGAGGTATTATTTTTTCTCACTTTCAAAAAGGCCTTAGCATTATAAAGTGTTGGATCATATTTCCCATTTGAAAGTGGTAACTTCTTCTTCCAGCAACTATCACCTATCCTGAAAATAGCCACAGAACACAAACAATCTTCCAGACATGATTTCCTGCACTGTTCTTCAGTAAAAGGCTTTTGAAGCACAGAATCTGATAAAGGCCAATCAGTCTCAGTCAAAATCTCAAAGTCATAGAGATCATTTCTTTTTTCATTAACTTCATCTTCTTCACATCCTTGTATGAAATTTGGCTTGCAGCTACCATATGGATCATCAGGATCAACAAGTGAGTAACTTTTTGGACATTGACATGTTGGTGTCCTATCATCGTTCAAAGTGCAGATGCTATTGTATCCACAAACACCAGAACCTGCAACAGCAATATAACTACATATATTTTCAGGATGAGACCACACTATAGTCCAACCTCTACTATCAGTTGAACTCTTCGGATGTTTGAAAAGTGAAAACACTCCATCAAAATTTAGAGTTGCTCTAAGATAAAAATCAAAGTTGGAGACTTCATTAAAGCCATTTTCTTCTCCGTTTTCTCCTGTCATAAAGAACATCTCATTATTCTCTTTCGAGACATACAACGCTCCTGAACTGTCAAAGATCAATTGAGTTCCAGCACTAGATGTATTGGATCCAACAGTTTGACTTTCATAGTAATTTCCATTAGCATAATCAGATGGTAAATTAATAGAATACATAACAAGATTACCATCATTTTGTAAACGGAGCTCAAACCTTCCCTTACTGAGATCAGTCTCCATTAGCATACCACACAAAAGTTTTCTCAGAGATTTTTGCATACCAAATGGAAATCAAAAAAAGATTAGTGTCATTAAGTGGAAGAAAACCGAAGGCAAAATCACCAGAAGGTGAAAGCAGCCAATGAGAAGTGTTGGTGTCTGCAGTATAAGAATCACCAATGGCTATAGTACTTTTGGTTTGAGCTACAACACAGATGGATTGAAGAATCAGTGAGTAGAGGAGAAAGAAAAGTAGAAGGGAAGCCATGTTTGGATTCTATAATCAATTAGGTGCATATGATTTTAATAGTAATTAGCTATTGTTTGAGTCCATAAAAGTTGCAACAGTTAGTCTTTAGTCTTTATATCTGCTGAATATTCTGCGTATACTTGGTCAACTCATACTAAATCAGCTTTTGGGTTAGTTTTCTTCATAGAAAATAATTGTCAAGGATTAGTTTTTTTCTAAACAAGAATATGTTTATTGTCTCTTCGCATTAAGTAATTCTATCATTACACAATGATAAAAATTTGTATCATGTACTAAAATTAAATTTGGATTTTCTTGAATATGATGTAAAAAATCCCGTTTATGTCAGCTTTTTTATTCATAGTCTATCTGATATTACAATGTATTACAGTGGATAGGAAAAGCAAATGGAGAAGAAGGCATTTTGGCGGCAACTGTATTGTTTGAATTTGTCAAAAGAGAAAATGTAATATTACAAAAAATGAAAAATACAAAGAAGCAAAAAGGCTATATATGCATACAATAATGGGCTTAGAGCCGGAAAGGAAAAGAAAAGCCCATCAAGATATATGGTCTGTTAATATCTAAAGTTCAGATAAAAAGAGAAGTTGCATTAAGCTGTCAATAACTAACATAAAACTTTGTCGAATTTCTATGACATGGATCAACTTCAAAATAATGGGAATGTTAGATAATTTCCCGTCAACAACGCGTTGTATGGCTCAAATATAGTGTCAAAAGAACATGCGTTTTTATTTAAGAGAGATACAGTTTTTGTTCTGTATTTGTGAAATTTATCACATCCTAAACAATTGGTTCTTACACTGTGTGAAAGTGAGAGGATTCTATAAATTACAAAATAAGAAGTTATATTTCAACAGTTTCACTAATATTTTAGATTAAAATCTATTATTTTACAATTATTCTATATTGGTGCCAACCTTAATATGGAAAACTAAGCTGACACAACTAGTCTTGAAGGCGTGCATAAAATCACAGCTCGATACACAATCATAGATGCAAATATTACAATACAATAAGAATTAGAACAAGTTGACAATCTTGCTTACTAACTTACTAATTTATAGAATATTGAATACTAATTTGTGAGGGGTATGGTGGAACTTGCACTTCAACAGTACCCTCAAGCATATGTACCACACTTCTCATGGTTGGTCTAAGATATGGATCCTCTTGAACACACCAAAGAGCAATCATTACCAGTTTTTCCAATTTTTTTTTGTCATCCAATGCCTCACTGTCATCCTCAACCAATGCATCTACAGCACCATCCTTGTAGCAATCATAAGCCCAATCAGTTAAGATAGCTTTCTCTTCATCTTCTTGTTCCATTTCTTGAACACATCTTCTACATGAAATTATCTCAAGTAGCACTACACCATAACTATACACATCCACTTGAGCTGTGATAGGCATGTTCTTAAACCATTCAAGTGCAACATACCCTTTTGTTCCCCTAATGGCAGTGTTGGTTTTGCTTTGATTCATGTTCATCAACTTGGCTAGTCCAAAGTCAGAAATTCTTGCATTGAAGTAATCATCAAGAAGTATATTTTGAGGCTTTATGTCACAGTGGATGATCCTAGTAATGCACTCTTCATGTAAATACACAAGTCCTCTTGCTATTCCTATCGCCAGTTCTAGCCTTAGTTTCCAACTTGGTTTCTGTTTCTCATCAGCATTGAAAAGGAAACTTGCCAAAGTGCCATTGCTCATGTACTCATAAACAAGCAATCTTTCAGATCCACCCTCACAAAATCCAAGTAAACGAACCAAGTTCTTATGATGAGTGAGGCCAATGACATTCAGTTCATTCCTGAATTCTCTATGAGCTTGATCCAACAAAAAACTGTTCAACTTTTTCACAGCCACACGAGTTTCGGAACATGTGTTGTTGTTGACAACTCCTTCATAGACAATACCAAAAGCTCCCCTTCCTAGCTCTTTATCAAATCCATTAGTAGCTTCTTCAAGCTCTTCGTAAGTGAAGCAACGCAAATTGGTTTCAACATGACTGTCACTTTTTCTAACTCTTCTAAGCTTCTTCTTGTACTGAAGAATCATGGAGGTGCTGACACATATTGCTACAATCAATACAGCATTGAGAATTGCAGAGCTACCAAAAAGCACAGTAACAACCAAAACCAATGTTTCCCTATTATTATTCTTATTCAGATTGGTTGGAAATGGAGAAAAATCAGGGGACTGGAGGGAGGTATTATCTTTTCTCACTTTCAAGAAAGCCTTAGAACCATCAAGTGTTGGATCAACTTTCCCATTTGACAGTGGTAACTTCTTCATCCAACAACTATCACCTAACCTGAAAATAGCCACAGAACACATGCAATCTTCCATACAAGCTTCCCTACATTGGTCTTCAGTAAAAGGCTTTTGAAGCACAGAATCTGATAAAGGCCAATCAGTGTCAATCAAAACCTCAAAGTCATAGAGATCCTTTCTTTTACTTAGTTTATCTTCTGCACATCCTTGTATGAAATCTGGCTTACAGCTACCATGTGGATCATCAGGATCAACCAGTGAGTAACTGTTTGGACACTGACATGTGGGTCTTTTATCATCTCCCAGAGTGCAGAAGCTATTGTATCCACAAATACCACTGCCCCAACTGACAGTATGAAGACATATATTATCAGGTTTGGACCATACTGTGGTCCAACCTTCACTCTCAGTTGAATTCTTTGGATGCTTGAAAAACGTGAACACTCCATCAAAATTAAGAGTTGCTCTTAGATAAAAATCCGTGGTAGAGACTTTACTCTTTTCTTCTGAAACATTGTATTTCTCATTGTTCTCCCCCAAGACATACAAGTACCCTGATCTGTCAAAGAGCAATCGAGTTCCAGCACTTAATGTACCGGATCCATCAGTTTGACTTTCATAGTAGTTTTCATTAACATAACCAGATGGTAAATTAATAGAATGCATAACAAGATTACCGTCACTTTGTAAACGAAGCTCAAACCTTCCTTTACGGAAATCTGTCTCCTTAAGCCTTGAAGAAAGCTTTCCACCTTTTTCAACTACCTGAGAAGGCAACAAGGTGTCACTAGGAAACTTGAAAGTTTCCCAAAGACTGTTGAAATGACCATCCTCAAGCACAAAGTTGCCGTCCTCAAGCACAAAGTTGCCGGTGTCATTGAACACGCCACGAGAAACTGCACTGTTGAGTCCCTCGGTAGTCCATAACCTGTCACCATTTGGAGAAGTTAGCACCAACCCATCTTTGGCATTGAGTTCAACTTTTGACCCTTTTGGAGCAGGACTGTCTCTATTAGCATACCACACAATAGTCTTCTCAGAAATTTTTGCATACCAAATGGAAAGCAGAAAAAGATTAGTGCCATTAAGTGGAAGAAAACCAAAGGCAAAGTCACCAGAAGGTGAAAGCAACCATGGAGGGGTGTTGGTATCTGCAGTATGAGAATCACCAATGGCTATAGTATTTTTGGTTTGAGCTACAACACTGATGGATTGAAGAATCAGTGAGTAGAGGAAGAAGAGAAGCAGATAGGAAGCCATGTTTGGATTCTATAATCAATTTGTTCAATATGAATTATATAGTAAATAACTATTAATTGTTTGTGTCCAGTAAAATCCTACTAGTAAGTCATTAGTCTTTCTATCTGTTGAATATTCTGCGTAGACTTGGTCAACTCATGCTAAACCAAAATACAAGTTTGTTTAGTTTTGTTGATATCAAACGTATGATACACTTCCAGAATTCATATCAAATAATGCGGTACGGGATTTTGATGAACTGTTCTACAAAATCATGTGGTTCTCATGGTGGTGGCTAGCGATAGATGAAAAAGATAGAATACATAGTAGTTATTATGAATGATTTAAAAAACCAGAGTTATGCTTGTAACTTTCTGATGTAAAATTATCGTCACTACTTGTAATTGTTTGGGTTGGAGTACCTCTAGTACTCCTTTATTAAATCCAAGTTGCTTATCATAAAAAAAAAAATCAAATAATAGTCAAGGATTTGTTTTCTTCTAAAATGGACCTTTTTCCCTGTAACTAATTCTATTATTGCACAATGATAAAAAATTGTATCCTATATTCCTATGCACTAAAATAAACATTTGGACTTATTTGTACAATGTGATGTAAAAATTTCAATTTCCTTAAAATTGACAATGTGTCTATTAATGAAATTCTACCTAATAAAAGTATTGTGCATTGTGACTTTTCAAAAACAAAAACAAAAATGGTACAACCTTTTCATTATTTATTGCAAGATAAAATGCAATACTTCCTTCCATTTCAGAGGAACATACAAATGCGCAAAAGAAAAAGTGACCGAAAGTAGGAGATATCTACTCTGTATAGCATGATACATGTACACGGAAGTAGTGATAATAGATTCTGGTTGAAGACAGACGCGGCAAGACGACCAAGACCGTGGGAGGCGGAGTGTGGTGGGGCAGGATGGCTCATAAAGAAATTCTTGCATGAAAACTGATATAATTTTATTTTTTAGACACAACCAATAAGATGAGAGAAATTTTTTAATTTATTTAAAATTTAATTTATTTTGTAATTGTAATTATGGGGTGATTGTGTTAATGGAGAAGAGAGAAATTATTTATTTTAATTTCTAATTAATATAAATATTATAATTGGTTGTGCGTAATAACAGGTGGTATGTATGTGATTAACTAAGAATTTCTCTGGGTCAAAAACCTTAGCGTTTTTATTTTGGACCTTTTCCTGATGTAATTTGTTGTGTTAAATATGTTTTTTTGTACAAATAACTCAGAAATTTTTATAGAAACTAAAATTAAATTATTTGAATATGATTTTCATAAAATTTTGTGTCTAATTTTGGTTTTTGTCATCTACTATATCTAATGAAAGTTGGTGTGGACTTACAGATGAATTATTTTTTAAATGGCTGAATAATCAATTGTCATGTTGGATACAATTTAATAAGATGATAAAATGACCTAGATCTATTTTAAAATTTATAAAATTTGAGATTTAAGTTTGTTTAAGTACATTTTAATAAATTAAAGAATATTACCTCTCAATTCTACATGTTCTTTCTTCCTAGAGCCATTGTCACGAACTCCATCTCCACTCTCTTTACTTCGTCAGTTGTTGCATTAAGTGTGTCCTATTGTTGTGTTTGCAACTTTGTGACACTAAATCGAAGATTTTCGCATTTGAGTTAGATGGAAAAATTGTTGCTTTATGTGTGGTCCTAAGTTATGTCTATTGAAATGTGTTGTGGTCGAAACCATCATTTGGGGTGGTGCAATGCTCTGTATTTTAGTCCCTCCTCTTTAAATATTCCAAAAGGCCTCTAATTGTATGAAGTTAGCTAGTTGTGCCTGAGACCAAGGAAGTATACAAAATGCAAATCAAGCACAAAACATTGGAAAAACAAAGAGTTAAAATGCATCATTTATATTATTTGGTGGAACTTGTTCACTCTTAAAATAAAATGGTTGAAGGATGATTTTACCAATTGTGTTTCACCAAATTTTTCTTTTCTACTTCGGCTCTTCACAAACAAAAGATACCTCCTTCATCCTTGGACAAGTGCAAAGAAAAATGTGAAACAGCACAAAAACACAACAAAATAAGCATCATATAAGCTTATTTTACATAATATGTTTCCATATAATGGCAAGAATATAAATTTAACTACTTTTTACAAAATTTGTACCCAAAAAACATATTTTATTTGGAAAACACGATGAAGGTAACCACCTCTAAAGATTTATGTAAAATAAGCATTCAGAATATATTTCACACAAAATCTATAACATGTATTGATTATATCTATAAAATAATGAGAAAATGTATTGAGCTGCTGTACAAATATGATGCTAGCTGTGTGTAATGTAACATATATACCTTTTAAGAGAAAGTTCAAGATTTCATAGAAGTTCAAAGCCAAGGCCAGCATGAGAGGATGAGTGGCAGTGGAAGTTTCCTGCAAAAGTCTCTGTGTTAGAAGTATAATCAACTATGAACACACTTTTCCATATACAGACCAGATTAAAGTAAATGCAAGGTTAAAGGAATGAGGTAAAAGTAAAATGCACCTTAGCATCGTGAGCAGGCTGGTTCTTTATTATCAAAGTTGAGCAAGGATCAACGAACAGAAAGCTGGAGCAAGGAACGATTCAAAATCTGATGAAATAAAGAATCTGTCAAAAGAAGAAAAGCAGAAAAGCTTCTCCTTCTTCACTTTCTTATTCCGCGCGCGCTTCTTCTTGTCTGAACATGAGATGTTGTATACCATCCTCGTCGTGGTTACGCCGTGAGAGGGGTTCTGTTTGGGAAGAAGAACAGTAATAGAGGTGAGTGGGGGTTTCTGTTAATTTGAGAAAAAGAACAATAATAGAGGTGAGCGAGAGTGAGGGTTTCTGTTAATTTGAGAAGAAGAACAGTAATAGATGCTAGCAGTGAGCGAGAGCGAGGCTTTTCTGATTAATTTAGGAATTTTAGAAATTTTTTAATCACCTAAGGCAGTGCTTTCTAAAAGCGCTGGCATAGGTATTACCTTTAGCAGCGCTTTTAGAATAATGTCTTTAACAGCGCTTTGGTCTTTAGCAGCACTTTCTAGAATAATGCCTTTAGCAGCACTTTTAAAAAGCCCTGTCTAAAGTAAGCCTTTAGCAGCGCTTATTCTAAAATTTTAATTTTTTTTTCAACTAATAGGAGCGCTTAGGGAAAAAAGTGCTGCCTATGAATACAGCCTATAGCAGCGCTTATATGAAGCGTTGTCTAAAGTATACCTTTAGCAGCGCTTATGTTTAAGTTTTTAATTTATTTTTTAAGATCATATAGCAGCACTTTGGGAATACGCGTTGTCTATATGGTGCTGTCTAAAGTCAATTTTGGTGTAGTGCAACTTATAACACTGTAGACCCATAAGTGTAAACTACAGGCATAAACGAAAAAATTGCATGCCTAAATGCTCATACTAAAACGGATACAAAAGCTTTTGTTGTTCAAAACCTAGTTTGAACAAGTACCCTGGGATAAACCCTAGTATATTAGCATAATTATTGAATGTTGTCAACAATGGAAACAATGTTGTACTTGTCATTCAACCTATTAGTATTGATAGAAACCCTGCCAAACCAACACCCCTTATAAACCTAACCCATTTAAATTTAGCTAGTGTCAGAACCTTCATTGGTAAATCACCCAAAGTTTCTAATTTTAGAGCATTCAAACCTTTAGGAGTTATGAATCCAACTACCAATGATCTTGTAAGTGTGATTATGTCAAATTTATGCGTTCATATAATTTTACAAACATAGATACTTTACCTTACTCTTAATAGCCATTATAGGTAAATAGTATGATGATCAAATAGGAATGAATTCAAGCATGGTACGATTCATATGAGTAAGAGTGACAAAATTATGACTCTTAAAATTAGAGACAAAGCGGGGGATAGAAAATATCCAGAAGATCCAATTGTAATTATTGAAGAGGATATTGTGGAACCTTGTTTTTCATGTTACGTGACATGTCTTTAATAAAGACAACAACTTTGTATGATGACAAATAATGTTTAAAGATAGCATCCAATGATGAAAACTAGTCCTTAATGATAAGTCAATCATAAGTGATTAAAATAGTTAAAGATGCAAGCAAAATGGGCATGACTCTCTGATGATGGAAATCAAATGGAATATAACTCAAGTCTCATCTTAAGTGGGCTCAAACAAGTTTCCACAAGAAATAAATTATCTGACAAGACTTGAAGTATGTGAAAGTCCGTCTCGACACACCTGAGTGAACATATTGTAAATCAAAAAGGAATTCTCGTAACAGTACATGGCTAAATCACACACACAAACTTTTTTTCTCAAAAGTAAATATTAAAAAATAATTTGAAGCCATGTCAGATGAGTTAGGAGTTGTCAAAAGAGCTCTAGGAGAATTTTTGTCTATACCAATTGATTGAAACTCTTTCAATCGATTGGAACAATTAGAAAATGTGTCCTAAGTGATTAGGACACCATCTTAATGATGTGTAATGGATAAATACATTTCCATTCCTTTTTAAGCTTGATAATCAATTAGTTTATGGTTACCAATTAATTGGTTATATTGTCAATCGATTGACAAGTCATACAAAGCCTTAAAATCATTTCTTTTTTGTGTGTCAACCTCTAGCCTATAAATAGAGGTCCAAAAACATGATTTGATTTCTAACTTCTCACTCTCTCTCAAAATTTCCTTTTATTTACTTTCTTTCACTAAAAGTTTTGTTGAAGTGCTTTTCGAGAAAGTCATTTTAAGAGTGAGAAAGTTGTAATTTTGGAATGGTAGTTTTGTAAGTTCACCAAAGAATTTTTGTTTATACCTTACCATTTTATCCCATTAGGGACTTTTTGTTTGGGTTCTAAACTAAACCCGTAAAATGCCTAGGTTTGGCATTTGTGTGATCAAGTCTCATGTTTAGGTTTCAGATTAACCCGTGATAAAATCTCATAGGTTCTTGGTTAGCTTGCGATAAAACTAAGTTTAGGTTAAAGCTTTGTCGGGTTTTAAAAGCTTGATTCTGTTCTAGATCATCCCGATGGTAAAATCCCATAGGTTATTGGTTAGCCTGGTATAAAACCAAGGTTTAGGTTCGAGAACTCATCTCAGTGTTAAAAGCTCCCAAGGTTTGTTTAGAAGTTTTAAGATTAACACCTCTGAGATTCTTAGGGAAAAAGGGTCTTACTGCTTCGATCCATCCCTTGGAAGGAAGACTCGTCGCTTCACTCCTTAATTTATTGTTTGGTTGGAAGTTAGCCATAAAATTTATTTTCCTTGTATAACGGATTCATGATTTATACCTACTAAGAGTTATCAAGATTAATTGGATACTCTCAAGATCAATTCTCGTGGACAATATTCTGTAATTCTTTATGGAACTTGTATAATTTTTGGTAGGTTCGAGAACTCATCTCAGTGTTAAAAGCTCCCAAGGTTTGTTTAGAAGTTTTAAGATTAACACCTCTGAGATTCTTAGGGAAAAAGGGTCTTACTGCTTCGATCCATCCCTTGGAAGGAAGACTCGTCGCTTCACTCCTTAATTTATTGTTTGGTTGGAAGTTAGCCATAAAATTTATTTTCCTTGTATAACGGATTCATGATTTATACCTACTAAGAGTTATCAAGATTAATTGGATACTCTCAAGATCAATTCTCGTGGACAATATTCTGTAATTCTTTATGGAACTTGTATAATTTTTGGTATTCTTATCTTATCCCTTAAACTATTTATTTATGCAATTTTACTTACATATTTTAGAAATGCTTTCAAACTATGATTTTGATTCACACAGTTTTTCAAGTTCAAGTTTTTCTGAAATACACAATTCAATCCCCCATGTATGTGAAGTCACATGTTTAATAGATACCTCAATAGGTACAAGTGGGAGTGTTAGGAGAATGAAAAGTTTAGATGAAATTCACAAGGCTTATCTTAATGAATATATTGCTAGACATTTAAAGTTTTGATGATATTTTGAAGTTGAATTTTATCTATGTATTATGTCAGACACGTAACATAGTCTATTTTGGATATGCTATAAGCATTAAGTTGTATTTTTGTTTATGTCATGAACACAAAAATTTATTTGATTTTGAACAACTTATTTACATTAACCTATATTTTGCATCAACACTATGTAAAACAACATGTTTGTAATTTCATGAATGAATCATACGGGTTTTCAGTTTTAGCACCATTGATTGAAAAATGTGGTAAGAATTGATGTCAATTTTAGCATTATTGCCTAAAAACCGTGGTTAAAAATTGTTATCAAATTTTCCACCAAATTAATTGCTAGATTTATGGAATTATTTGCCAAATTTTATGGCATACTCTATCAAAATTGTGCCACATGTTATGCCATCGTAGTTATAAGAATGTAGGGAAAAATTAGGCAAAATTATGCTAAAATCAAAAGCCACTTTTTTCATACTTAGACCCTATTTGATAAAATTAGCGCTTAAGTGACAAGTTAGTTGAGGATTTATAACTTATGGCTGATGGTTGATGACTGATAACTTATAGTTTATAGCTGATGGCTATGGATGATAATTAGTAAGCGAATTAAAGTGTTTGGCAAAATTAACGGTTTAACTGGTTGATAAATATAAAATGACATAAAAAGATATTTTTTAATTAATAATTAAATGTATATTAAAAATAATTAAAATTTATAAGGGTAATAATGGAAGAAAAAATGATAAGCTATAAGTTATAAGTTATAAGCTAAGACGCTATTTAAAATAGCATTTGGAAAATAAGCTATAAACTAGTAAAATAAGTTATAAACTCGTGATAAAAAGACCGTTATCAAACAAGTCTTTTATTATCATACGAGCTTATAAGCTATAAACTCAAAATATGACTTCCCAAACAGAATCTTACTCTAAAAATTAAACCTCAGTAAAATTAAATTTAATCAACATTATATGAGTAATATGTCACAAACACCACCATTCCATTAAAAAACAGTCATTACATTTAGATGGTTGGATCACATAATAACTAATCAACAACATTGAAAAACACAAACATGGTTCTCCTTCAACAATTACACTTAACTACAAGGTAGATGTTAATCAATAGGGAAACTAAAAAACACAACAACTTCAATTTCCCAACATCTCTAAAAAAAAAAAAATTTAATGTAACTTCTTGTTCTTCTTCTTTGAAGATTCACACAACTCCCTCAACAGTTTCACGACTTCCATATCCTTCAACTTATTTCCATCTAAATTTCCAATACCATTAACATATTTTGCTTCAACCAAATCTTCATCCTATATGAATATATCACATGTATCATCACCCTTCCAAAATGATCATCTCTAGAATAACCTTCCTTTATTACGACCGTTCTTGCAATAGTAGGATACCGTATGAACTTCACACACATTCTTCCTGGTCGACTTTTCACAGATAAAGAAGACATGGAAATGGGCTTCGTACCCCTTGATTGGGAAGACAACATGAAAAAAATTGATTGAGATGTTGGGTGAGTATCTTATTTGAGCTTCTGTTTCTGAGCTGAGATAGAAAGAGACGAAGAAGAATTAGATTAAGACAGAGAATATATCATGTTTTTTCAAATGATGTTATACATTTAAATAGGAAAGATTAATATTTTTGAATATTAAATAAGTACGTGTCAACTAATTATCAAATTGTTTCAAATAGGAGAATTGATTATTTAGCCATTTTTTTAAAAACGCCATTTATACGTCCATTTCAACTTCCATTAGAGGAAGTAGACGATAAAGACCATAGTTATGGACAAATTTTTTTAAGAGAACCATTATTCAAATGGAGTTTTTATAAGGAATAAAATTTAATCATGAATTATTTAGACGCATCACAGACATATTTTGTTGGGGAGTCCGAGAGAGCCAGTAGCATCATAGAGAGCAATGGTCTAGGACCATAAGAGATAGAGACACCACATCTCAACCGAAAACCTAAGGTGTTATGTAAATGAATTATTTCTCTTATAAATCCAACATGCTACTCATTCATAAGAAATATGGGACTTTAACCACTCACACTTATACCAAACATTCTCTCCCCCAACTGCGAGTTCCCCACATCCTATAATAAGATCTAACACTAGATCCAGATCCTGTTCCCCACCAAGCCGGCCCATTACTCTGATATCACTTGTTGGGGAAATTTGGGAACAATGTTCAAAAGTGTAAATGGGCCAAAATTTCATGATTACAAGAGGCCTTGACACCACATGTCACCCAAAACCTTAAGGCAATATGGGTATGAGTCACCTCTCTTATAAACCCAACATTTCTTCCACTCCTTTTTTGAAAAATTTTTTTTGTCTTTTTTCTAAAATATTTTTTTGCAGAAAAAATTACTTTTTTAAAAAAATATTATTTTATTTTCGGAATTTACAGTTTTTTTTCGGAAAAAAAATATATTATTAGATTTTTGTAAAAAAAAGAAAAGTTTTTTCAGTTTTTTTTTCTTATATTTTTCGTAAATTTTTACTTTCAGTTTTCTAAAATTTAAGTTTTTTCTAATTTTTCAATAAAATTATTTTTTCCAGTTCTTTTTTATTTACCCAAAAAAAAGATTTTCAAATTTTATGTCAAAAAATTTTTTCTCAGTTTCTTTAATTTTTCGGAAAATTTTTTTTTCCTCTTTTTCTTTACAAAATAAAAATTTTCTCCAATTTTTTTATTTATTTTTCAGAAACAAATTTTTCCAGTTTCTTTTTTATTTTTCTGAAATTATTTGATTTTTTTTTAAATTAAAATTTTTTTTTGTTGAATACTAATTTGTATAATAAAAACAATTTATTATAAAAACTAGTTTAAAACTGAATTAAATTGTTTTGATAAATTGATTCTGTTTAATAATTATTTAAATGGTTCAATTTTTTTATGATTCAATCCAATTTAATTCAGACATACAATTCAATTAATCATGTTTTAAATATTCCTAGTTCGGATATGCATCTCCGAATGATATTTTTGGGTGCTCAAAATAAATGCTGATGGTGCTCACTTTTTTGTTAATGGCTCGTTGACATGCAAGATCACAATATGATATTTTGGAAAAAATATGCAAAATTGCTTCAATGTTTGTTGAATTTTGGACTTTTCAAATCAGTATTTATTTGGCGCAAAATATCAATGTCAAAGACATTATTTTTTAAGTAAATTCACTCTCTATCTCTACAACAAGGTCAATGCATACAAATGACACTCCTCAATTCTACTTTTCAATAATATTAGCTGAAGTTTACTTGTGTCAAGATAGTAAAATAACTGAAGTTAAATATTTAATATGATACAATTAGGCGTGAAGTTTATTGGTTTATTCGTTACAAGTCTTGGCATATTGCTGTATTGAAACAAGGATGAACAAAAAGGTATCAATGTCTGTTTGGTGTTACTTTACATTTAAATGAGCATTGTGCAGGTGTTTGAGAAAATAGTTGTAATGTATACAGGTTAGATGAGTATCAACTTCAAACCAAATTTGTTGGTGCAAAAACCAATCTGTCACATTTTCTATATATGTTTGTCATTTGGGGATAAGAATTAAGAAAAACCTGACTAACTAAGCAAACACGCCATAGTCAAAACAAAACATAAGCAATGAAACTTTGATTAACAAATAAATTAAAACAACCCCACTAAACATGGCTTCTGTGAAGCCATACCTTAAAACTGCCCACATCAATACCCTCAATCTTTGTTAATTTTCTAGTTTTGACATTGTAACCAAAATGTATGTTTTTCTGGTGGTCAGGTCTATTTCCTATTAGGTTTGCTTCAAAGATAATTTGATCGTTGATCCAGAAACGAAATTTCACAAACAAAACATGAAGCTCATGACCATAAGCAGCCACATAATCAAAAGGCCCCATCTCATGATAGAGAGACCATTTTCCTGAGTCAAAATCCAAAATGAAGATTTTATACAACGTAGGAAAACTTTCCTCTTCATGGGCAATACATGAAAGACAAGTTCCCATCCATAAATAAATTGGAAACCAACCATCAAGCTCCGAGTCAGTGGGAAGTGGATATTCTCGTACAATAATTTCCTTGTCAACATCCATCACAATTACCTCATCCATTGTTCTCCAGTAAATATTGTTGCGTCCACTATAAATTGGTTCAAAAAAACTAACTACCCAACGATGACGACCTTCTCTTCTAGCTATCTCTTTCCATGAGTTATCTACTCCAATTCTTAGCACATAGAAAACATGCCAAGCACGACCCCAAATATTAACAAGATCCACAAGAAACAGCTTGAATTTGGAAGTGCGAGCAACATGTGCTATAGTGCATTGACACATATCATCCGTAAGTTGCATAGAATTAGGAAAAGGAGGAATTCTAAGCCAGCGCTTGAGAATGGGGTTCACTACATAGACTTGTCTAAAACAAGAATCCGAAAGCAATAATATGCCATCATAACTACAAAATATGTTTCCCATTCTTCCAGGTATACTCAGTTTAGTCTTTTCAAACTCTCCATTCAAATCATCCTTAAATTCCAAAGAATAGGAGCTAATCTCTGACGTGAAACTTTCAACGTAAAGACCATATCTAGAACGTGCATGTCGTTCATGGGCTTTAGAATAACTGAAGCTGGTAATAATAGCATCCCATGTCTTAGAAACATACCTTGAAGAGTTAATCAAGCAATTTACAGAAACAAAAGTAAGGATATAAAAAATCAAGTCTTGAGGGAGAAGCGGCTTTGAAATCACGTTACAACTCTGAGTGCTATTTGAGTTTTGTTTAATATTCTTCTTGGCATGATCATGTGACTTAGAGTATGAATAAGAGCTTCTGTCCATTTATAGTAAATTAATGTTAACCTGTTCCAAAGAAAAGAAGGGAGAAAACATGTGGTTTGAAATATTTAGGGTTTGATAAAATGAGTTGTTAGGTTAAAATCAAAATTTGAAATAATTACAGGAACTAAAAAGAGATTATAGGTCTATGAATTAGATTAATGGTACAAGAGATGAATAATAAATTAATAATACCTGAAGAAGAACGTAAAATATCCGTAAAGAAGCTCCTCCGCCGGCTCGCCGCCGTACTCGCGTCTATATCTCTCTCACGTTCGCTATCTTTCTGCTGCTTTATGGGTGAGTTTGTTGCTTGTGCGGTTCAGCTCAAGCCCAACATTTTATTTTATGAGGAAACCATCAGTAAAAATGTAAGTACTTTAAAAACAATCTAAATTTAAAACATGTTAAATTAATTTATTTATTGACATAAATTTCATGCAAGTGTTTACAATTTTCACTTGTAAAATCTTGTTGTAAGTGTTAGAAAGTATAGAAGTTATGTTCGTTCGACATAGTCGAAATAGGTGTAGTGTTTGTGTCGAAATGTCCATTATTGCAGATTTCGAAATGCACTGGACTTTGTATGTTTTGGTTCTTTAGTTTAGCTTCTCTTTAGGCTTAGGAAATGTGTCTATATAAGGAACATTTCTTTGTAATCATAAACAGTTTTTTTAGTTACAATCAATAATATTTTTCATTCAGTTTAGATAATCATTCTCTCTTCGTTTTCTTCTTCTTCTTTACAAAACAATTTTTTTACCCTCTGTTCCAACAAATTGGTATCAAGGAGCTCGATTGCGATTCAGAGAGAATCTAATGGCAAACGGAACAACAACGTCGACACAGATTCCAGCAAATATACCAGTTTTCAAAGGAGAAAACTATCAATGATGGGTTGCACAGATGAAAGCCATTTTTCAGATTTCAAGATGTTGTTGAAATCTTGAATGATGGTGTATCGGAGCTGGAAGCAAATACAAAGGAAGCCTAGAAAGCTGCACACAAAGATCAGAGGGAGAAAGATTGTAAAGCATTGTTCTTGATTCATCGGTGTGTAGATTCTGATGTATTCGAAAAGATAATTGAAGAAGAATCAGCGAAAGATGCATGGGACAAGTTGAAAAACTTGTATGACGGAGGTGAGAAATTGAAAAAGGTGAAGTTGCAGACGCTGAGAAAACAATACGAAATAATGCAAATGAAAGATGATGAAACTATCTCTGCATACTTCTCAAGGATTATGACAGTGACGAATCAAATGAAAGCATGTGGAGAAACGGTCACGGATTTGTAGAAAATAAGAAAGGTACTGAGATCTTTAACTACATATTTTGACTATATTGTTGTGACAATTGAAGAGGCCAAGACTCTATCTGAGATGAAGTTAGAAAAACCTCAAGCTTCACTGGAGGCTCATGAGATGAGATTGAAGCAGCGAAAGCATCTTGCAGGTGATGTGAAGTCAAGCAAGAATGCTTATTCGAGCAAGAAAGGTGTTGGCACCAAGTACTCTAGGAGGAAAGTCGACACGAAAGATGCGCAATGCTACAATTGTCAAGGTTTCAGTCACTACGCTTGAGACTGTCAAAGGAGGAAAGTAGCAAGAGCAAAAGAAAGTGATGAAGCTCAATATGCACGAGCAGAAGACAGTGATTCAGATGATGTGTTGATGATGGTAAACTTTCAGTCGAACACTGAGAAAACCAACATGTGGTACTTGGATTCAGGATGTAGCAATCACATGACTAGCAACAAAAATTGGTTCGCCAAGTTAGATGAGTCAGTGCAAAAGGTGATAAAGTTTGCTGATGGAAGACACATCAATTCTGGAGGAAAATGAGATATTTCGATTGTCAAAAAGGATGGTGGAAAAGCTACCATCGCTGAGGTATTGTATGTACCCTCTATGACAAATATTTGATAAGTGTAGGTCAATTACTTGCAAAAGGCTTCAAGATGAAGCTTGAAAGGAATTAGATGAAAGTCTATAGGGCTGATGGGAGGCTAATAATGAAAGCACCATTGGCAGAAAACAAGATGTTCAAAGTCAAACTCAACACATCAGATCACAAGTGTCTTGCTTCGACTACGGAAGAAGATAAGAACTGCCTATGGCACCACAGGTATGAACATCTAAACTACATAAGTTTATGCATGCTCAATCAGAAGAGGATGGTGCTTAGTTTTCCTTATGTCAAGGAACCAAAGCAAGTATGTGAGGAATGTTGCAAAGCTAAGCAAGCGAGAAAAACATTCAAACATGACTTGCCCATGAAATCCAAGCGCAAGTTGGAGTTAGTTCACTCTGATGTGTGTGGACCATTTGAAGCGAAGTCAACTGGAGGCAACAGGTATTTCCTTACTTTTGTTGATGAACTCACCAGACATATATGGATTTATATCATTGAAAGGAAGAGTGAAGTATTCACACAGTTCAAGAAAGTCAAGTTGCATGCTGAAAAACAAAGTGGCTGCAAATTGAAGAAATTAAGAATTGATGGTGGTGGTGAATATAAGTCTGCTGAATTTGCAAAATTTTGTAATGAGTAAGGTATAGAGCATGAGATTATTGCACCCTATACACCTCAACATAATGGCATAGTTGAAAGGAAAAATAGAAGTATACTAAACATGACGAGAAGTATGTTGAAAGCTAAAGATATGCCTAAAAGATGTTGGGCTGAAGCAACTTCGACAACTATATACATTCTAAACAGGTGTCCAACAAAGAAGATAATGGGAAAAACACCTTATGAGGCTTGGATAGGATCGAAGCCAAGTGTGAGTCATTTTAGAGTTTTTGGATCAATGTGCTTCAAGCATGTACCTGAACAATTGAGAAGAAAACTGGATGATCAAAGTGAAGCTATGGTTCTTATAGGTTATCATTCGACTGGTGCATACAAATTGTATTCGCCAATCAAAGATAAACTAGTAATTAGTACAAATATTTGTGTCGACAAAAGCAAAGGTTGGGACTGGAGTCGAAGTTCAACACATGAATCAGATACTGTTATAACTGTGTTCAAAGAAGCTCCACAGGATGAGCCCTCAAATAGTCAAAGTGAACAAGGCAACACTTCAACTAGTCGAAATGAAGAACCACCTGAACAAACTGAAAGGAGGTCGACAAGAACAAGAACTAAATCAACAAGGCTAGATGGATATGAAAGATTTCCAGATCGGGCTATTGATGATGATGGTGATCTAGTCAAAGAAGCCATGATGATGGCTGAAGCAGAACCAATCGATCTGAATGAAGCCATGAGTAATTCGAATTGGTGTGAAGCCATGAAAGAAGAACTCAGAGCCATTGAGAAGAACAAGACCTAGGAGCTTGTTGAAATAACGAATAAGAAGCCAATTGATGTAAAGTGGATATACAAGGTGACACGAAGGCCAAATGGAGAAATTGCTAAGTACAAAGCAAGGCTGGTGGATAGAGGCTTTCTACAAAATCCTGGAATAAACTTCGATGAAGTATATGCACTGGTTGCTAGGCTGGAAACAATTTGAATAGTTGTTTCGACTATAGCATACAGGGGATGGAAGATGCATCAGCTAGATGTAAAGCCAGCATTCCTGAATGGTCTATTGGAAGAAGAAGTCTATGTCACTCAACCACCAGGATTTGACATCAAAGGACAGGAGTCGAAGGTGTACAGATTACGGAAGCCTCTCTATGGTTTGAAGCAAGCTCCTCGAGATTGGAATAAGAGAATAGATAGCTTCCTGATCAAAGTAGGTTTCACAAAGTGTGTATCTGAACATGGAGTGTATGTAAATGATGTCAACGGTGTCAGTCGAATCATTTTATGCCTCTATGTAGACGACTTACTTATTACTGGAGATGAGGAAGCTGAGATAGTAAAGTTCAAGTCGAAGCTAATGCAAGAATTCGAAATGTCTGATTTAGGGAGTCTCTCATATTTCCTAGGGATGGAATTCAAAAATACTGAAGAAGGAGTATTCTTGCATCAGACTAAGTATGCTCAAGATATTCTGAAAAGATTCAACAGGAGAAACTGTAACTAAGTTGTCACTCCGTTAGAGATAGGAGCAAAGCTAAAGAAGGAATCTAATGGTGAGTTTGTAAATTCGACATTGTACAAACAAATCATTGGATCCTTGATATATATTTGCAATACAAGAACAAATATCTGCCAAAGTGTGGGATTGCTGAGCAGATTTATGGAGAAACCTCAATAATGTCATCTCATTGCAATAAAGAGAGTGCTGACATACATCAAGGGAACTGTCGACCATGGTGTGTTGTTGCCCAAGAAGTCGAAGAACAACACAAGCGTCAAATTTCATGGATACACTGATTTAGATTTTAGTGGAGATCAAGATGAAAAGAAAATCATTGCAGGCTACATATTTATGATCGAATGTGCTCCAATCTCCTAGAGTTCGAAGAAATAAAGCATTGTGGCTTAGTCATCTTGCAGAGCAGAATATGTAGCTGCGTCATATGTTGCATGCCAAGCAGCATGGATCAAAATGTTACTTGAAGAACTCAAGATAATGGAGCCTAAGAAGATAAAGCTATTTGTCGACAACAAATCAGCAATTAACCCGGCGAATCAGCTTGTGTGCCACGGTCGAAGTAAGCACATATAAAGAAGGTATCATTTCCTAAGGGATCATATCAACAAAGGGAAGGTAGAAATAAGGCACTGCAAGACTGAAGTTCAACTAAATGACATATTCACCAACCTTTGAAGAAATTTAGGTTCGAAGAGTTAAAGAGAAGCATTGGGATGAGAAGTGTCGAGAACATGAATTAAGGGGGTGTGTTAGAAAGTATATAATTCATGTTCGTTCGACATAGTCAAAATAGGTGTAGTGTTTGTGTCGAAATAGTTGTTGTATCGAAATGTCCATTATTGCATATTTCGAAATGCACTGGGCTTTGTATGTTTTGGGCCTTTAGTTTAGCTTCTCTTTGGGCCTAGGAAATGTGTCTATATAAGGAGAATTTCTTTGTAATCATAAACAGTTTTTTCAGTTACAATCAATCAATAACATTTTTCATTCAGTTTAGATAATCATTCTCTCTTCTTCTTCTTTACAAAACTATTTTCTTACCCTCTGTTTAAACAGTAAGCATAAGTTTTTTTTCTTTTCATAACAACGAGGGCAAACACCATAAAACAGAAACTACACACTAATTACTCTAGACGTGGGAATACCTCTGGAATCATCTTCTAGAAAGTTCAAAATAAATATATGAGCTACATCAAAAATAACAATATCCTCTTGAAGCAACTCGTTTTTTCAAAAATCATTCATTTAAATGAATTTTCAAAACAATGAAATCGCCACCTAATTTTATTCATTCTAAAAAAAAGAACGGGGAAATATAGATAAAACCCACAGATAAAAGAATAAGACGGTCTACGAAATTAAGAGATATAGGTTCGGGAGTTGGTTATGCAAGGGGAAGGTATTAGCACCCCTTACATCCATCGTACTCGATGGTACCCATTTAGTTCAAAATGTGTTTGTGTGTGTGTAATTGCTAATTTCTAAGTCATGAATTAATAAAAAGAAAATGGATTTGTTTGTTATTATTTTGAGTTTGACACGGTTTTGAAACCGCGTGCCTACGTACTCCCTCGTGCAATGGGAAAGTCAAAACTCCGTAGTTCCTCTAAAAAATGTTTGTTTGTTGATTGATTTTAAATGAAAAGACAAGTCGTCATTTTTAAAGGAGAAGACTCGTCTAACGTCCACAAGGTGTGATAAAGAATAAAGGACTACGCACCAACATGAGGGAGGGTTTGAGAACACCTCTAGTACTCAAGTGGAGAAGTCGAAAACCTTGGGAATAGAGGAAGAAGCATCTCATTTATAAATGAATCATGTCTAATCTTAAAAAGGGTTTAAAGGTAAATGGTGCTTGAGCGCACAAAAGATATTGAATGTGTTGGAATTGATTTTAAATTGTGGATGACAAGTACCAAAACGTTGGGAGGTCCTCTAACGATTTGATACTCGAGATTGGTGATTGAGGTCAACCGATCGTCTCTCATCCAAAATCTTTATTATGAAATGAGTGAGGTGAAACAAAGTTCACTTTTATTAAGTGTATGGAATAAAGTATTTAAGTCATTGGGTTACCCTCTAATGGCCCAAATACTTTACATTTTAATTAAATCGTCGGGCTATCCTCTAACGGTTCAATTAAATACCATAGCACTATGTTTTTTTGTTTTAGAACATGGATTTGAAGTTTCTCAATTTATTGGGTTATCCTCTAATCAATTAGAA
Source organism: Vicia sativa (assembly GCA_021764765.1). Lineage (NCBI taxonomy): Eukaryota > Viridiplantae > Streptophyta > Magnoliopsida > Fabales > Fabaceae > Vicia > Vicia sativa. Next base: position 131,898,308 of record CM038796.1, read on the forward strand.
GCTTCGATTTGTTTTAATCGTTGGGCTAACCTCTAACCATTAAAACAAATCTCATCCAGGTGTTCTTTTTTTTTTTAGAAAAATTGATTTTTGAAAATAACTCGACGTTGGATCGAGTTTTTATTGAAAGCGTTTTAAATGCTTGGTGAATGGAGAAAGAATCAGGATCAAGATAATTGTAAATAACAAATAAAATCGACAAAGCCCATACAAGGTGGCCAACCTAAGTATAAAATAATTAAATTACATGTGTACTAGCAAAGTGGGCTAGTCTACTATGACGACCAATTGGGACAATTGATCGAAATAGGCTCACTGTAAGAAGGCCCAGGATCAAGCGTACATGTGTGCATATGTGGTCATCGCGACGCTTCGTAGCTTTGTCGACTTACGGGTTAAAAATGATTTACAATTATTAGTTTAAAAATATTTTTTGGTTTTGTGTAAGTGACAGTTAAATTAAATAAAATAAATGTGCACTAAATTATTACAAGAATTGTTTTTTTTTGGGAGAGGGATACATGAAATATAAATGGGAACTAAACGGTAAAATAAAAAATAGAAAGCGGTAAAATTATTTACAACGCACCAAAGGGATTGGGATACAACTTTTCGAATGGGAATAAAGATAAATTAAAGAGAAACGGTAAATTTAAAAGTATACAAACAGAAATTAAATACGGCGACACTTAAATATCGATTATTGTATTTTATTTTATTAATTAGACTAAACTATAAATATTAATTCTAAGAAGTAAATATAATATACTTGTGTTCATACATATTCAAAAATTAAATTGAATTTAAAATTTAAAATTGCAACACAAAGAAGATTAATATAATTAAATTCAAACTTATTTACGAATTAATAGATAATGTATAATAATAATAGTATGTATATAATATATATTTACAATACTAAATATATGAAATAAAAATAATACTAAGTATAATTATATTTACAGTATAAAATATAAAATAAAAGCATTATGTATAATTGAATTTAAAGTATTAAACATAAAAATAAAAGTACTAAGTATTTTAGATACACATTACTAAATATTAAAGAGTAACATAAATATAAATAACAGTATATATAAAAAAATATGTATATAAATGCAACAGTATAAGATGTATGCTCGGATTATTCTTGAATGTTTGGAATGATCTTTGGATACCTTCACAAGTAGCAAACTAGTTAGTAACATAAGTGAAACTTGCACCAAATCAATGGCTAATTGAATATTTCCCTCAATCAAAGAATCACATACATGAATCAATTGGAAATTAAAAGTGTGAAGTCTCAAGAATTATCAACTAGTAACTTTAAGTCTCATGAAAAGCTTCTAAGCTTCAAAACAAACTTCATATTCTAATTATCAACACCAATCAACAATTATGAGTAATTTCATGGAATCTAAAAGTGAATTAAAAAACTAAACAAAAGATTAAATCAAGGTTTTGGCATTCGGATAACTTCTGGACAACATTGCACATGAATCAAAAGTGTTGGAAATTCATCTCAACTAAATTCTAATCAAAAGAGAAAGTTAAATTAATAGGAAACATTCAGATATTCAATCAAGACCAAATTCATGGATGCTAAAAAAATGCAGTAGAATTAGCTCATAGTTAACATTTAATTCATTAACTCAACCAAAAAAAATGAAATCATCAACCAAAATTTCTTTCCACTCATCAAAATTTATCAACCAATTTATCATGAACATGATACTATCCAAAAAGCAACATCATCAATTTTGACACGCATAATATGGTATTGGCAATAAAAATATTATTCCTTTGACACCAGAACACCATAATTCAAACTTAACACAAATGGCATGGCAATGACACCAAACAACGAAACGGTACTATACTATAACATACTTTTCGCCAAAGACGACGGAATGATACAAATATCGCATCGAATTAGATTACCAACCTAGCAAAGAAAACTTATCTAAACTTGATTTAGACACTCAAACAATCGGTATTAATAATAAACTTTTTCATCGGGACTTAAAAGAAATTACAGTGAACATCAATACACAGATCACAAATAATCGTGACTAAAATGTGATAAAAATTACCGAATCGTGTCGACGCTGAGCGGAGTTGACGGTTTGAAACAGAACCAAGAGGACGGATAGCGACGAGGATGCGCACCGTGATTGAGGGAGTATTGTCACGGCTGTTGTGAGGAAGCGGCGAGGCGTGTAAAGGAAGGTCGCGTTGGAAGGAACAGAGGGGTAGCAGCGACTGGGGTTTGGAGAAGATGAAGATGAGGTTTTCCGGCGAGTTTGGAGGGTAGACGGCGAGGGAGTATGAAGGAAGAACAGGTAGTGATAGAAGATGATGGTGATTTGGGGTTCGGTCGAAACAGAGGGATTGGATGAAGGCCGTTGGAGTTTGATACGAACGGTGAAGGGTGTCGGAGGCGGATATACAGGGGTGTATGAACTGAAGAAAATGGTGAGATGGGGTTGTTTGAAGAAGGTGACGAGGAGAGGATGGAATGGGCGGCTGAGAAACAAAGGAACGTGGTGTGGGTTAAGGAACAGAGGTTAAAGGGGTTGGTACCACGAAGAAGAAGTTCTTCTTCAAAGTTTTTTGTGTTTTATAATTTGTAATGCTCGCCTTTTTTTATACGCCCACCCTTTTTTGTGTTTCAAAATTGGCCTCCCCCTTGTCTCAATTATAACACACATATATATACTACAACATTAGGTTTTCATAATTTAAAAATGCCTAAAATACCCTTTTCATAAAATGGGCTATAAAATGGGTCATGTAAAATTAATAAGCCCACAGATTTTTGTTGGATTTTTTGAGATAAAAATTGAACATTTAAAATTGTCAAAAATGGTAAAAGTTCGGACAAAAATTTATCCGATAAATAAAATGAATATATTAAAATAAATTACGAGTATCAAAGATTGAAGAAAAATTATCAAAATAATTAAAATCGAAATAAAATGATAATAAAGAATACCCGACTTTAAAACATTTACAGTTAAAAACGAGTCTTCAAACTTTATCGAAAATTGCGAGAGCACATTTTTATGATCTACGCGACACGTAGGTTCATAAAGCAGTGAGTAAAAGATGAAAACTTGAAATATTTTCTCCGCTAATTTTTGCACAGTATCGAATTGCTTTTAACAGTTTGTTTACAAAATCGAAATATTGATATCATCGACATATAAATAATTTAAAAATAATGCAATAAACAGGCAGAGAGGTAAAAATGCATGAAGTAAGATAATGTATTTTATAATTAAAACATGCAAACATCGATTTAAACCGACTTTTGGTCAATTCAAATACGACGAAATGATGCAAATGCAATGTGAATGATTTTTTTAATTTTAAATATAATGCAAGTAGAAAAATAGCGGTAAAATTTGGGTGCAATTTGCCCCTATTTAAATATCTTCAACCGATGATATGAAGATGATCAAGCTTCATATTATCGCAGATGGAGATAATTAAATATCAAAACCCGAATTTTGCCCTGAGATGCAATGGGTATGCTGTGAATAAAATATAATGAGAAAAGTGTTGAATGCAATTTTTGACATATTTTTTTTGAATGATGTATGATATGAGACAGAAATTTGTGGTAGACAATCAGATTTTAAACAGATCTGAAGCTACATCAGAGAAATAAACTGGAAAAGACAATCAGATTTTAAACAGATCTGAAGCTACATTAGAGAGATAAACTGGAAAAGACAATCGATTTTAAGCAGATCCGGCTACATTAGAGAGATAAACCGAAAAGACAATCGATTTTAAACAGATCCGGCTACATCGAGAGATAAACTGAAAAGACAATCGATTTTAAACAGATCCAAGCTACATCGAGAAATAAACTGGAAAAGACAATCAGATTTTAAACAGATCTGAAGCTACGTCAGAGAAATAAACTGGAAAAGACAATCAGATTTTAAATAGATCTGATGCTACATCAGAGAGATAAACTGAAAAGAAAATCGATTTTAAACAGATCCGCTACATCGAGAGATAAACTGAAAAGACAATCGATTTTAAACAGATCCGCTACATCGTGGAAATAAACCGAAAAGACAATCGATTTTAAATAGATCCGATGCTACATCGAGAGATAAACCGAAAAGACAATCGATTTTAAACAGATCCGCTACATCGAGAGATAACCGGAAAAGACAATCGATTTTAAATAGATCCGATGCTACATCGAGAGATAAACTGAAAAGACAATCGATTTTAAAGATCCGAAGCTACATCAGAGAGATAAACTGGAAAAGACAATCAGATTTTAAACAGATCTGAAGCTACATCAGAGAAATAAACTGGTTGGTACCAAGTAAGTTGGATTTTGACCACAAGGTAAGATATTGATTGTAACAAGACCTCGGGAAATGCAAATGAGGATAAAACACTCTTGTTATGCATGATATATGAATTTTGTGATGCATGATATATGAATGACCTATGCATGTAGTATGTAATGCAGACGTTTATGACAACGGAGATTGACTCTTTTGTGGAGGTAAGATGGGAACTCTGATTCCTCAACACAGAGAACACTACCAACTCTGCTTAGAGACAAAATATCTTGAGAAACACTTATAACACACTTGCGAATTATATTGAAATGATGATCCTTGGAGGAAGGACTGCAACGCTGCTTAAGGATTGCCCCATATTAGCTGATTGTTGAGGATAAACCGATCATGGCTTCAACTCTTGAAATAACTTAGGGGAAAGGAGTGCCCCGGTATAAGTCTTGAAAATGCTTTTCTGATTAAAATAATTCTGAGCATGATTTGCACTGAGCAACAAATCTTGAACTGATTCACAACAGGATCTGAATGATACTTGCCCCTGATTAGGATCACTGACCAAGTTTCCTAACAGTTTGGACTTCCTTGATGATGAGGAAAACTTGTTTGCAAGCAAAAATTGTTTACTCAAACATGGTAAATTTAATGCAAAGCTCATGCAAAAGTTTTGAAATAAAAATCATTTTTTTGGAATGATGTTATTTGCTGTATAGAAAATGGATCACTGGTTAAAACACAGTGGTTTAAAAATTTAAAAGTGAAAAAGGAAATAAAGTATGATATACCAAGACAGTTGATTTGCAAAAAATCTTAGGAGTCATATTACGCAACCTTGTTGTAGTATACTTTCAAAAGAAACCTGACTTCAATTAGGTCTTTTGAGGGTTGTAACGTGGTCTGGTTCACGGTTTAAGAAACAAAGAATAAAGGCTCAAAGTTTATTTTTACCCAACCCAATCTTCGTGATGTTCTTCAGTCATACGCTCAGTTAAATTAGATTGTGCATTCAGGTTCCAATAGATTTTGGACCGTACAATAATAGGAATGATGGTTCAGAAGCTGACAGATATTCTTGAGATTGCAGTCACTTCTTTGCAACATTTTTTGCTGTTTGAGGACTTTGGTCAACTCTTTTTTGAATTTTGTCATCCCTAACTTTTGCTTAAACCGTTCCACTTAAGATTGTGGGATGCCCCAATTTTTTTTGCCTAAGTTGCCTTTTTAATTTAACTTAGCGGCTTTTTTTCTTTTGATATATTTTTTTTAAAAGACAATGACTGCTTGACTTTCATGATTACGGGGAACCATCATCATCACTTTTAGACTTGGAGGACATCTTCGACACTTATTGATGTGTATGAAGGAAAGCTGATTGAATACAACCTTTATTGAAAGGTGTCTTGAATGCACATCCAGATTAAACTGAGAACTACCCTGCCCCAGGTTAAAAAAATGCGGGTTTTTTCGTATAGAAAGAAACTCCAACTTCTAGGCTCGAAGGGGATGACAAGGGATTAACTTCCTTATTTCTCCAGTGTTTGGAAATTGAAACAATGCCTGTATATCATCAGCAAAGTTTTATTCGAAAGCCTACCGACAACAATTATGGGTATCTTGTTTTTATCATCCTCCCTCCAATCTTTGCAAAAACAAAAGTTCGGTAAAGAAATTAAACAGGGAAACTATATATTTGAAAAGAAAGCAGCAAACAAAAATTATTTGAATCAAAAGAGTGCAATGCTCATTTCATTAAAATTAACTTGAAATTACAAACAAGATTTGAAAGCAATAATTTAACATAAACTAGGGAAAATGCAAACAGAAAGAAACATGGCCTAGTGACTAATCGCCATAAGGATGAGTTCTCTCAAACACGGCTTTAGGAAGTGACATGGGATATTTTGGCCCATTCTTCAGCCATTTTTTCCTGGCAATGGATTGTTGATAACATTTGGCGGAGGATCTCCGAAATTTATCTCTTTACTTCTGACTAGGTCTTGAACCCTAGCCTTTAGTGCATAGCAACTTTCCAAATCATGGCCGGCAGCTCCTTGATGGAACTCACAATGAAGATCAGACCTGAATCCGACTGGGAGAGGATCTGGAGGAGTTAGAGGTCTAGTTGTGATTAGACCTAGCTCAACCAAATGAGGATACAATGCAGTGTAAGTCATTGGAATAGGGTCAAATTGAGTCCTACTCCTTGCATTGCGGTTCTGATTTTGTCCACCAGCCTGATGTTGGGGGATCTGGATTGGTCGAGCCTTGACTGCAGGAGTGACAACATCTACCTGTGCTTGGTCATAGTTTTGAGGCCTACGGCGAGGTCCTCCTCTTTCAATTCTGACAGCATTAGTTTCACCTTCTTTCTTCTTATGGAAGTTTCCAAAAGATCTCTTGGAACCACCAGAGGATTCGCCAGCAACAGACACTTTTCCTCTCTTGATACCCTCTTCTAGCCTTTGGCCAATAGTCACCAAATCTGTGAAGCGAGAGGACACACTACCAATCATCTTCTCCCAATAGAAAGGAGACAAGGTGTCCATAAACAAACCAGTGAGCTCCTTCTCAGATAAAGGTGGTTCAACTTGTGAGGCCAACTCTCTCCACCGTTGAGCGTATTCCTTAAAAGATTCCTTATCATTTTGAGACATGTTTTGCAATTGACGGCGATCAGGAGCCATGTCAAGATTGTAGTGGTATTGTTTCATGAAAGCATTAATCAGATCCTGGAAGCATTGAATATGGTCTTTCTCAAGTCCCATATACCATTTCAATGAAGCTCCACTAAGGCATCTTGGAAGCAGTGGATAAAAGCTTGTCATTCCTCGTATAAGGACATTTTCCAAGTACATCAAGAAATGACTTTTGGACAAGTATGCCTTGTATTTCGAAATCGAGTTTTGAATTTATGAGGCATAACCATATCAGAAACCAAACACATGTTCTCTGCAGCAATACCAAAGACATCGTTGCCTTCCATAGCTCTCATCCTTCTTTCCAGAGTCTGATATTGCTCGCGGACTTCTTCAAGTTCATCAAAATCTTCTCGACTCACACTTCGGGGAGCGTCACTACGGTAATCAAAGTGGGGATTCTCATAAGCAACTTGTGCAGTAGGTTGATGCACAAAAGGTCGAAGAGGAGCAGCATGCATGATCGGTTGAGGCTCGTGAAAACGAGCTCGAAAACGGTCGGAAGACTCGCCAACCATTGGAGTAGTTGCGGGTGGAACGTAATTCGAGGTAACCCAAATTCGCCAAGTAGTAATCGGCATCCGAGAAGACCGAGGATCAACAATGAGACTTGAAATTACATTTGAGGTTGTTCACCGCGATCGAACTTGCATCATTTCAGTAAGTCTAGTCATGCCTGACTTCAACTCATCGATTTCCATTCGGACTTCTACATCGTGTTGCTCTTGGTATTCCATTCTTCTCTTGACGTTGGCTCTAGTTCCGTATTTGTGCAGAGGAATCAGCCTGACAGTAAATCAACAAGACAGAGACAGACAAAATGAGTCTTTTGACAACTTGGATGTATGCATGAAATATACAGATGATGCATTGAAATGTAATGCCATTATGCAAAAGATGTGATGAAATGTAATGTCACATACCCAAATGGAATGCAACATAATGATAGTAACAGGTTTACAGAAACGTGAAACAGGGATGGTACAGGTAATCAAACAACTTAATTAGGTGGGATCCTATGATAGGATGGCTTTAAGTTTTCTACCCAAATTCCCCATGGGATGGTTTTAAGGTTTTTGCTAAATATTTCTTGGAGTCTCAGATCCCCTTTTAACAAACACTATCATCGCGCGAGAGGCCTACGTGGTGATAGTATTTGGAAAAGTATACCCCAAGAAACGGCTCTTAACGGGATACTCGAAATCCAAAATTTGAGCGTTTGGTCTCGGTTAGGACAACATGAACAAACTTAGAGTTATAGGTCATTTGTCCAAAGATTGATGTCCCGCTATCGCGGCCAACAACCTCCTTAAAACAACCAACTCTAAGCCGAGTCTTCACTCGGCCAACAAGACAATGGAGTCAGGTGGACCTAGGCTACGCAACCCCTCTATTCCTAAAAAGGTGACCTAGAAGCCTGGGTAGTGGGCTTTTCTATGCATAAATAATCCCATCAAGAATTCCCACACAATGGATATATAAACAAGATAATAAATGAAGCATAGAAAAATAAATAATCGAAACATAAACATAAGATAAAGTACAAAGATGAAAGTAAAATAAAACGATAAACACACAACCACACAAAGAACTAAATTAGGGTTAACTCGCTTGAGAAAATTTCCCCAGTGAAGTCGCCAACTGAAGCAACTCGTTTTTTCAAAAATCATTCATTTAAATGAATTTTCAAAACAATGAAATCGCCACCTAATTTTATTCATTCTAAAAAAAAGAACGGGGAAATATAGATAAAACCCACAGATAAAAGAATAAGACGGTCTACGAAATTAAGAGATATAGGTTCGGGAGTTGGTTATGCAAGGGGAAGGTATTAGCACCCCTTACATCCATCGTACTCGATGGTACCCATTTAGTTCAAAATGTGTTTGTGTGTGTGTAATTGCTAATTTCTAAGTCATGAATTAATAAAAAGAAAATGGATTTGTTTGTTATTATTTTGAGTTTGACACGGTTTTGAAACCGCGTGCCTACGTACTCCCTCGTGCAATGGGAAAGTCAAAACTCCGTAGTTCCTCTAAAAAATGTTTGTTTGTTGATTGATTTTAAATGAAAAGACAAGTCGTCATTTTTAAAGGAGAAGACTCGTCTAACGTCCACAAGGTGTGATAAAGAATAAAGGACTACGCACCAACATGAGGGAGGGTTTGAGAACACCTCTAGTACTCAAGTGGAGAAGTCGAAAACCTTGGGAATAGAGGAAGAAGCATCTCATTTATAAATGAATCATGTCTAATCTTAAAAAGGGTTTAAAGGTAAATGGTGCTTGAGCGCACAAAAGATATTGAATGTGTTGGAATTGATTTTAAATTGTGGATGACAAGTACCAAAACGTTGGGAGGTCCTCTAACGATTTGATACTCGAGATTGGTGATTGAGGTCAACCGATCGTCTCTCATCCAAAATCTTTATTATGAAATGAGTGAGGTGAAACAAAGTTCACTTTTATTAAGTGTATGGAATAAAGTATTTAAGTCATTGGGTTACCCTCTAATGGCCCAAATACTTTACATTTTAATTAAATCGTCGGGCTATCCTCTAACGGTTCAATTAAATACCATAGCACTATGTTTTTTTGTTTTAGAACATGGATTTGAAGTTTCTCAATTTATTGGGTTATCCTCTAATCAATTAGAAGCTTCGATTTGTTTTAATCGTTGGGCTAACCTCTAACCATTAAAACAAATCTCATCCAGGTGTTCTTTTTTTTTTTAGAAAAATTGATTTTTGAAAATAACTCGACGTTGGATCGAGTTTTTATTGAAAGCGTTTTAAATGCTTGGTGAATGGAGAAAGAATCAGGATCAAGATAATTGTAAATAACAAATAAAATCGACAAAGCCCATACAAGGTGGCCAACCTAAGTATAAAATAATTAAATTACATGTGTACTAGCAAAGTGGGCTAGTCTACTATGACGACCAATTGGGACAATTGATCGAAATAGGCTCACTGTAAGAAGGCCCAGGATCAAGCGTACATGTGTGCATATGTGGTCATCGCGACGCTTCGTAGCTTTGTCGACTTACGGGTTAAAAATGATTTACAATTATTAGTTTAAAAATATTTTTTGGTTTTGTGTAAGTGACAGTTAAATTAAATAAAATAAATGTGCACTAAATTATTACAAGAATTGTTTTTTTTTGGGAGAGGGATACATGAAATATAAATGGGAACTAAACGGTAAAATAAAAAATAGAAAGCGGTAAAATTATTTACAACGCACCAAAGGGATTGGGATACAACTTTTCGAATGGGAATAAAGATAAATTAAAGAGAAACGGTAAATTTAAAAGTATACAAACAGAAATTAAATACGGCGACACTTAAATATCGATTATTGTATTTTATTTTATTAATTAGACTAAACTATAAATATTAATTCTAAGAAGTAAATATAATATACTTGTGTTCATACATATTCAAAAATTAAATTGAATTTAAAATTTAAAATTGCAACACAAAGAAGATTAATATAATTAAATTCAAACTTATTTACGAATTAATAGATAATGTATAATAATAATAGTATGTATATAATATATATTTACAATACTAAATATATGAAATAAAAATAATACTAAGTATAATTATATTTACAGTATAAAATATAAAATAAAAGCATTATGTATAATTGAATTTAAAGTATTAAACATAAAAATAAAAGTACTAAGTATTTTAGATACACATTACTAAATATTAAAGAGTAACATAAATATAAATAACAGTATATATAAAAAATATGTATATAAATGCAACAGTATAAGATGTATGCTCGGATTATTCTTGAATGTTTGGAATGATCTTTGGATACCTTCACAAGTAGCAAACTAGTTAGTAACATAAGTGAAACTTGCACCAAATCAATGGCTAATTGAATATTTCCCTCAATCAAAGAATCACATACATGAATCAATTGGAAATTAAAAGTGTGAAGTCTCAAGAATTATCAACTAGTAACTTTAAGTCTCATGAAAAGCTTCTAAGCTTCAAAACAAACTTCATATTCTAATTATCAACACCAATCAACAATTATGAGTAATTTCATGGAATCTAAAAGTGAATTAAAAACGAACTAAACAAAAGATTAAATCAAGGTTTTGGCATTCGGATAACTTCTGGACAACATTGCACATGAATCAAAAGTGTTGGAAATTCATCTCAACTAAATTCTAATCAAAAGAGAAAGTTAAATTAATAGGAAACATTCAGTGATATTCAATCAAGACCAAATTCATGGATGCTAAAAAAAAATGCAGTAAGAATTAGCTCATAGTTAACATTTAATTCATTAACTCAACCAAAAAAAATGAAATCATCAACCAAAATTTCTTTCCACTCATCAAAATTTATCAACCAATTTATCATGAACATGATACTATCCAAAAAGCAACATCATCAATTTTGACACGCACAATATGGTATTGGCAATAAAAAATATTATTCCAGTTTGACACCAGCAACACCATAATTCAAACTTAACACAAATGGCATGGCAATGACACCAAACAACAGAAACGGTACTATACTATAACATACTTTTCGCCCAAAGACGACGGAATGATACAAATATCAGGCTACTGTGAATTAGATTACCAACCTAGCAAAGAAAACTTATCTAAACTTGATTTAGACACTCAAACAGAATCAGGTATTAATAATAAACTTTTTTTCATCGGGACTTAAAAGAAATTACAGTGAACATCAATACACAGCATCACAAATAATCGTGACTAAAATGTGATAAAAAATTACCGAATCGTGTCGACGCTTGGAGCGGAGTTGACGGTTTGAAACAGAACCGAAGAGGACGGATAGCTGACGAGGATGCGCTGGCACTGTGATTGGAGGGAGTATTGTCACGGCTGTTGTGAGGAAGCGGCGAGACGGCTGTTGTGAGCGGCTGTAAAGGAAGGTCGCGGTTGGAAGGAACAGAGGGGTAGCAGCGACTGGGGTTTGGAGAAGATGAAGATGAGGTTTTCCGGCGAGTTTGGAGGGTAGACGGCGAGGGAGTATGAAGGAAGAACAGGTAGTGATAGAAGATGATGGTGATTTGGGGTTCGGTCGAAACAGAGGGATTGGATGAAGGCCGTTGGAGTTTGATACGAACGGTGAAGGGTGTCGGAGGCGGATATACAGGGGTGTATGAACTGAAGAAAATGGTGAGATGGGGGTTGTTTGAAGAAGGTGACGACAGGGAGAGGATGGAATGGGCGGCTGGGAGAAACAAAGGAACGGTGGTGTGGGTTAAGGAACAGAGGTTAAAGGGGGTTGGGTACCACGAAGAAGAAGAAGTTCTTCTTCAAAGTTTTTTTTGTGTTTTATAATTTGTAATGCTCTGCCCTTTTTTTTTATACGCCTCCACCCTTTTTTGTGTTTCAAAATTGGCCTCCCCCTTGTCTCAATTATAACACACATATATATACTACAACATTAGGTTTTCATAATTTAAAAAATGCCTAAAATACCCTTTTCATAAAATGGGCTATAAAAATGGGTCATGTAAAAATTAATAAGCCCACAGTATTTTTGTTGGATTTTTTTGAGATAAAAATTGAACATTTAAAATTGTCAAAAATGGTAAAAGTTCGGACAAAAATTTATCCGATAAATAAAATGAATATATTAAAATAAATTACGAGTATCAAAGATTGAAGAAAAATTATCAAAATAATTAAAATCGAAATAAAATGATAATAAAGAATACCCGACTTTAAAACATTTACAGTTAAAAACGAGTCTTCAAACTTTATCGAAAAATTGCGGAGAGCACATTTTTATGATCTACGCGACACGTAGGTTCATAAAGCAGTGAGTAAAAGATGAAAACTTGAAATATTTTCTCCGCTAATTTTTGCACAGTATCGAATTGCTTTTAACAGTCTGTTTACAAAATCGAAATATTGATATCATCGACATATAAATAATTTAAAAATAATGCAATAAACAGGCAGAGAGGTAAAAATGCATGAAGTAAGATAACAGGTATTTTATAATTAAAACAATGCAAACATCGATTTAAACTGACTTTTGGTCAATTCAAATACGACGAAATGATGCAAATGCAATGTGTGAATGACTGTTTTTTTTAATTTTAAATATAATGCAAGTAGAAAAATAGCAGGGTAAAATTTGGGGTGCAACACCTCTCTAACCCTACATCGCACCGATGCCAAGGCATTTGCGTATTTGTTGGCTTCCTTATAAGTATGACTAACGATGATCTCTTCAAAACTTTCCAACTTGTGTTGAATTTTAGAGATAATTGTCAAGCTCTTAACCATATTAGAACATCATGTCTTTATAACTTGAATGGCCATGGATTAATAACATTTCCTTCAACTCTTCTAAAACCCCGCGAAGAAAAGAGTTTCAGGCCTTCGAATAATCTGCATAGTTCTGCCATGAAGGCATTAGCTACCAAGGTATTACCCGAGTATCCACGAGCTTTTCTCATCTCTAATTACCCCCCATCTGAGATGGTTTCATCTTTGCACGCACCATCCATATTTAACTTCACCCAATTCGGAATCGATGGAGACCAACTAATGTTCTGCAAAATTTTCTAATTTATTATAATGACTTTACTTATCTTCAAAGCTTGGCCATACTCCACCACTCTGTCTCGAATATGAGACTAAAGGAAAATAAGCCAATTGTAGTCGTCTTGATGAGTTTCTTTATTACGCTAAGTCCATAATAAACTGCATCCAGTCGCCTAGAATCTGCTCCATTTCATTGTAGTTCTCGTATTGTTCTTGATGTTAAGTTCGATCCAAGGTTTCAGTTCCAAGCTAAAGAACTGTTTCACTATCGAGTTCAGTACACTACTAAAAAAATTAAAGAGAGGGTACAAATTTGTTACAAAAATTCGATAATTCCGTCACAAACCAATTTAGTGAGGAATTTTGTGATTGCAAAAAATTTGTAACGAATTTCAATGTCTCAAAATATCAGTGAGGGAATTTGTAATCTGTCACAAATTGCAACGGAATCAAAATGTCACAAAATTATATATTCGTTACAAATATTGGAAAAAAACTACGCCCTTTATTCCCAAAATTTTGTCACTAATTAACGACGAATTTAAGTTCCCTCACTAAATAGTGACATTTCAAATTCCCTCACTAGTATTAATATAAATACATCCATTATATTCAACAAAATGAAATTTTAAAACTAAAAATTGAATATGAAATCTTTTTTAATTGAATCTATGATGGTCACATATATCCATCATATGAGAATTGGTCAAATATTATCGAAGACCAAGGCAAATTTATGTTTCATTCAGGAAACAAATATAACAAAGATGGAGCCAACTGTGGCTTCAAGTTTCTGGGGTTCAATTGATTGTGATTGGTCTGTGAAAGATTCTGAAGGCATCTGTTGGAATAGTGAATGGGACAGAAGTCCAGGACCAGATGGATTTAACTTGGAATTTATCAAGAAGTGTTGAGATATTGTAGGGAATTAGGTGGTACAATAAGTACTAGATTTCCACGTGAAAGTTGCTCCACCTAGAGCAATGTTAGCATCCTATGGTGTTCTGTTTGAGAGAATCCTACAGAAAAGAAGAAGTGAATATAAAAGAATTGAATCTTGTTGGTGGAGGGACTTGATGATATTATGAGACTCAGTAGATGCAAAAAGCTTTCTTCAAATTTTGTCTTTCAAATTAGGTGATGGTATTATCATTCCATTTTGGCCAAAGACCTTTGAGAGAGGTCTTTCCAAACCTTTATCTGGCGGTTTCCCAGAGGGAAAGAGTGTGAACTCAATGGGTATGTGGACTGAAGACAAGTGAAATTGGCAGATGGAAGATAGTATTGAAGAGGAAAATTTTGAGGCATTGAATGAGAAGAGGGAGCTGCGGGAAATTTTGTCTGATGTTCAACTTATAAGGGGAGTGAAGGATTTGGTGGTCTGGGCTTTGGGGGGAGAGGAGAGTTTTCAGTGAAATTATATTACTCGAATTGTTGAATGAGGATCACGCTGACAAGGAGGAAGGGAATATTTTGGAGGCTATAAAGTTGATATGCAAAGTGTGGGTTCCCTCTAAAGTTAGAATTTTTTGTTGGAGACTTCTGAAAAATAGATTACCAACTAGAAAGCTACTTGTAGAAAAAGATATTATCTATAATGAAATTGATAGCAAATGTGTGTTTTGTTGTATGCAGGTGGACATTTGTTTATTAATTGCACCATGACAAGTAAAGTATGGACAAAGATACGAGCTTGGTTGGGCATTGGCATTAATGAAGAACTATTTTGTTGCAAACATTTTGCAAAAATGTTGGAGAATGGCCATTTAAAAGAGCAGGAGCATTTTGGTTAGCAACATGTTGGTGTACCTGATTTGGATGAGATAGTTCATAAAATAAAAAAAGGCACATTCTGGTGGTTGGGTTTAAAACTAAAGAGAAACCTTGTTGTAATTGGTATGAATGGTTTCATACACAGTAGATTTTTTGTAAATAGGTTGCCTAGAGTTTGTTGGGGTCTTCTTGAACATGTTTTTTCTATAATTATTTACTTTTTGTACTCTTTTTAATACATCATTGATTATTTTAAAAAGAACATATTTCCATCATCAAATTACAAAAATATTCTCAACAAAAATTATATATCAAGTAGGTAATTAACATGGAGTTGCTATTTAAGTTAAATTCACAATCATATTCTCAAAGCAAAAATTATAATTATATATCAAATAGATACATGAAGAGGTGGATAAGGCAGGAAATGGATCCTAGAGAAAAAAGCATCTATTACTCAATATAATTGCTCCCTAAAAAAATGTTTCTCTCTAGTATAACACATGTCTTCCATGGCTAAGAGTGGCTTCCCATTAAATGCACCAATATTCTCATTTGTCTACCATCTATACATATAAGAATAACACACACAAAATCAAGTTAATATAGGAGTATAAGGGTTCAATTTGGTTGTTAGTTGGTTGGAGAATAGAGCCGTCACTCTTTCGTATATCGTAAATTGAATTTCAACCTTTAAGAGAATATCTATCTGACAAAGTCAAATAGAGAAAGCAAGGCATACTAAGTTACGTTAATTCATCACTGCAATGATTATCTAATCTTTTCAACATAAAAACACAATATACACCAGAGTCAATGTCAATAAATAAAAGACCAGTAGCTCAATATACACCAAATATACATATAAAAGTCACTAAGCAAACACGGCCTTTTCGAAACAAAACAAAAAATTGTCAAAAAAACACCATTAAACATCAGTAGGTGTACTTGGCAATGAAGCTAGACTGTTGATGTGAGGACTTACCTCAAAACCACCCTTAGCAATGCCCTCAATCTTTGTTAATTGTCTCGTTTTGACATTGTAACCAAAATGTATGTTTTTCAAGCTGTCAAAACCTTCATCTACATGAAAGATAATTTGATCATTGATCCACATACGAAAGGACACGGACGAAACCTGATGCTCATGACCACAAGCAGCTACGTAATCAAAAGGTCCCATCTCGTGATAAAGAGACCATTTTCTTGAATCGAAATCCAAAGTGAAGATTTTAAATGTTCCGTAAATATCTTCATGGTCAATACAAGAAAGGCAATCTCCCATCCATAAAAATGTTTTACCCAAACCAGCACCAAGCATCGACAAAGTGAGAAGCTGATATTCAGTTACAATAACTTCCTTGTCAACATCCATCACAATCACTTCATCCATTGTTACCCAGTAAAGATCCTTGCCTCCACTATAAATTGGTTTCCAAATAAGTAATTGGTTAAGGGGAGCTTCTCGTCTAGTAATCTCTTTCCATGAGTTATCTATTCCAATTCTCAGCACATAGAAAACAAACCACGCAGAACCCGGAATCTCAAGGACATCCACAAGAAACACCTTGAATTCAGAAGTGCGAGGAACACGTGCTATAGTACATTGAAACCTAGTGATAATATGTTCAAGTTGCAAAGAACTAGGAAGTGTGGGAATTCTAAGCCAGCACTTAAGAATGGGGTTAACTACGAAAAGTTGGCTAGAAATATTTGATAGAAGCAATAAGCCATCACAACTAGCAATTACATCTCCCATTCCTTGAGGTGTTTCCAAATCAAACCTTTCAAATTGGCTATTCACATCATCATTTTTGAATTCCAAGAAATAGGAACTAATATCTAACATGAAACTTTGAACGTAAAGACCATGTTTAGAGCGTACCCGGCGTTCATGGGATTCAGCGAATCGGACGCTGGTAATGGTAGCAGCCCAAGTTTTAGAAACATATCTTGCAGAGTTAATCAAACAATTTATAGAAACAAAAGTAAGGATGTTAAAAATCAAATCTTCAGGGAGAAGCGGCTTTGAAGTCATTTCATGTGAGTTAGAGTCTGAATCAGAGCAACTGTCTGCATACATAAATTAAAATTGAATCAGAAGAAAAACACGTAGTTTGGAATATTTAGGGTTTGGGTCTGGCCCCAATTATCTTTAATTTAAGAGCATAATATTATTATATAGTTAAAATAAATTGAACACTCCGGGACCATTTAAATTTAGTTGGATATCGGTATTCTAATCAATCAAACATGACAATTTTTTAATTTTATTTTAAAATGAATTCAAATTTAAAAACAATTTGTAGTAAATAACTAACTTAAACTCATAGGTACCAAACAATATACAACTTTCATAGTGGACGATATATTTTCTTTTCAAAGAAATTTAGATTTATATTAATAAGTTTGATAAAATACCTGATATATTCAGTAAAAGTCATGTTTTTTTACCCAACTTTTAAAACTGTTAGTACCAAAATCATGAATTTATATTGAAAATTTAAAAATGCCTAGTAAAATTTAAAATTAATTTGTATTTTTATTGATAATTTAGAAATATGTGACTGAGTGAGTTTTTATCTCAAACTACAAAATTATTGATAAAACTTGTACACGCATATCAAATTTGTAGAATTGTCTATATATGGAGTGTTGTTAGACTGATGTACAATGGGGTGTTGAATAAATTATTCAATAGTTGAATGTTTGCAATAGAGTGTTGAATAAGATGTTGAAAATGATATGGATTAATTGGTAATGAAAAGATTCAACATGTTGAATGAAGAGGGACTGGGGGGTCACATACAATACTTTGCAAAATCTTATTGGTTGTTGTGATTATTTATATTTTTAGTGTGCTGTGAATGGTGGTGGGGTAAGATGTTGAATTTTATTAAACAAAATCATTGTAGTTAATAAAAATTCAATGGGTGTTGAATTATTAGGTGGAAGAAAATGAAGATAATATATAAAAAATGAAGAGAAAAAAAAAAGGGTGTTGAATAATAAAACCATTATACATATTATTGGATATATTTTGGTTTTGAAGGATCCGATGACATATGGGTGGAAGAGCTTCCCCATTTCCGGTAGGCATACAAAATAAAAACTCACTAAACTAACACAGAAGATTCTTTCTGACTCACATACGTCACTGAAACTATCATCCTTGTTGAAGTCTGAAGTCTAGTAGGACGGTTGTAGAACGACCTATCCCATCCACAAAAAAGAAAATTCACAAGCGATCTAGAAAGAGTTAGAATTCCTTGATGAAAGGGATGTTTCGTTGTCAATAAGAAATACATAATGCAGTGATTTTGTTATAATTACATTTTATGATAGTTGTTGAATATAGTTAGGTTCTCTCTAATTATATAGAAATTATAGGAATTAGAATATTTGTACCATTAATGCAATTTATGACTGGTGTCTATATGAATAGCATCATATCAATGAAAAGATTACAAACAGAAATACTGACATGGTATCAGCAGGTTATCGATCTAACCTGTGTGTTTTTTGTTGATAAGTGTTCTCTTCGACAACATTGTTTGTCATTTTTTTGGGGTTTGACTCTTGTTTTGTTTTGGGTGACTCTTATTTTGGTCCCTTCTTGGCTTTTTTTTCTTTCTCTTTTCTCGTCGTTGTTTCTTGCTTTTGGTTTGGTTTCATGGCTTCGAAAAAGGAAAGAGGGATTTTTTGTGTTCGATTTACTGGAAAAAAAACTATCCTTCATAGGCATTTCAATTTGAAATGTATGTGAGAGGGAAAGGAATGTCAGGTCATCTCAACAGGGCTTCGAAGGCTCCAACCGAGAAGGTTGCATTAGATCCATGAGAAACAAAGGACGCGCAAAATATTTCTTGGATTCTTGCCTCTATTGAGCCTCGAATGGTTAGTAATTTGCTATTTCTCGACCGCCAAAGTCATGTGGGATCATCTGAAGGTTATATATCATCAAAATAATGCAGCGAAACGCTTTCAACTTGAACTAGATATTGCAAATTATCGACAAGGCCCTTTGTCCATTCAAGATTACTACTCTGATTTTCTAAATTTGTGGGTTGAACACTCTGAGATCTCACATGCTGATGTTCCTAAAACATCTCTTGTAGTTGTTCAAAAAATTTATGAAGTCAGCAAATACGATCAGTTTCTTATGAACTAATTGTTTGATTTGTTGAGTGTTCTTAAATCACTCATTTTCATTTTTAAAAATCACAAAAAATTTCAAAAATGAAAAATGAAGAAGGGTTAAAATCATTTTTTAGAAAGCCTACTTCTAAAAAAAAAAATAATAGAATCAAAAGTAAAAGTTAAAAAACTTATAACACAAATTCCAGATTTCAATGGAACAATACATTTTCATTATTCATCTAAAGAACTTTAATGAATCAAAATTTCGAGGAATGAAAACTTTAACTTATGCATTTACACCGTATATATCATTCTTTAGTCTTTATACCATTAAAAATTTTATTAGCAGTCATGACTTAGAAAATGATATAATAGTCAAATCAGACCTTAAATCCAAATTGAGAAAAAATTACTAATGTTAGACAATTATAAATTGAAAAAAAATTCAATGCCATAAAAATCATTAGATGCGGTCAATACTTATTTGGTGAAAAATGAAGCGAAAATCTACAGCCAAAATTTAGTATTGAATTTCACCAATGTTAGTATTAAATATAACTACTATGCAAATTAAGTCCATGTCACAGATACACACAATCTCATTGAATAGTCATTTCCTTTAGGTTGGTGTAAATTTCTCAATAATATCATTGAAATTCCAACTTTTAAATTTACAGAGAATATAAAAATTCAAGAGTGAGTCAACCATATCTATCTAACAAAGGCCAAAGAGAGAAAGCAAAGCAACTGAGTTACAGTAGTTCACAACAATGGCAGGGTCGTATCTAATCTAGTGAATTATAGAATCATAAGTAGCTAACTTATGTCTAAATAGGATTTTTGAAATACTTGTAAGTTGTATTAATTATGAATCCACATAGAATCTAGCACAAGCAGTTATGTAAAAAAAAAAAAAACAATAACTCTATACATAAAATATAAAGTCATTAATTTTTCTACAAAACTAATGTATATAGTTCATACGAATTTCAGGTCATGAGCAGAAAATCCATTCTTTCAGTCAACAAGAGATTGAACAACAAAAAGAAAGTATACAAAGATAAAATAGTAGAGAAAACAGAGGATAGGAAAGCATAACCCCATTTACAAGCATCTCATTAATGCTAGAACTATATTGTGATCTAAATGTTGTCGTTGGACCTTGAGTATCCACATGGTCCATACTGACTTTCCTCGTCTTGATAGGTTGATTCATTTTCAAGAAACGCAGTCAACCACTTGAATGAGTTGGAGTACATGGCAATGAAACTAGACTGTTGTGTGAACCATACCTCAAAATTGCCTTCAGCAATGCTCTCAATTTTGGTTAGTTGTCTGGTTTTAACATTGTAACCAAAATGCATGCTTTTGAGTTTGGGAGGTATATTTCCAATTGGGTTTTGATTTAAAGCTACTTGGAAGATAACTTGATCGTTGATACATAAACGGAATGTCACAAACAAAACATGAAGCTCTTGACCACAAGCAGCAACATAATCAAAAGGTCCCATCTCATGATAAAAGCGCCAGTTTCCTGAATCAAAATCAAATATAAAGATTTGATATGTTTGAGAATAGTCTTTATAGGCGATGCAAGAAAGGCAATTTTCCATCCATAAATATACTGGAAGTGAGCCATTAAGCATCGTAAAAGTGGGAACCGGACATCGACGTACAATAATTTCCTTGTCAACATCAATCACAATTACCTCGTTTGTTATCATCCAATAAAGCTCACTACCTCCACTATAAATTGGTTCCCAAAAAAAATAATGGTCAAGTGGAGCTTCTCTTCTAGCAATCTCTTTCCATGAGTTATCTATTCCAATTGTTAGCACATAGAAAACATGCCAGGCAGCACCCGAAATCTCAAGGACACCCACAAGAAACACCTTGAATTCGGAAGTGCAATGAACACGTGCTATAGTACATTGACACCTAAGATCTAAATGTGTAAGTTGCAAAGAACTAGGAAATGTGGGAAGTCTAAGCCAGAACTTTAGAATGGGATTGACGGCGAAAATCTGGCAAGAAATATTTGATAGAAGCAGTATGCCATCACAAGTGGCAAATATATCTCCCATTCCTTGAGGTGTTCCGAGATCAATTCTTTCATGTTGTCCACTCAAATCATCATTTTCAAATTCCAAGAAATAGGAACTAATCTCAGTCTCAAAACTTTGAACGTAAAGACAATTTTTAGAGCTTGCACGGCGTTGATGGGCTTCAGCAAAACTGAAGCTTCTAATAATGGCAGCCCAAGTTTTGCAAACATACCTTGCGGAATTTAGCAAGCAATTTAGAGAAAGAAAAGTAAGGATATTAAACATTACGTCTTGAGGGAGATGCGGCTTTGAAACCACATTACAACTCCCAGTAGTGTTAGAGTCTGAATTAGAGGAAATGCACTTCTTAATGGATTTAACTTTCTCGTTTATATCCATTTTTAATTAATTCAGATAAACCTGCATACAGAAATTAAACTCCATACTTTTAGTCCCGGAAGAAAACAGTTTAAAATATTTAGGGTTTGAGAAAATGGGTGGTTAAACTAAAAATGAAAACGAGAGATGATTATAAGAACTAAAAAGGGATTTGAAATACATTTTGAGATAAAGAAAATCGTTTGGGTTTAATTCTAGTTCAATGAATTGAATGAATGGTGGTAGCAGTAGTAGTAGAGATAAATATTGAGAAACATGATACTAGAGAAGAACAATAATAACATCGAAAGAGTGATAGTGATAATACCTAAAGAACACTGAAACAATAGTAAGTTGGGATGCAAGAAGCTCCTCCTCCACCTCCGGTCGCCGTCGTCTCGCTGTCTCTTGCACGTTCGCTTTATGT
The DNA here is from genome assembly GCA_021764765.1 of Vicia sativa. NCBI lineage: Eukaryota > Viridiplantae > Streptophyta > Magnoliopsida > Fabales > Fabaceae > Vicia > Vicia sativa. Next base: position 131,920,661 of record CM038796.1, read on the forward strand.
TCTGTTCTGTTACGATCAGTGTCGATTGTCTTTTTGTTTTGTCCTTTTGTTGTTTTCCTGTTGGGCCCAAGCCCATTCTTTCTTTCTTTTTTCTTCTTTTGTTACGGAGTAAAAAGGAGAATTTTACTTGCCACACCATTATTATACTTAGTATCCCCTCATTTTTTGATATTTTAAAAATATTTCTGAAATTATTTACTCAAAATTTTAATTTTTTTTATAAAAAATTTACTGTTACCAAATTTATAAAAAAAATCGGTATCTCAGACTAAATTTTCAATACTTTTTGGCGCATACCGGAAATTCTTTGTATTTTATAAAATTTACTGGATATTTTTATATTTTCAGTGCAATCTAGCATAAATTTAAAAAGTCCGATATATTTTAGGAAAATTTTTATCCGTACCGAAAATATCCCAAATTTAAATTTTATATTTCTGATATATTTTATTCAAATATAAAGTTATACGTTTAAAAAACAATAAAAATTAAGTTTCATACCAGAAAATTTAAAATTCTCGATTATTTTTTGTACTGAAACCATACTAAAAATTTTAAATATTTGGTTCTTTTACAGTATCTGATTTTGAGAATTTCCGGTACAAAATATCTAGCACGGTAAAAATAGTAAATTTTACAGAATTTCCGATATTCTCTAAGAAAATTCCGATATGTATCAAAAATTATTAAATATCCAATATTTTCTTAAAAGTATTTTGATAAAAATACCATATTTAAAAGGTGTGAGGTCTAGCTATGAAATAACACAAAAGTAATGGAAGTAAAGTGTTTTAGTCATTCGAAGTAAGTCAAACAAAATTTTCTTAAAGTATGTTTGGTTTCGCGTTTCAAAAAACTCACGTTTCAAAATTAATTTATTTACCGTGATATTTTCGCGAATTTGCGAAACTTGAAATTTCTAGCTCAGCTAGAAGCGCTTCAAGAAGATATCCTACCATGAAAACAAACGGATGCTTAATAGCTTTTGACAATAAAATAATTAATTAAAACTTGATTTAATTACACTTCCAGTCTTTTCAACATTATTCTTAGTAAGTAGATAGAAGTGAAAATCCTAGAAAAGATTGCAACTATCAATATACAAAAGTTTTTTAATACTATGTATAATAGGAATATTGAAAAAATTATTCATTAGTTGAATAGATTCAATGAGGTATTAAATAAAGAATTGAAGTACGGCGGATTAATATATATTAAAAATATTCAATATGTTAAATCAGAAATAAATAAAGTTATATATAATATTTTGTAAAATTTTATTGATTATTATGATTGTTTAGATTTTTAATTCATATTAATTATTTGAAATTAATTATTTTATAATAAATAAATTATTTTATTTATTTTTATTTTCATCAAAATTCATCATTTTTTATAATAAAAGTTTGATTCATTTTATATGGACACAAAAAGAATTTATTTTTTCTCTTTATTTTTTCCATTTAACCTTCATTAAACTCTTGTTTTATCCATTTTTATTTGTTTTAATAATGACTATCTCTATAAAATTAGAAAAAATTCAAATAAATTTAGAATATAAAATTAGAAAAAAGTTAAAATAAATTATTAAGTTAGAAAAAAATTAAAATAAATTATTCAAATCTTAATTATTTTAATTTTATTTCAATCGATAATTGATATTATATAAAATCATAAAAAACAAAAATATAAAAGAAAATAAAAATATGAAACAAAAGTGGTGGGGTAGGGTGTTGAATTTCATTATACAAAATTATTGTAGTGAATAAAGGTTGAATGTGTGTTAAATTATTAGGTGGAAGAAAGAGAATATGGTGTTGAGTATAAAAAGTAAAAAATGAGAGTGTTGAATATGTAAACCGTTGTACTTAAGAGAAACATTTTAGTAAGATACTCCCTTCATTCTCTTTTATAAGAAAAATATACTTTTTAGATTAATTCAACAATTAATGTATTTAGTCTATTTATAGTCGAAATGCATCGTTTATTCAATGGATCTAAAAAGTCAAAATTTTCTTATAAAAGAGAATGGAGTGAGTATGAGATTTCTCGTTGTTGGAACATTCCCTAACAATCAGAAACCACAGATAAAGCTTTACTAAGACGATTGAAAAGAATGTTTGAAGGGTCCGAGGGCAACTAGGTGGAAAAGCTCGTCAATATCCTTTGGACATACCGAATAATAAAATTCTAAACTATTAAAGAAACACCTTTCCGACTCCCCTATGAGACTAAAGTTGTCATCTCTATTGAAATTGCACTTTTACCACATAAAATAATCTTGACATCTATGACTTTTTATTTGGCATGAACGTGCTCCATCAAAATTCTTATGTAAAGACAAATAAACTCTACTTGACTCAAAGCATTATTGAAGAAAGATTGCATCTTGCTATAATTGGTCTCAAAAGCCTACATATATTTCTCATGTAATGAGAATTATCTGCCTCTATTGTCTTGAGCTTCCCTTTCACCTTTTCCAAGTCTTCTTATGATTTGAGCAATGTTGTCTTTGTCTCCCTGAGCAATGTTGTCTTTGTCTCCCTGATTGCATATTCCATATCCTAGTATTTTGAGCACAACTAAGGGGCTCATTGTATCAGTCCAAAATGTTTCCACTTCTCCCAAATACTTTTCCTTTTCACCAACCAGCCTATCAAATTCTTTCACCCTTATATCGTTAGTGAAAAGAGAGCCATAATTCTTCTTCTTTTTTTTAATCAAAATCCTTCAGAAGCTTCTACATTTCTCCAAGGACGATGTTTATCCCTCTAGAAAATAATTCCAAATGCTTTGGAGAACCTTATTTTTCTCCCCAGACTATTTAGGGCCAGAATATCAAATTTTCCTATAGTGCTGAAAGACATGTTGGCTTCCCTATGCAACTTATAGACATTTACGTCATTGTCTTTCACCATGTTGATTCAACCAGACAGTTAAAGTAGGTGTAATCATTGCATAGAAAAGTACTTTGTGTTAGAACAAGATTTGTTCAGACCCTTGAAAGGTATTGATGATAACAATGTATTTAAAGAGCAATAAGGTTTTACTAATGGTTGTTCAAGTGTGCAAGATCAAAAGATATTAACCTCGATACAAATCAAGATACTGGAAGAATCATTAAGAGTAATGCAAAGTTGTTATGAATCTGAAAGACCATAGACAAGTTTTCATCTCTTAAGGAGTCAAACTCAAGTCTCTCAAATGTTGTACTAAAGCTTACTTGGAATTCTAAAGACTGAAGGAGAATTCCAAAGCATCAGCAAATTAATTATTTTCCCTAGAAATATGGAATCAAATTAGGATGACAGATTTCTCATTCTCCTTTACTTCTAGAATCTTGATTCTCATATCAATAACAACTTCAATCCCCAAGATGCATACTTCATACTCTTCTATGTTGTTTGTACACTCAAAGCATGACTTTTTTGGGAGGGAATGTGATGGCTCACATGAGATGTTATAATGGCTCTAATTCCATGGCCTAATGAATTCGAGGCATCGTCGAATATGGGCGTCCATCACAATCTTAGTTCGGGTCTTTCATCATCACCTATGACTTTTTCAGAAGTTAAAACCATGATATTGATAGTCTTCCACTAGTTAGTGTGCGAGGCACTCTGATAACATGTTTCCTTTAATAACTTTATGGGCCATATATTGAATGTCATACTTAGATAATAGCATTTGCAAACGAGCATTTCTTCCAGTTAGGACAATTTTCAAAAATATATTTGATGAGATCCATATCAACCACATTGTATGACATATAATGTATTGTCTTAAGCGATAAGCAAGCCAGTGCACAACAAATTTTCTCTAATAATGAGTACCTAGTTTCACATTCTGTGAACTTCTTACTCAAGTAGTAAATTGCGCTCGCATCTCATGGATTCATCGAGCATTGTCAAATACATAACGAGATGTCTCCCTAGCACAGGTGGAATTAGTATCGATGAGGAGAGCGATGATTTGTAAGAAAAGAAGACCAAGTGGACTTAACAACTCTGATATAGTGTAACTTATGGATGATTGATGTATCGTTGCTTCACCATACTAGTGTTGGATTCCGAAGCATAGTCAACATTAATTTATCTAAATCGTACACACGATGATGCCAAAATTTAATTTAATCGGTTATTATTGAATTCATTATGTGTTTTAATCATATTAATATAGAACGTACATAAAATAAATAGATATCAGATCCATGGTTTCGTAAGTGGCTCTGATACCACTGAAGAAAAATTACGATCATAAACGCATCAAAAATTCAAATTTTCCTTTATCGATCCTTACGAATGGGCATGGTCATTGATAGAATCTATTACCTCTTGTGGAAATTTGAATCTTTGATGCAGTGACCACGAGTGTTGATGAAGAACAACGCCTCTACTTAGTCCACACGAACAGATCGCTTCCGGTCATAGTGCTAGTTGCTTACGAACGAAAGCTTTGAGTGAGAGAGTGAGCGAAAATACGGCTAGGATTTCAATACCGAATTTTCATCAAGTGAAAAGCTTCAGCACAAGGGTTCTATTTGTATAACCACAAGTGTGGGATGCAAGCTAAAAGCCCAATAAAAGCTATAAGTTAAAATCCCAATTAAGCATACGAGTATCATATCTTATGATGCACCGTATATCACTTAAGTGTGTGTTGTATCTTACCACATTCCATATTTCACTAAAGTGCATCGTACCTTACAATGTTCCTCATTTACTCTATCTCTCATTAATATGTCTTATGCGTGTGACGCTGTAGGTTTCCACGATGTTGGCATTTATATTAAATGATATTTAACATATTAAATAGTGAGCGATATCTAGCAACACATCACTGATATCCAAGTTATGAAAATGTTATGTGATCTGACAAAACCTTTTCGTGATAATGCTTGTGTGTACAATTATCCTTCTGCCCTTATGTCTATATTGAGCACGAGGCATAGACCGTGTCATCCTTGTCTAGTTTAATATTGGACCCTTAGACATTTATCCTGTTACGCATGATGGGAAAATTCCCTCTAGGTCACTCATGTCCCTCAACATGCTTTGTGAAGTACCCATCAATTGTCTTTATGGTCATCTAGATACGGACAACGTTTGATCAACAATAAAGCACTTGACTCTACATCTAAGGTCCATAGTGATTTTAGGTCGAAGGGTGGTATACACCACTTATCACCATGAGAATAAATTATGACACTATTGCATAACATTCTATGTAGTATTCTCATAGCGGGTCAATTCAGTATAAATATTACTCCTAATATTCATACTTATGTCAAGACTTGATAACTACTTATCCATGATCCATGAGATGTGATCATCAATCTGTCTACATAATAATCTCAATGCTTTAATGTTATTCCACTTCACATTAAAGCTCGGTTACGGATACTTTAAGAATAATGTCCTTACGTTTAATGGGATCTCATGATTAAGTCATACTTAACATTTCATTAAACAGATTAACTATTCTAGGGACTTTATTATTTTGGAAAATCAAACATAATAAAGAAATGTCTTTTATTAATAATAAATAATTCTATACAAGTACCAAAAATTATTGGCCTCTAGGGCTTACACCAAGAGAATGTTATGTGGTGCTCTTCCTCTACCACCGTGTTGTCTTTCTAGAACCATGTTAGTAGGAGAACTAAAACAAGGGTTGAAATTTTGTTTGGTATTATGGTAAAATGAAATGTTGAGTGTGTTGTTGTTGTTGTTGTTGTTGTGTTTTTTGGAGTAATTTCTTCTATCAATTCATATAATGGGTTATTAGTATGGTGCACTTAAAATAGAGTAAAGGAAGCTTCAACGAATGGAAGCAAACTGAGTTTTCACTATCAACACAATAGTGAGAACAATGCTGAAAATGGAAATATGCATAAATATAAAATAATGTGTTAGAGAAGAGACTAGAAGAAGAAGAAGAACAGTGAAATCTCACACAATGCATGCCCGTTCCTTTTTTCCATCCTTTGCCATATATCCCTTATTTTCTAACAAACTTTCCCCGCATGGGGTGTGGTCCTCTAATTATGTTGATGCGCCTAAAGCCTTCATTTGTTTCATGTGTGACCTCATTCTCTTTTCCTGACTCAACTTTTAGTATAACTCTTTCTTATGTTGACTTTATACTATCGTTATCCCCATTAACAACAACCTTGTGCTCAAGGTTGTATTCACATTATTATTCTTCTAAAACACTTTTGTCCTCCCAAGTAGCATATTGTGGTTCCAATTGTTGTCATTTAACCAACACTTGAGGCACTTGAACATTACTCTGAATGATGGTACGCCTTTGGATCACTATTTCTGGTTGCAGTGCCAGACCCATTTATGAAGTAGTTAAAGGTAGTGGTAAGTAAGGATCCATGTATGTTTCAGTGAATAACTTTAACTAAGAAGCATGGAATACTAGATGGATTCTTGCTGATTCCAAAAATTGTAGCTTATAAGCCACTTCCTCAATTTTATCTATAATTCAAAATGGACCTATATAACGCACTCTCAGCTTTTGATTCTTTCTCAAAGTTTCCTAGGATTTCCAATACGGTTGTATTTTCACTAGAACTCAATCACGTACTTCAAACGATATATCTCTCATTTTCTTATCAGCTCGCACCTTCATTACTTGTTGAGTTATTCTTAAATTTTCCTTTAATTCCAGCAGTATTGTATCCCTTTGCAACAGTTGTTGATGTAATTAGTAGGCTCGGTCCCTATGGCCACATACCTTGTAAACATGGGAGGATTTCCCATTGTAGCTGCTGCAAAAAGGAGTGTTCAGGTTCAAACCAAGCCAGAGACATCAATTGAGATAAATCATCAGCGATCTGATTATCTTTTCCTGGCTTGTATTTAATCTTGAAGTCATAACCTACAAATTTGTGTAACGAAGCTTGTTGTTCACGTATTTGTAAGGACCGGTCCATTAAACTCTTTAAACTTCCTTGATGTAATGGCATAAAATTTCGGAGCGTATGCAGATTGTTTATGCATTTTATAAGCCATTTTCTTTGAGAAAAAAGCTACCGCATGACCCCTTTGACTTAACACGACACCAATACCAGTCCCTGATGCATTAGTTTCCAGTATAAATGGTAATTTAAAGGCTAACACAATAGAAGTAGTGACAACTTCTTTGCACAAGTACAACCTTTGTTGCTTCATTCCATCTGAATGTTTATTTCTTCAACAAATTTGTCTAAGGGTCAGCTATAAACCTTTGATAATAACCAATAAGACATAAGAATCCTCCAAATTACTTTAAATTCAAAGGTGTGTAACCTCATTCTCTTTTGCGGACTCAACTTCCAATATGACTCTTTCTTTTGTTGACTTCATAACATAACAGTGTTGGAACACGGGCTACAAGTTGAGATGACTTTAGTCTTATATAAAAGAAATTTCAAATTGTTCTAAGACTTTGTAGAATGATTTACATATTCAATACTCTTATTTTTCACTTTTTATATTCCAAATCATCTTCTATTTTTCCACCTAATAATTCAACATGCATTCAATTTTTTCAGTGAAATTTGTTTTATAAAATTCAACATCATATACTGTGACACCCCGCTTTTATTCAAATATTAAATAAGTGAGAATTTAATTATTTAATTAATTAAAGTCTTAAGTATTAATTTTATTTGGATTAATTGGATCATTTAATAAAGAAGGATTGGAGGTGTGCAGAGTAATTAGTGAGTATGAGGAGTAAATTACTCTACTTTACTAATTATTATTATTTTATTTTATTGGAATAAATAAAGGAACATTAGAAGGAATATAAAAAGGAAAGGAAAGGAAAAATAGTTTTTTGGGAGAAAAGTCATTTTACGTAGAATTGGAGAAAGAAGAGAAGAGAGGAAAAGCCGACGCCGAGAGGAAATCAAGAAACATTGCGAGGTAAGGGGTGATTTCGTTCGGTTAATATGTTTTATGGGTTTTGGGAATCATAGGGATAATTGGGTATGTTAGGAAGTTTGAATTTTGATGATTATAAGTTATAAGAATAAACTCTATTTTGTATCGGTGTTTGGAATTAGGATCATTAGTATGTCAAATAATTGATAGGGATGAATAAACCATGTTGTGTGATGTTATAATGGTGTGAAATGATTATGAAATGGTGTTCCTAATGTCCCAATTCGTATTAGTAAGTTTGAAAATGATAAAGAATACAAAATGCTGTCAAAAGTTGCAGAAAATACTGATACAAGACGTGGGAACCGGTTCCCTGTGGGGAGGAACCGAGTTCCCAGTGTTAAAATTGGCAAAACTGGGATTTTTTACACTCAGGAACCGGTTCCTGTATGGGTAGGAGCCGGGTTCCCATACAAAAACCAGGGAGCGAGGATTTTTAACTTTCAGGAACCGGTTCTTGTATGGGTAGGAACCGGGTTCCATGTGTATTTTTCCAAATTTTCTAAAACTTCAAAAATTCATATTTTCTAAACCGTAACTCCGATTCGAGTGTCGTTTTCGGCATTATTTCTTAAATTTCAAATACTACCTTTTGAAAAGAGAAAAATATTATTTTGCTAAAATTATTTTAAAAATGGTTGAGCTCCCGATTTTTGAAAAGAGTGAGTAGTTAAGGATAACAGGGAACTATTACGAATGGTCTGAGTCACCGGATGAGATACTAATGATTACAATACTGTATTTTGATATTCATTTTGATTAAATGAGATGCATTGGTGAATTGACATGATGTGATTTATATTGATATCATGATATGTGAATTTGGTTTAGATTGTTTGACAAGTTGAATGGAGATTGACGTTCATGTGATGATTTCTTTTCCTTGTGGTTTATTCATGATTGGATTGGTATCATGTGTTATTGTTATTATATACTGGTGATAGTCTTACTGATTGAAGAGTAAGCGGGCATGTTTATGCTTTGTGATAATTTAATTCATGATTATGTTGTTATCATGTGATAGATTGGTATTGGCATTTATGTGGAATTATGTTGTTATCATATTCCGTTGAATTGATGTTGCATGCTTTTATGATGCATGCATGAGCATTTGTTAAATTGGTTCATTCCCATTGTGGAAGTGAATCGGCGAGCCAATAGATTTACCGGTTCGAGGTAGTGAGGCTAGATTCTTGACCCGGTGGTTATGGGCGAATCATGGATTGGATTCTTGACTCGTGTTCGGGCGAATCATGGATTTACATCTTTCCACATGTAAACGGAGCGTGTGTGACTTGGTTCACGTTTTGGTACCACATGCATAGAGTCCGCATTGCATATGGGATTGTAACATGTTAGGATGGTTTCCAGTGTTGCAATTTCCATTGTTTGTTATATACATGTTCATTGTGTGAACCGCCTTGTGAATTGATTATGATTTGTGCTTGGTTAATGGATTAATGTATCCGCTTATTCGTTGTATTCTAAAACGATAATGCATGTTATATTGAATTGAGATCTCACCCTTACTTTAACAATTTCGATCCGGTGATTAGTCTTGGAGTTGGTGAGGATAGCTCTAGAGTCGAGTTTAGTTAATCTAGTCCGCGTGTCGTTGTCGTGCTCGTAGATGTAACACTGGGAAACGGCTTGAATCCTTTAATGGATATTTTGAATAACTTTGAATTATGTTGACTTATTATCCGGAATAATTGTTGAGGGATGTATTCGGATTTTGGTTATGTTTTCATTTCACCGATAAACATGACGTTGAGTATGATTTATTAATGATTTATTCCTCAGTGAAGGCATGACACATGTTTGGAAAATTTTTATGATTTAAATTGTGACGCCTCTTAATTGTGATTGAAACTCTGATATTAATTCTATAAAACGCGGGTAAATAGAAGGGGGTGTTACAATAGTGGTATCAGAGCATAGTCGGTCGTTGTGACCAGTGCCTTAATGTCATTATCCCTTTGTACACGACAAGTGTGTACAACACTGTCGGCACTTGTTACTTTTCTGATTGATTATTGCAGGAGTAGTGTGGAACTAAGTGGGGGAGAAGAGATGCTTCCCGGATATGTTCCGATTGTAAGTCATTGGTACGAGTGGTTAGAGCTGTTGGAATCGTTGGACCATGAGTCATAGTTGGAAGTGCAAAAAGGTGAGTACGATTCTGAGAACAGAAAGTGTTGGTAATGATGGTTTATACTTCAGTATGATTATCGAATGTCTATTGACAAATTGAGGACTTGATCACCCTTAATCTCTTGTTGATAGTAGACGGAATCGTATTGGATGGTATACAATTGTCTTACTATCTAAATGGGGCATAAAGTGATGAATATGAATGAAGTGTGGTAGAAGCTTGTGAACCATATGAGTAGATGAAGACTCTAATAAGGATAATGAATTAAGATGGATGATCAGAGTTACGTAGTTGTTAGTGATGGTGTGGTGTTTATGTCGTATTCTTCGACGGAAGTGAAAGGAAAATCTAAGAGCGATGAATTACCGGTAGTGAAGAATTGTTTTGAGATTGTTCCGAGTAAGTCGGATTGCCAGTGGTGGATGAATTTCCAGGTGTGTTGACTACAGGCAATTGAATAAAGTGACGACCAAGAATCGGTATCCATTGCCGAGGATTGATGATTTGATGGATCAGTTAGTTGGAGCTTGTGTATTTAGTAAAATTGGTCTGAGGTCTGGATATCATCGATTTGTGGCGGAGGATATTCGTAAGACCGCATTTAGGACGGGGTATGGATAATGGTGTCCCGCTTAGGTGTGAGTTCTAATGTCCCCGAATAATATCGACTCATCGTTTGAGCAAGATGTTGGATTAGCTTGAGGCTATTCTTGGGTTGAATGTTTGAAGTTAAACCAAGTGATTATGAATCGCTTTGATGAGTCGATGCATATTCTTGGCCTAGAAGATATTTGGTAATTAAGAAGGATGACTCTTAGAGATGAAGTCGGTGTGGAATGTTGCAACACTTCCGGTTGATCGCGGTTGTCGGTGAGTTACCTCTTTGTGTTCTTGAAAAGATTAATTGTGTCGTCAATGGGTGATATAAAGTATGCAATGATGTGGATTGGTTATTGGAATTGTAACTTGACGCAATTAATCATGGTGAATGATGTGTGTTACGGTATGTTAAAGTTAGGACCTCAAATTTTGTATTCTATGATGTTTTGGGATTTTCACTCTCGGGTGAAAAATCGATTACTATCACAGGAATTGATTTCCGACAACATTTTTCAAAACTTGTAAAATCCATAATTTGAGTTTTGGATGTCCGATTTGAGTTTCGTTTGAAGTGTTGGAAAGATAATGTGATGAACCTTGTTTTAAAATGGTTCCAGACCGTAAGTAATTTATTTATCGTGTAGTAATGTTTGAGGAGAGTCGGAGTTGTTGTTAATGTCGTTCTGGGTACAAAACTTATTTCTATGACACCGATCAAGACGTCAACCTTAGAGATAGGAAATTGAAGAAGCTATTGGAAGTGCTCAGAGAAATAGATTTGTAAAACCATGTGTATTGTTTTAGGGATTCTGATTGTGAGAAAGGATTCCAAGAGTTGAAGAGGAGGTTGACTAGTGCTCCGATTCTAATTTTTCCGAATCCGGCAGAATCTTTCGTGGTGTATGGTGAAGCGTCACTGATGGAATTAGGTGGTGTTCTGATGCAAGATAGGCAGGTTGTGACTTATGCTCCAAGATAGTTGAAGATTCATGAAGGGAATTATCCGACTCATGATTTAGAGTTGGCAGCTGTTGTGTAATTATGGAGGCATTATCTGTATGGTTCACGGTTTGAAGTGTTCAGTGATCACAAGAGCCCGAAGTATCATTTTATCAGAACAAGTTGAATATGAGGCAGAGAAGGTGGTTAGAATTCCTCAAAGATTATGATTTCGGTTTGAATTACCATCCTGGTAAAGAAAACGTTGTGGCAGATGCGTTAAGCAGGAAGTCCTTGCATATGTCGATGTTAATGGTTCGTGAATTGGATTTAGTGGGACAATTCAGAGACTTAAGTTTGATATGTGGAACTACTCAGAATAGTGTGAAATTGGGCATGTTGAAGCTGACTAGTGGTATCTTGGAAGAGATTCGAAATGGACAGAAATCTGATGTTGGTTTGGTGGATAAGCTGACATTGATTAACCAAGGTCAAGGAGGCGAGTTCCGAATTGACGAGAATAACGTTATGAGACTTGGTGATAGAGTGTGTGTTCCGGATGTTGCTGAGATCAGAAAGAGTATCTTGGAATAAGGACATCGAAGTGGGTTGAGTATTCATCCTGGTGCTACTAAGATGTATCATGATTTGAAGAAATTATTTTGGTGGCCTGGAATGAAAAAGGAAATTTGTCGAGTTGTGTATGCGTGTTTGGTTTGTCAGAAATCAAAGATTGAACATCAGAAACCGTCGGGATTGATGGAACCGTTGTTCGTTCCGGAATGGAAATGGGATGGCATTTCTATGGATTTCGTGTCTGGTTTGCCGAGGACAACGAAGAACTGTGATTCTATTTGGGTTATTGTCGACCGATTGACAAAGTCTGCTCACTTTATTCCGATAGGAATGGATTATCCGATGGAGAGGTTGGCAGAATTGTATGTTGAGAGGATTATAAGTTTGCATGGTATTCCGTCTAGCATTGTGCCGGGTAGAGATCCGAGGTTTACTTCTAAGTTCTGGACAGGATTGCAGGAAGCTCTGGGTACTAAGTTACGATTGAGTTTCGCATATCATCCACAGACAGATGGTCAGACGGAGAGGACGATTCAGTCGTTGGAAGATTTGTTAAGAGCTTGTGTGTTAGAGAAGGGTGGAGCTTGGGATAGCTACCTACCGTTGATAGAGTTTACCTACAATAATAGTCTCCATTCGAGTATTGGTATGGCTCCGTTTGAGGCATTGTATGGTAGGAGGTGTCGTACGCCGCTGTTATGGTACGAATCTGGAAAAATGTTGTGATTAGACCAGAGATTGTTCAACAAACTTCAGAAAAGATCAAGATGATTCAGGAGAAGATAAAGGCTTCTCAGGGTTGTCAGAAAAGTTATCATGATAGGAGGAGGAAAGATCTTGAGTTTAGTGAAGGAGATCATGTATTCATGCGAGTTACTCCAATGACTGGTATTGGGCGAGCTTTGAAGTCAAAGAAGTTGACTCTGCGCTTTATTGGTCCGTTTCAGATTATCAAGAGAGTTGGGAAAGTTGCTTATCGGATTGCTTTACCGCCATCACTTGCGAATTTGCGTGATGTTTTCCATGTATCTCAGTTGAGGAGGTACATTGCGGATCCGTCTCATGAGATTCAAGTAGATGATGTACAGGTACGAGATAATTTGACTGTTGAAGTAGTGCCTGCGCGAATTGAGGATCGGAAAGTGAAGCAACTACGAGGTAAAGAGATAGCACTGGTACGAGTAGCTTGGGGAGGACCAGCTGAAGGAATGTCACTTGGGAATTGGAGAGTCAGATGAAGGACTCGTATCCCGAACTTTTCGTCTAAGGTATGTTTTCGAGGACGAAAACTCTTTTAGTGGGGGAGAGTTGTGACACCCCGATTTAATTCAAATATTAAATAAGTGAGAATTTAATTATTTAATTAATTAAAGTTTTAAGTATTAATTTTATTTGGATTAATTGGATCATTTAATAAAGAAGGATTGGAGGTGTGCAGAGTAATTAGTGAGTATGAGGAGTAAATTACTCTACTTTACTAATTATTATTATTTTATTTTATTGGAATAAATAAAGGAACATTAGAAGGAATATAAAAAGGAAAGGAAAGGAAAAATAGTTTTTTGGGAGAAAAGTCATTTTACGTAGAATTGGAGAAAGAAGAGAAGAGAGGAAAAGCCGACGCCGAGAGGAAATCAAGAAACATTGCGAGGTAAGGGGTGATTTCGTTCGGTTAATATGTTTTATGGGTTTTGGGAATCATAGGGATAATTGGGTATGTTAGGAAGTTTGAATTTTGATGATTATAAGTTATAAGAATAAACTCTATTTTGTATCGGTGTTTGGAATTAGGATCATTAGTATGTCAAATAATTGATAGGGATGAATAAACCATGTTGTGTGATGTTATAATGGTGTGAAATGATTATGAAATGGTGTTCCTAATGTCCCAATTCGTATTAGTAAGTTTGAAAATGATAAAGAATACAAAATGCTGTCAAAAGTTGCAGAAAATACTGATACAGGACGTGGAAACCGGATCACTGTGGGGAGGAACCGAGTTCCCAGTGTTAAAATTGGCAAACCGAGATTTTACACTCAGAACCGTTCTGTATGGTAGGAACCGGTTCCCATACAAAACCAGGAGCGAGGATTTTAACTTTCGTGAACCGTTCTGTATGGGTAGGAACCGGTTCCATGTGTATTTTCCAAATTTTCTAAAACTTCAAAATTCATATTTTCTAAACCGTAACTCCGATTCGAGTGCTTTGCATTATTTCTTAAATTTCAAATACTACCTTTGAAAAGAGAAAATATTATTTTGCTAAAATTATTTTAAAATGGTTGAGCTCCGATTTTTGAAAAGAGTGAGTAGTTAAGGATAACAGGAACTATTACGAATGGTCTGAGTCACCGGATGAGATACTAATGATTACAATACTGTATTTTGATATTCATTTTGATTAAATGAGATGCATTGGTGAATTGACATGATGTGATTTATATTGATATCATGATCTGTGAATTTGGTTTAGATTGTTTGACAAGTTGAATGGAGATTGACGCTGTGATGATTTCTTTTCCTTGTGGTTTATTCATGATTGGATTGGTATCATGTGTTATTGTTATTATATACGTGATAGTCTTACCGATTGAAGAGTAAGCGTTTGGCATGTTTATGCTTTGTGATAATTTAATTCATGATTATGTTGTTATCATGTGATAGATCGGTATTGGCATTTATGTGGAATTATGTTGTTATCATATTCAGTTGAATTGATGTTGCATGCTTTTATGATGCATGCATGAGCATTTGTTAAATTGGTCCATTCCCATTGTGCGGAAGTGAATCGCGAGCCAATAGATTTACCGGTTCGAGGTAGTGAGGCTAGATTCTTGACCCGGTGGTTATGGGCGAATCATGGATTGGATTCTTGACTCGTTCGGCGAATCATGGATTTACACCGCCTTTCCACATGTAAACGGAGCGGTGTGTGACTTGGTTCACGTTTGGTACCACATGCATAGAGTCCGCATTGCATATGGGATTGTAACATGCTAGGATGGTTTCCGTTGCAATTTCCATTGTTTGTTATATACATGTTCATTGTGTGAACCGCCTTGTGAATTGATTATGATTTGTGCTTGGTTAATGGATTAATGTATCCGCTTATTCGTTGTATTCTAAAACGATAATGCATGTTATATTGAATTGAGATCTCACCCTTACTTTAACAATTTCGGATCTGGTGATTAGTGCTTGAGTTGGTGAGGATAGCTCTAGAGTCGAGTTTAGTTAATCTAGTCCGCGTGTCAGTGTCGTGCTCTGGTAGATGTAACACTGGGGAAACGGTTGCTTGAATCCTTTAATGGATATTTTGAATAACTTTGAATTATGTTGACTTATTATCCTGGAATAATTGTTGAGGGATGTATTCAGGATTTTGGTTATGTTTTCATTTCCGCTGATAAACATGACGTTGAGTATGATTTATTAATGATTTATTCCTCAGTGAAGGCCTCTTAATTGTGATTGAAACTCTGATATTAATTCTATAAAACGCGGGTAAATAGAAGGGGGTGTTACATATACCACCACTTTTATTTCATATTTGTATTTTCTTTTATATTTTTTTAACTAAAATTGATTTTTTTTTTTTGTGTCCAAATGAAATGAACAAGTCTCTATTTCTAGAAAAAATGATGAATTTTGGTGAAGATAAAGATAAATAAAAAATTAATTTATTATAAAATAATTGAACTCAAATAATTAACATGAGATAAAAATCTAAACATTCACAACAACCAATAATATTTTACAAAATATTTTATGTGTCCTTAGTCCCTCCTCATTCAATATGTTATATGTTTTCAACATCAATTAATTCATCTAATTTTCAACACTTCATTCAACATCTCATTGCAAACATTCAACTATTTTTTTTCCAACATCTCATGTGGATAATCTAAGAGCATAAATATCGTTACCTCATCACCGTTCCTACAAATTTACGAATGCTACTTTATCATAAGATAATGAGTATTTGGTAAAGTGTATTATTGGTTAGAACATAAATATCGGTAGATTTACTAAAAAATGTGTCATGAACAAATGGATAATTAAGTGAAAATGAGTTCTTTAGTTTGAGCTAGTTGTTTACTCCATAAACGATTCTTTTCCTTTCTTATGTGCTAAATTTAATTATATAATAGTATTAAAATGGAGTATATTGTGTGGTTTGGTCGGATCAATGTTAATTTTTTTTATTAATTACATGGATATTTGAAAAATTAATTGAGTTGTTTAAATGAGTTAGAAGTGGGGAAATTTTCTCCTCATCCCCAAAATAAACATGCTATCCCTTAAATAAAATTATTCCAAAATTATCCTAGTTAAAATTTCCGATAATTTTTTTTAAAAATTTTTGAAATATTTTCTTTAAAAACTTTGAAATATACTAAAATTTTTGATAATTGACTGAAAATTTTAGAAATTTCTTAAATTTTTTTATAAAACCCAATTTTTTTAAATTTCGTGATTTTTCACAAAAGCATAATGGTAAAATTGTACATTTGGGATGAAATGTATAATCGGTGAGGGTGACATGATAAATTCTCTTAGAAGTGTAGTATAATATAAAAAAATTGTGTGAGACTCATTTAAAGAATTCAAGTGAGTATAATGGATATGAATGCTCTTAGTTTACAATTGTTTATTTGTTCAGAAAAGTTTTTACATTGGTTTATTGATTTATGTAAGTCACTTGATTATAAAACAAAAATTGTTAGATGAATCGTAAAAGTGGGATATATTGTGGGATCTATTTTAGAATTTTTGAGATAGTTGAAAAAAAATAATTGAGTTGTTAAAAAAAGAAGTGAAAATGTGATATAATATAAAAAATTGAAAGAGTTATATTAAAAGAACACAAATGGATTTCATGGATGTGGATGCCTAAATATTATAGTAAGGTTTTGTGGCACACAAACCTATAAGGCATAGTTGATAAAATAAAGATGAATGTTGTTTGAATATCCAATATTTTGTCTTCAACTTTTTTTATTTTATACACTTATATGAATTTCAATAATACATTATTACATATCTAAGAATTATAGTACTTTAGTATATTTCTTACACCCAAATTTAAGTGGAAAAAAATAATTTCTTTAAAATCAATATGTTCATTAAAAACTTAAGAACAAAACAAATTTTTATTAGAATATACACTATGATTATAATGTTGAGTAATGAAGAAGACGAAGAATATTTAAAAATAATAATAATTTAATTACATGAAAGAAGGACAAACTTAATAATATATTTTGAAATGTTGCAGAATAAAATGATTTTTAGGTTAAAATTAGTGCATCGTAAACTTGTTTTACATGATTATTTAATAGAATTATAATATTCTATACTCATTTTAAATTAAAAATATAATTTGATTAGATATTGATTTTCAATGTCACACTCCTTTTTCTTTTATATGTTGAGAGATCAAATTAAAATCAAAGACAATACAGTACAGACACTAAAAAAGAGTATTTAAACTCAATTGAATTATCTCATCCCCTACAATCAAAATACAGCACGATGGTGTATAAAGTTGTTAATAGATGAATTAGATGGATTTTGTTTTTAACGAATGTATTAGATTAAATATATATAAAGAAAGTTTCAATAAATTATAATGGATTAATAAATTATTTTTACCAATTTATTAATCATCTAATCCATATTCATTTCATCTATCCATTTTATCATTCCTACCACCATGGTGTACGGTAAAATTTATTCTTCCTATTATCTTATTACTTTTTCATATGCTTTAGAAAATGTGCCTCAATCAAAATGAAATATGGAGAACGGTGTAGAAAAGCTAATGTCAAAATATCATTGCTCAAAAACAAATTGTCGTGATCTATACAAATAGCATGATCAATATCCTCACTTTACTTATCTTCTCCGTTCAGTTACAATCAATCCATAACATCAAGGTCGCTTTCTATTGATTACAACAACAAAAAAACAGTCGTGTACTATTATTAAATTATAATTATTATCAATTAAGTTTTTAATTTAAGAAAAATAATAATTATCAGTTATGTTAATTTAATTTTGGCTTAAATTTTTTAAAACAATAGTCCGATACTCCGATAAGAAATTATCAATATTTCAAATCATCTAATAACATGTTTGGATTAATTTTAAAAAAATTTAAAATCAATTTTAAAGATGTAGAATTGATTATGAACGATTTTAAATTATCTATTTTATCAAAATAAAATAGATTTTGCCTCCGAAATTAGTTCTACTTGAAACTAAAATTTATAATTTTATTTTCAAAATTAATTTTTCACATAATTATAACTAAACATAAATCAATTTTATGAAACTTAATTCTAATAAAATTTATTCTATCGAACTCAATAATATTAAAATCAAATATATTCATCATCAATCCAACTATCCTAAATAATTGCAGTATAAGGTTATTTTACACCTTCACACAAAACTTGGCACAGATATAATATCAAGAATTTAACTAAAATAGTAATATCTCACACAAAGCTTGTTGCTGAGATATAATATTAAAAATTTAATAAAAACAATTATATTATCAATTAATCATAAATATTAAATTTTGATTTTTTTCTTAATCACATTTAAAATATTATTTATAATAATTATGCATGAGTAAAAGTTTTTACAAGTAGATATCAATTAATCTCTAATATTAAAATTTTTGGTTTATCCTCTATAATTTTTTTTTGTAAAAGTAAGCTTGCAAATTTAACACATTTTGGTCTTAAAGTCAAAATTCAAAAGTTTCTTAAGAATTTTTTTGTCAGATTTACTTGCGAATTATCTTACCGTTTTCAAAATCTAACAATTTAGTTGTTAAAGTCAAAATCCGCAGAATTTCCTACAGATTTTCTTTCGGATTTATCTCCGAATTTTGACTTTAAAAACTAAATTTTTAGATTTTTTAAATGGTAAGATAATCTGCATGTAAATTCGAAAAAAAATCTGCAGAAAAATTGCGGATTTACCTACGAATTTTTAATTTAAAGACTAAAATATTAATATTTTAAAAAAACAATATTATTTTTATAAAAAGAAAATTACAAGGTGGTAAATAAAAAATATTCTATATTATAACCGGAGAGAAAAGTGGTAATTTTACTAGATATTTCACAAAATATGCGTGGCTGAGATATAGTAGTACAATAAAGGAGTGCTAGTATCACTTTTCTTTTCTCTCTCATATTCATTTTGTATTCTGTAACAACTCTTGGCTTTGAAGTTAATCAAGCTTCACAAATTCCAACTTGACCATAAAAAAGTGACTAATACACTCATTATCACTCTTTCTTACATTAGTCTATAAATTGAGCTTCACCCATTGTTGTTTTTCATAAAATTGTTTTTTGTTTATAATTTTAACGTTATTTTCTGTTTCTGTTTTGAAACAAAACAAGGATGAAAACAACATGCAGCAGTGTCTGTTTGGTGTTACTTCTTCAATTTTATCTGAGCATTGTGTTGACAATTTCAGCACCAGAAAGTGGCATTGTAACAGAAATTCCAGGTTTCAATGGAACAATACCTTCTAAGCATTATGCTGGGTACGTAACTGTGGATGAAAGTCATGGAAGAAACTTGTATTACTATTTTGTTGAGTCACAAGGTAAACCTTCTCAGGATCCAGTGGTTCTTTGGCTTAATGGTGGACCTGGTTGCTCTAGCTTTGATGGCTTCGTCTATGAACATGGTAACTATTCTTATTATTATGCTTTATTTTTATGTCTATTTACTTGATTGTTATGTTTAACCTAACCTCAAACAACAGAGAAAATGCTGTTCTAGGAATTTGTATTTTGAATGAAGAGTGTGTGGAATGGTTATGTCTATGTTTTTGTTAGTTTTTCTGGCATTGTAAATTGTAATTCAGTTTATAAATCATGTTGCAATTGATTATGCTTTTCAGGTCCTTTCAATTTTGAAGCAGCAAAGACTAAGGGAAGCTTGCCAACTCTGCATCTCAATCCATACAGCTGGACCAAGGTATTGATTTTTTTGAACTTTGTTGAATTTTGAAAGGGGGGGATGATTTCTTCTCGTAGTTATGTTTTGTAAATCTGTGTTGTTTATGATTCTGATTTTGCGTTATAGGTTTCCAGTATTATATATTTGGACTCTCCGGCTGGTGTTGGATTTTCATACTCTAAGAATGAAACTGATTATGTAACCGGAGACATAAAGACTGCGATAGATTCGCATGCCTTTCTCCTTAAGGTAGTTAAAGAAATGTCTGGAGACTTTGATGTATTATTTGAACCGGTAAATATGTGTTCTCATCGATTTTCTTTCTCTTATGACAAAACTAGTGGTTTGAACTATATCCCGAGTTCCTTTCCAATCCTTTCTTCATTGCTGGAGAGTCATATGCCGGAGTTTATGTGCCAACACTTGCCTATGAAGTAATGAAAGGTACAACTTTGTGTCCTTAAAGTAATTAATCAATGTGTTTGAATTGTTAGTAATGTTGGCTTTCTTGATTTTCTACAGGAATTGATGCGGATGTGAAGCCCAAACTGAATTTTAAGGTCGTATATTTTTAAGTGCTCAGATCATTGTTTTTAAGTCTTTAATAACTGCAAGCTGAAAGTCGTTGTGTGCAGGGTTACATTGTTGGAAATGGTGTAACAGATGAACTAATTGATGGCAATGCTCTTGTTCCCTTTGTACATGGGATGGGTCTTATCCCAGACGAATTGTTTGAGGTGAAAATAAAACCGTTAAGAGCACATTTGGAACTTTATATTTTGTTTGAAACCTATGTTGTCTTGTAAGTACGTTTCTTCAAGTCACGGTGCATTTTGTTGCAGGACGCTAACCGCGAATGTAACGGGAATTTCTATAACTCACTCAGTGATAATTGTACAAACAAGCTTGCAAAAATTGACGAGGTGATTTAACTATATTGCAGTGCCGAGATCAAATGAACTAAATGAATTTGACGCTAATTGATTGTTCTTGCTATTTTTAGGATATTGCTGGGTTGAACATATATAACATTCTAGAACCATGCTACCATGGCACTGAGGCAGACAAGATTATCACTACTTATGCTAAGTTGCCGTCTAGCTTCCGGAAGTTAGGTGAAACTGAGAAACCTCATCTTGTGAGAAAGAGAATCTTCGGTCGTGCTTGGCCCTTAAGAGCACCTGTCAGAGACGGAATCGTACCCACTTGGGCTCAACTTACCGATAGCAACAATGTTCCATGCACAGTATGTTTCTTTACTACTATCTAAGGTCTATATTTACCTTTTAATATCTACTTCTTAGTTCTTAGCTACTAATTGATTTCATTGCTTCAAAATTCGTGATTTTTCTTCATTCTATTTTATTGTGTCATATTTGCTTTGATCAAATACTGCCGGGTTTTTACAAATAAGATATGATCATAACCAATTTTGTAGTTGATATTGCTATATTACCTTTCATTGTTTGGCAAGTAACAAGATCTAACAATATCTTTAGGACGGCACCGTTGCATATGCATGGTTGAACAATGAAGAAGTCAGGAAGGCAATTCACGCTGCAGAGGTGAGGTTTTTTGTATGGTACATCTACTTTTGATGTCAAAGCACTAAATTATGATACTTTTGGTGAAACAGAAAAGTGTGGTCAGTAGTTGGGATTTATGCACAGACAAAATTCTCTTCGATCATGACGCTGGAAGCATGATTAAGTACCACAAGAACCTAACTTCCAAAGGTTACCGAGCTCTTATATTCAGGTGAATATCAAGCATTACAGTATTAGGTTTTCTTGATGATTGCTTTAGTGAAGGCATCTTCTTTTGCAATTGATATAAACATTAAAAGTTTCTGTGTTTCTTGCAGTGGTGATCATGACATGTGTGTTCCATTTACGGGGAGTCAAGCATGGACAAGATCGATTGGATACAAGATTGTTGATGAATGGAGGCCTTGGTTATTCAATGGTCAAGTTGCTGGGTATCTACCATCATTTCCCTCTTATCTTATCATACTATTTAATGAAAAGATTTCAAATTGAGTTGCCTCAAACTTCAGGATATGACAATCTTGATTATAAATTGAGTTGCTTATCTTTTATTTTTTGCTGCAGATTTACTCAAGGATATGACAACAATCTTACTTTCCTGACCATAAAGGGAGCTGGGCATACTGTTCCAGAATATAAGCCACAAGAAGCATTGCAATTTTACAAACGTTTTCTTGCTGGATCGCCAATATGAGAAAGAGATAGTAATACTGCCATGGATTTTCTATGAGCTATATGATTTATGCCTTTATGAAAAGACGAGATGTTATATTTTTATATTATGTGTACCTCTCTAATTTATTACTAGATTTACATACTTTTCAATTTTTTTATGCTTGATGTGAGGCTGTGGCAGTTAGATTATTGTTCTATGAGAACTCGAATTTGAATATTGTCTGAAATAATTTATGGTTAAAATTTACTACTTATTTTTTGGCAGAACTCTTGTTTATCATGAGCTATTATTTCTCAATTAGATGAGACAAGTTAAGAAAAAAAAGTGAGTGAGAGATTAAATATTACAAAAGGATAACAGAGTGAGTGAACACATTCTTTGAACAAATTAACTTAATATGTTATAAGACACTCCTCTTTCCATGATTCCATCTTCTTGATCCAGAACTAGGCATCTTAGGATACAAAATAGTATGATCAATTTTTGTTGGGACGCGCCTATTCTTGAGCTTAGGATCTTTATTTCTTTGCAAGATCCTTATCTGAATCTCCTTTAGTTCTTCTTTGAACTCAGCAAATCTATTCTGAACAATTTCATTATCTATCCAACCATGTGATGGTTGACATCTCAACAAGTACATTTCATCATAAGCATTTTTTGAGAGCAAATCTACCAATGCTAAACCAAGATTCGTCTCAAACCTATCAGGTAACATCTTCATGAAGAACTTATCAGGATCCTTAAGGAACTCACCGAACTCAACTGTTCCTTCTATTGGAATAAACTTCCTGCATAGTGTGGGAGACTTATCATTGTGTGAATGTTTTTGGTGGTTTATGACTGCATGGCGTGCCGAAGCAATCCATATAAGAGTTGTTATTGCTTCTACAAGATTTGAGAGCGTTGTCATTTTGTACCACCATGTCTCATTGTGGTTGTCACCATGACCAATAGATCGAATCTCTGACCACCATGCTTGGAGTTCTACATCCGCTACAATGGCGTCATTGCCTTTGTAGAAGAATGAGCAGAAGTCATTGACCCATGATTTTATGGCAGCCCATATTTCAAGTCCATCAATGGCATAGGGATAGTCCAACATGAGAAGTTGAATCCCATTTGGGTTGTTCTCATCTAGGCTTTCTACAGCCATGCCCCTACAAAATCGATAATCTATTATTAGAATCTTACGATACATGTTAGTCGTATCATGATCCACTAGCTATAATAGTTTCAACGTACCTTTTGAGAAGATTAGAAGGAAGTCCTTGTTCGATAAATTTCCACTCTTTATAGAGATCACAAGTTATTTGCATACAGGTTTCGCCAGGAAATAATATTTTCTCAAGAATTCCTCCAGAGTTAATAAGGATATGCCTATTCAAGGCATTTATGTGCATGGTGTCTTTGAAATGAGGACTCAATAACTTATGGATTGGATGCATGACACTCAGCCTTCTTTTAGTAGCAAGGATAAATGGTTCAACAACTGCATGTGTGTATAACCTGAAAAACTTTTCATTGCAGAATAATTAAGTGACACAAATAGCACTAAAATAGAGTGAGTCTTAGGTACCAATTATCATATTTTATATTGTTATTTATCTCCCTTTATAGTTGTGTAATTGTTTTACACATAAGTTCAATCACATTTTACTATTATGTCACGTTATATTAGTTCATAATGCATCTCCACAAAAATCTATATAGTGAAATACTCTATAACACTGACATTTTTTATCACCTAAATGATACTGTGAATATATTCTAATTATTATCGATGTCAATGTGTTAGTGTCGTGTCTGGTGTCTGTGTCAGTGTTTCATAGGTAATATATCTTTGGAAGTAAAGTTTGTTATATGAGCTCTAGGACCTTAGTAGTTGAGATTGAATAATAAAGGTTTTAACTCACCAATGGCTAACTAGTAGATGGTAAAAAGCATCATTAGCTAAAACATGAGCTTTGGCAAGCTGCCAAAGTGCTGCTTGTGTCCCTTGCTTTGATGGAAGAAAAATTCTATGGATTTCAAGAGATAGAGATGATCCAGGCAAACTGAGTTCTATTGCTAGTGGCTTAAGCATGCCATCACTTCTTAAAAATAGAAGTGTCCTTGATGCATAAGCACATACCCCATTTGCATTTATTCTGTTCAAATATGGCATGAGATAGTCATGGTGATCCAACATGAATATTCTTCCTTGCTCCAAAGCCTAACACAATTTTGCAGGGAAAGAGCAAAAAAACAATTAAGTTCTTCATCCTAGATTAGGGTACATAACTAGAAATACAAGCGTTCTATATTGTTGTTACTTACCTGAGGAAGTGTCCATCCTTCAAGCATCTGCTCTATGGTTGATTGTTTTATTGAACTTTGTACTCCATATTTGTTTTGAGGTGGAAATGTCTTGAAAGGTAAATAGAAACCAATGACAATTAGGCCAAAATTGTGAGTTTAAATAAGTTCGTGGTTACACAACTATAGATTTTATGACGGTATGGAAGCAAATTATTTCTAAAGCACGGTTTATAAATCACGAGTGTATGAGTTACCATCAAGCACTGGATTCTGACAGGGTGAGTTCCTGCAAGCATTTGTCGTCCAAACTCCATGTCATCATTCCAAGCCCACTCATTTTCTGAAATGCATAAGATAACTCACAAAATGTCATACAAATCAAAATATCTACATACAAATCAAATTAAGCTCTTTTACCATATATGTTTTGAGGGATAGGAACATGCATCTGGTTTTCCTTGATTGCATGAGTTATTTCCTTTAAGTCCTCATTTGGCACCAATTTCTTTAAGTTTTCTCTGATCCATCCTTCTATTGTTTGGTTTCTATTGCTAGAGAGCATGTTAAGTATCTCTTCGAACGATTGAGCGCTTCTCGAACTTTGTTGAGGTAATGATTCTATCTTTGAAGATAGTAAATGTACTATGGCTTGGATAGAATTTGACTTGAGCTCCTTCAATTTGTTAGGACTAAATATCTCATCTGAAGGAACATATATGTCAAAATTTGTTGTTTGGGACCTTGAAGTACCTGATTTACTATTTTGTCGACCGGTTTTAACTCGACGTGGATATGGATATAACCTTGAACCTCCCAAGACAGGTCTAAAATGCTCCGAACCTTTATCAGGATCGCCGAGATCGTTGTAGTAGTCATAGTCATAGATTCTATCCCATTCTTTTCTTTCTCCCATTCCATCACCTCTCAATTTATCAAGCTCTTCATTTCTTAGTTCCAACAAAGCTCTAGGTGTTTGACTCAGAACATAGCACTGTCATGATTACACAAATTTCTGATTTCATGAATGTAACCACGCAAAATTAGCGAATAAATCAAGCATGTAAATGGAACTTACTCTATTTGAGAAGAAAAGTCTATCAAATTTAGTCTTCTTGATTGGATAAATCCAAGAATTGCAATCAAAGTGAATGATTCTATTGGTACAAGATTCAATAGATGCAGAAAGAAGATAGAATTTCTTGCTGTTTTTGTTTTGAATCACAAAAGCTCTCGGAGTTCCAAAATGTGCATCAACATGTAGCTTAATCTTATATGTCTTAATCTTGATTTGTGTATCATCAACTTCATCATGGTGATGTTTCTTGCTACCACATTCTTTAAAATATGCTTTTTCACTCAACCATCCTTTACCGGTATCTGCTCGATGAAATACAAAGAGTTTAAAACCGAAAAGGAAATACTAGATTATATTTTCAATCAAAAGAACATCGACAGTGTTAGTGTCTGAAATTTACTTACTAGGATCGACTTCTGTGCCGCTATAAATCTGAACAGAAATGAATTTTCCAGGTATTGATTTCTTCTGATTCAAGGTGATCACAAATTTTCCTTTCAGAGTTAGTTTTTGGACAGCTTGGCATATAGGATTGAAGTTTTGAACAATTTTGCTTTTAGTTGAAGAGCATTGCCACTTGGAGATACAAGAAGAAGGCTTTTTTGGGACTTCCATTCATGGAAATTTTCTTAGTGATAGTGTTTCTTTGTATATAAATCATGATTATTGAGTTTTGCAGCTGTTATTAGTTATGTTTGAAATTTGAATACTTGCCTTGTATTATAGATTTTGGAATCTGATACTTTGCTTGTCTTGAGATTTTGTTCTAGCTAAGAAAATTCTATGAACACATGTTAGTAGAAATCTTTGTACATATATTATGATGTAGCTTGTGAGTTAAGTAAAGTAAATGTTTATAAGTTATGCATGTGAATGTCTGGACAATCTAAGTGTGTTTATGCACCATAATACATTTTGATCATTTAGTTGCTTTAGATCATAAAACACTTGATACAATTGTTAAAAAATAAGAGGGTTGTCAATATCGATAATAGTGTTTGTGACGAACTTTAAACCAATTTCATGTGCTTTTTTCAAGGAAAAATGTTTATTTATCTCTATACTTGAAGGAGATTATCTAGTCGGACTTCTGAAGTACTAACATAATCTTTATAGTAGAATTATTTGGCCCAAGAGTTCGACGGCATTAAAGATGGATGACTTGCGTGACAAGTTACTAAAGATGGATAATTTGTAAAAAAATTATTTAATACATTTCAAAATCTATATTCTATATAATATATTAAATTCAATGCATCAAATATTATAGCAACACATCATCAATTATAACTCTAACACATCATCAAGTATAACTATAAAATTTGTCACGTCATTCTAAAGTCCTATGTGACACATCCCAAAATTCATTTTCATCATATACTTCTACAAATGGAAGTCACGGGTTCGAACCCTCGCAATGACAAAATAAGATATCATTTTGAACAAAATGATCTAACAAACCAATCATTAATCTAACTATGTGTATTGTAACGCCCGTTTTATTTAATATTATATTATATTAATATTTTTGAATTGCCGTTTGACGATTGTTTTGGCGACGAGAATAATTATATTAATTGATATATCTATTAAATATATTTGGCGACGATTCGTTCGGTCTGGATTTTATTCCGTTCGGTTCGGTAAAAATATTATTCGGACCGATATTTAATTCCCCGGAGTTATTTTAATTAATTGAGTTAAGGATATAATTAGATGTTATTAGTGTGTTAAGAATAGATAGGGGTGTGAGGAGCAATTTGATAGAATTGAGTTTTTCACTCTTGGCTAGTAAGACCACCATCTTATAAAAACACTTTCTTCACTTTCCTTCCAACATAACACCAAAAACACCAAAATAGAAACTTGGAAGAAAAAGAGAGGGCTTTGGTAGAAGGAGAAGAAGAAGAGCAAGGTTGGGTTGTAGGATCATCAAGAATCATCAAAGCTTTTGAGGTAAGGGGTTTGATTTCCATCTCATATAGTTAGTGTTTGATAGTTATAGTTTGGATTGGGGAAAAATTGATAGTTGGTTTATAGGGTTTTGGTTGGTTGATTGTTGAAATAGTTTAGAAAAGTTGGATTAGGAGTAGGGATTATGGGTGTGTTTCATTGCTAGTAGTAGAAATGAAAAATTATAAAATAGAAATGAAAAAGAAGGAAAAACTGTAACTGTTAGAAAAACTTAAAACCAGAAAACCAGAATACACAGGGAATAAGAAGATGGGGAGGGTGGCAATGGGGGAGGCGCCCACCTCACCATGAGGGGCGGACGTCCCCCTCTCTAGGGTGCACACCTCCATTCTTTGGAGGGCAAGGGACGTTCGTCCCTGTTGGCATGGAGGAAATGAAGCTGAAACGCGTTTTTCTGTATGCTGTATCTTAAGTTTTCTGTTTTCTGCAGAATTAGTTTTTCTGCAATATTCTTGCTAAGCCTCTGTTTGTTTTAATTTATCCTATTTCACCTAGTAAGACTTTATATCAACAAAATATAATTAGGACATAAGTTAGCCGATTAAATTTAGAACCCGATTATGTTCCGATTTTCCGATTTCGGTAAATTCGGCGACAGAGCAAGTTGCTCCGAATTCAACAAAAATTGACGTGCTAGCTAAGTTCGACGTGTCGAACATAGTGGTGAGGTTAATTTTTCGAAATTACGAGTTTTTATGAAACGACCCGAAATGGGCCAAATTACAGTTAAATTGAATCGGATTGCGTTTTAGTCAAATTAAGACACGTATGGACAATCCGATTTCTATGTTGACGATTATGATTAATGCTGATTATTAAGAATGACTTTCGCGACGATTATTGGTGTTTTGACTATTTTTCCGTTTTTGGAATTTGGCGAATTAATCGATAATGAGGTGGTGTGAATAAACATAATGTTTGTGACGGTGTATTTATTAATGAATACTTGTTGTTATGCGATGCGATGATATGTTTATTTGATGTGAATAAATATGACAACGTGGACTTTATGTCAATTTTGATGAGTGATGATGATGTGTTGTTGTGTTGTCTTTATTATTGAGTCACATACATTGCATTGGCGCCGAGGGCTTTTATGCCAAGCGACGAAGGCTTTTATGCCAAGCGACGAAGGCTTTTATGCCAAGCGACGATGGGCTTTATGCCAAGTGTTCCTAATTATGGACAAAGCGATGGGTACCACATGCATAACATAGTCGTGTCTCATGGAGTCGGTTATGTTTATGTTTGAGTTGTTTGGTATTGGGTTTTAATTGATGAATGATGTTGAATTGCGATGATACATGATATGTTGTGTTGACGCGAGTATAATGATTATGTGACGATGTTAAAGTGTTAATTTATACACTAAATGCTAATTTAAAGTATCTAAGCTTTTAATATATGTTGACATACTCTATTTAACTTATATCATCTATAATTCCAAAACTATTTATATATTCTATCATGCTTTTAATTATATGTTTTGGAGTATCTCACCCTTTACTTGTTTCGTCATTGCCTTTATATTGGTAACGTGCAGGTGATCCACGAGGATGATGAGGATTAGCTCGAGTCTCTTTATTTTGTGTCGCTCTGCTATGATCGTAGTAACACTCGGGATTTGGGCGACGTTATTATTTTGATAGGATAGTTTATGTATACTATCTTATGATGTTATAACCTTATGTATTGATAATAACATGATGTTATGTATATTTTGTGAACACATCCGCTGTGCTGTGAATAGTCATATGTGTATATGATGAATTATGTATGAATCGGTATATCCGACTTTTGATGTTTATGATGTGCATTATAATGCGAATATGTGATGCCTCAATTTTGTTAGATGAAATTTTGAAACTCTGATTTTATTATAAATTACGAGGGGTAGAATTGGGGTGTTACATGTATTACTTTAAATTAAAAATATTATCTCATATTTCAAATATAAAAGATATAAAAGAAATGTGGAAATTCAAATACAATAAAATATTTTTTATTTTTATGAAATTATAGCAACAACAGTAATACTTGAAATAAATATTTTTAATCTTAAAATAGTTTTTACATAATTTTTAAGTATAAGTCACTTTACACTTATTTAAAATATAACATAGTATGCAACAATTTTTTATAGTACCTTATACTATATTTTTGTTATATAATATCAAATAATAAACTAATGGAAAAAAACAAAATACTATACAAAATATTTTAAGTTGACGAGAGCCTAGGGTATTTTTTTTGTAATTTTTGGATAGTTTTTAATACAAAATAAAAGCACACAAAACAAACAATTAAGAAAAGAAATAAAATGAAGCAAAATTCAAAATAGGCCAATCAAAGCACGCCACACACTTCATCTTCAACCTTGGGACTTTGCCCTAACAGGCGTATAAATGCAGACCAACACCCTAACTTTTAGACTTCGTATCTTACTCATTTCTCAATCATTTTTCACGATTCAAAGCACAAAATAAAGATCACGTGGCAAGGAACAAGTAGCAACTTATAGATTTCAAAAATATCAACCACACATCAAGAAATCAAGCCACGAAAAATGCAAAAATCATCCAAATGATAATTTTTAGAACTTCATATTATGCAACATGCTTCACAAACAAGCAAAGATATACATCAAACCTATTTTTTGGCAAGCTATACCCACGCATACATGTTTTATTTCATCAAAAACCAACTGAAAATGAAGATTCTAGTTTTGAAACTTACCTCTTGAGTTGAGAAATAAACTCAACTGGTTCCTCTGAACGATAAGAAAACCTCTTCTCTTGATCCTTTGAGCTTCAATAAAGAGAAATAAGTGGAGAAAGAACCTCTGGAATGGAAGGAAATGAAGATTCGAAGAAAAATAAAGAGAAGTTCAATTATGGTTTTTGGAGGATAGAGGCGTCCAAGGTTTAAATGAATTAGATGGTGAGTTTATATAGAACTCAGAGAGTGAGGGTATGATGGTCTTTGGCCTCAGAAATTCGTTGGAGAGAATATTTGCAAAAAATCAGGAAAAAAATGAGGTGTGACTGGTGCTTGCATTTTGCTCCTTATTCCTCTAAGTTTATGTGCTTTTGGACAACCAATGATGAGTGGAAAATGAGTGTATGAGGTGTGAATGATGAGCTGGCCTTGTACTATTAGTATGTGCAAGAATTCAAAATTGCAAGTTTTTGTTATTTTTAGTAAAATAAGGAGAATGTGATGTATGTACTATCATGGGCCATGCTGGACTTATTTTGGCAAGGAGAGAATGAAATAATTGTGCCACATTAGTGTCAAAATGACTTGTAATCAATCCACACACAAAAAAAAATGCACAAAAACCTGAAAAATGACCACAAGTCTCAACACCCAACTTTGAACTTGAACCATTCAAAATTGGCTCGTGCGTTTTCCTTGCAACTTAGGCCACGGATAAAACTCTTCATGCTCTCCAAACTGAGCTTCGAACCATGGGAAATGATGAAGTAATGAGTGAAATATCATCTTTCAAAGTTGAAGAAAAACAAGTCATAGAAGCATGGGCATGGCACGCGCATGAGTGTGCATGGTGATCAGGTTCTGGCTCAATTTTCTCTAGATTATAATTTGCTCCATAATTGGTCATTTGAAATGATTCAAAGCTTGACCAAAAGCTCTTCATGTCAACTTCAAAATGCACGAAGCACATTTTTTAAATTCCTTTTGAATTGAAATAAACAAGCTCTCACTTATTGCACCTCAACTATTTGATGAAATGACACGCGCATGGACCAGGTGAAGGCAAGCTTGCTTTGCATTTATGCAAGTTTTATGCACAAAGCTTCAAACCCAAATTTCTCTTAAATGGTGCATTTTTGAGAAATTTTACACATTGGCATACTTATAGAATTTTTCCCACGATTTCCAAATATGTATGGTATGCAACCATTGGATAAAAATTGAGAAAGTTATGACATGTCAAAGTTCTATAGGGTGAACACTTAGAAAATTTTCAAACTTCAAATGACTTCAAAAACAAGTTAACTCCAATTTCTTCAATTTTCTTGATTCAGTGATAAGTTTGGTCATGAAATATGAAAAGAGGATATTTGAATTGATGGATGACCAAAAATTCACTTAGTCAACTCTTGACTTTGACTGATTTTGACCAAAATGACCATTTTCCCCTTTTGATCAATTGATTTGCTTCCAATCAAAATTGAACCTCAATCTTTCAACCATAGATGCTCAACAACATATATAAACACATGAAATCAAGTTTGAGTAAAAAATCTGAAGAAATCCTGATTATATCCAAAACCCTAATTTTGCACCTTGTATTAGGAGATGGTCAATCAAGCTTCAAAACCTCAAATCTTCTGAATGCACTGAGAATTATTTGAACCATGATAGCACAAATGATAATAGGAAGATGATGCTTCAAATAATTGACTTAGCCAAGCTTCAAACTTCACAATGAGCCAAAACCCTAATTTCATCAGATGAATGACATAGATGAATTCCTCTCTAATTCTTTGCAACACTTCAACTCTTGAGAAATCAATGTGACAAATGAGATGTCTTGATCTATAATACATCATTGTGACTTGAAATATCCAAAGACATGAGATCTTGAGACTCCCTTAGAACATAGTATTCATATAATCAACCTCCATAGCTTGTAGAGGACTTGAGAACCAAAGAACTTTGATCAAATCACAATGTATGAATGTAGTGTCTAACGCTCTGAATTTAATTAGTTAGTTAATTAAATTAATTAAGGAATTAATTATTGTAATTTTTGAAGTTAGGATTTATCAGCATTCTTCTATGAGGCATTATTTAATTAATGGGTTGATTAAGTTGTAGAAATATTATCGCATTAATCTATTTGAATAATATCAGACTATTTTTATATGGGCTTAGTATATAGTGATGTGTATTTATAATAGAGGTGTACGAAAGTAGGACCTTTAAGAGTTATAAGAGAATATGAGGTTTAGTGATATACAAAATATTAGGTGTTATGAGTAGAAGGAAAAAAAGGGTTTGGAAGAGAGAAGGAGGCCACGTGAGAAAAGATAGGAAGAAGAGGAAAAACAAGCTTTTGAGGAATTAGCCGCCAAAAGAGGAATTACAAACCAGAAAGCCAAATCGGAATTCGAACGGAAATTAGAGAGACCGTTAAATTCAGGTAAGGGTGGGGTTCTTACTCTATAATAGGGTACATGATGATTAGTATGTAGGATTGGGGTTGTGTAATTATCCGTTATCTGTGTTGAATTTTGTGTTGAATTTATGTGTGGAATGAATTATGTTGTTGCCGATAATTGTTGTTGTGCTAAGTGTCGACCTCGACTATCAAAAAATTAAATTCTTCGATCATATATCGACACAGAAAATGAATGAGAATGAAGTCGCCACCGAGATTTATTTATTCCAAGAAGGAAAGGGGAAATATCGAATAAAACCCACGAGAGAAAAGAATAAGACGGTATACGAGATTTAAGAGATGCAGGTCAGGGAGTCGGTTATGCAAGGGGAAGGTATTAACACCCCTTACATCCATTGTACTCGATGGTACCCATTTAGTTCAAAGTGTGGTCGTGTGTTAGTGTATAAATTTTACGATCTTCTAAGTTTTGAAAGGAGAAAGAAAGAGAGAAGAAATGTTTTTATTATTTTTGCTCGCCTTTGGTCGTAAGACTTAGTGCCTACATACTCCCTCGTGCAATGGGAAAGTCAGAGCGCCGTAGTTCGGCTAGAAAATGATTGTTTGTTGATTGAGAATAAAGGATAAAGGACTACAAGGTGTGATAAAGAATAAAGGACTACGCACCAACATGAGGGAGGGTATGAGAACACCTCTAGTACTCAAGTGGAGAAGTCGAAAACCTTGGGAATAGAGGAAGAAACATCTCGATTATAAATGAATCATGTCTGATCTTGAAAAGGTTTTAAAGGTAAAAGGTGCTTGAGCGCACAAAAGAATTTAAATGTGTTAAAATTGATTTTAAAGTTGTGGATGACAAGTATCGAAACATTAGGCTATCATCTAACGATTCGAATACTAAAAATTGGCGAGTGAGCTCAACCAATCATCTCTCATACCAAACAATTTATTATGAAATAAGGGTTTCGAGTGAGATAAAATATTTAAATTATTGGGCTATCATTCAACAATCTAAAGACTTTAAATTCGATTAGGTCGTCGGGCTATCATCCAACAGCTTAAACGAATGTCACTCCACTTTTTAATGCGGATAGAAGTATTTAGTCTATTGGACTATCATCCAACAACCTAAATACTTCCAATTCAACTAAATCGTCGGGCTATCATCCAACAATTTAAACGAATACCGCTTTAGCATTTTTTACATGGATAGAAGTTTTATCTTATTGGGCTATCATCCAACAATCTAAAGACTTCAAATTTGTTTAAAACATTAGGCTACCATCTAACGATTTAAACAAATTTCATCCAAGTTTATTATGAAAAAAACATTTTGAAAATAACTCGGCGTTGGATCGAGGTTTGAGAAGAAGACTTGACGTTGGATCGAGTTTTATTGAAAGTGTTTTAAATTCTTGGTGAATGGAGAAAGAATCAGGTTATGATCAATCAAGACAAAAGACTTGATCAATCTCGAGAGAATAGTCAAACCTATTCCCTACTATGGAACCTTTATGGAGATGAGAAGAGGATCGAAATAATTGTAAATAACAAATAAAATCGACAAAGCCCATACAAGGTGGCCAACCTAATTATAAAATAATTAAATTACATGTGTACTAGCAAAGTGGGCTAGTTTACTAAGACGACCAATTGGGACAATTGATCGAAATAGGCTCACTGTAAGAAGGCCCAGGATCAAGCGTACATGTGTGCATGTGTGGTCATCGTGACGCTTCTAAGCTCTGTCGACTTACGAGTTTAAAATGGTTTACAATTATTAGTTTAAAAATAATTTTTTTGGTTTTGTGTAAGTGACAGTTAAATTAAATAATAAAGTAAAGACAGTTAAATATTTATTACAAGTTTTTGTTTTTGGGAGAGGGATACATCAATTATAAATGGGGATTAAACGGTAAAATAAAATAGAAAGCTAAATGGGGATTAAACGGTAAAATAAAATAGAAAGCGGTAAATTAATTACAACGCAACAAGGGGATTGGGATACAATTTTTCGAATGAGGATAAATTAAATTAAAAAAGAAATGATAAATTAATTATACCTTAACAGAATACAAACTAAAATTAATACGGAGAAATTTGATAACGATTATTGGTCATTTGTATTTTATTAAATTAAAATAGATTATAGAAATTAATTCTAAGTAATTGCTATACGAAAAAAATTACTGTAATATAATTCGAACCTATTTACGAATAAATATGATAAACTATAATAATAATAGTATGTATATAGTATATTTACGATACTAAACATAAAAATAATATGTATAATTATACTTACAATACTAAATACAAGAATAAAAATATTATGTATAATTTTAAAAATAAAATATTAAGTGTTTTAGACACATTTCTAAATATTAAATAGTAACATAAATATAAATAACAGTATATATAAAAAAAAGGTGTATAGATGCAACAGTATAGAATGTTTGCTTGAACCATCCTCGGATATCTTCACGAATAGCAAATACATTAGTAGCATAAGTGGGATAAATTAAATGTATAAAGGCAGGCACACATCTATGAATAGGAGATGTTGTGCGAGTATCTACAGGACCCAAATTATCAATAGGCTCTCTCTAAGGACGTTGAAAATTCGACCTAGGGTTGCTCCACCGACTGGAACACTTAGAGCAACTCCCGTGTCAATCACTTCCATTCCTCTATTTAGATCAGCCTACGGGACCAGAAACACCACTCCTCTTATCCTGTTCCCTGTTCCCGTTCCCTCTAAATTAGTAGTAGCTGCAGAATCATTACTTATCAAACAAACTCGTGACTCCTTTCTATAAGGAGAGCTTTAAGTGTGTTGTTGTTAATAAGATTGTTGTTTTTGTTTCTATTTTTGTCTGTTTTTGAAAGAAACAAGCATGAAAAAAACAGGTAGTAGCAGTGTCTGTTTGGTGTTACTTGTTCACATTGTGGTGACAAATTCAGCGCCAGAAAGTGGCATTGTAACAGAAATTCCAGGTTTCAATGGAACAATACCTTCCAACCATTATGCTGGTTATGTAACTCTGGGTGAAAAAAACTTGTATTACTATTTTGTTGAGTCACAAGGTAAACCTTCTGAAGATCCTGTTGTTCTTTGGCTTAATGGTGGACCTGGTGGCTCTAGCTTTGATGGCTTCGTCTATGAACATGGTAATTATTCTTATTCTCAATTCTAGTCATTTCTTTTGTGTATAAATAATGCAATTGATTGTCCTTTTCAGGTCCTTTCAATTTTGAAGCAGCAAAAACTAAGGGAAGCTTGCCAATTCTGCATCTCAATCCATACAGCTGGACCAAGGTATCTCTTTTTCCTAACTAACTTTGTTGAATTTTGGTTTATGAGTCTGTGTTACTTTTATTTATGATTCTGATTTTGCATTGTAGGTTTCCAGTATTATATACTTGGACTCTCCTGCTGGCGTTGGCTTTTCTTATTCTAACGATGAAACTGATTATGTGACCGGGGACATAAAGACTGCGTCTGACTCCCATGCCTTTCTCCTTAAGGTAGTTAAGAAAACAGATGTATTATTTGAACCGGTAAATATGTGTTCTCATCGATTTTCTTTCTCTTATGACAAAACTAGTGGTTTGAACTATATCCTGAGTTCCTTTCCAATCCTTTCTTCATTGCTGGAGAGTCATATGCCGGAGTTTATGTGCCTACTATTGCCTATGAAGTAATGAAAGGTGTAAAGTTGTGTCCTTAAAGTGTTTAATCAATGCGTTTGAATAATTAATAGTGTTAGCTTTCTTGATTTTCTGCAGGAATTGATGCGGATGTGAAGCCCAAACTGAATTTTAAGGTTGTTTGTTTATAAGTGATCAGATCATTGTTTTTGAGTCTATAATAACTGCAATATGAAAGTTGTTGTGTGCAGGGTTACATGGTTGGAAACGGCGTTACAGATGAACAAATTGATGGCAATGCTCTTGTTCCATTTGTACATGGGTTGGGCTTTATCCCAGATGAATTGTTTGAGGTGAAAATAAACCCCTTAATTTGTTCGGCACTTTATAATTTGTTCCAAGTCATGATGCATTTTGTTGCAGGAGGCTAACCGCGAGTGTAATGGAAATTTCTATAAACCGCCTAGTGAAAATTGTACAAACAAGCTTGCCAAAATTGATGAGGTGATTTAACTATATTGCAGTGCCGAGATCAAATGAACTACGATGAATTTGATACTAATTGATTGTTCTTGCTATTTTTAGGACATTGCTGGGTTGAACGTGTATAACATTCTAGAACCATGCTATCATGGCACAGAGACGGACAAGGTTATCACTACTTATGGTAAGTTGCCGTCTAGTTTCCGGAAGTTAGGTGAGACTGAGAAACCCCATCTTGTGAGGAAAAGAATGTTTGGCCGTGCTTGGCCCCTAAGAGCCCCTGTCAAAGACGGAATCGTACCCTCTTGGTCACAGCTTACCAACAGCATCAATGTTCCATGCTTAGTATGTTTCTTTACTACTAATTGATTTCATTGCTTCAAAATTCGTACTGTGATTTTTCTTCATTTTGTCTTATTGTATCATATTTGCTTTGGTCAAATACTGTTGAGTTTTTACAAATATGATATGATCATAACCAATTTTATAGTTGATATTGCGGTATTACGTTTCCATTGTTTGACAAGTAACAAGATCTAACAATATTTTTAGGATATCAGCGTTGCATACGTTTGGTTGAACAATGAAGAAGTCAGGAAAGCAATTCACACTGCAGAGGTGAGGTTTCTTGTATGGTACACATCTACTTTTGATGTCAAAGCACTAAATTATGATATTTTTTATGAAACAGAAAAGTGTGGTCAGTAGCTGGGAATTTGTTTCGGACAAAATTTCCTACGATCATGACGCTGGAAGCATGATTAAGTACCACAAGAACCTAACTTCCAGAGGATACCGAGCTCTTATATTCAGGTGAATATCAAGCATTACAGTATTATGTTTTCTTGATGATTGCTTTAGCGTAGGCATCTTCTTTTGTAATCGATATAAACATTAAAAGTTTCTGTGTTTCTTGCAGTGGTGATCATGACATGTGTGTTCCATTTACGGGGAGTCAAGCATGGACAAGATCGATTGGATACAAGATTGTTGATGAATGGAGGCCTTGGTTATTCAATGGTCAAGTTGCTGGGTATCTACCATCATTTCCCTCTTATCTTATCATACTATTTAATGAAAAGTTTGCAATCTGCCTCAAACTTGATTGAGTTACGTATCTTTTATTTGCTGCAGCTTTACTCAAGGATATGACAAGAATCTTACTTTTGTGACCATAAAGGGAGCTGGGCATACTGTTCCAGAATATAAGCCACAAGAAGCATTGCAATTTTACAAACGTTTTCTTTCTGGATTGCCAATATGAGAAAGGGATAGTAATGCTGCTACGGATTTTCCATGAGCTATATGATTTGTGGGTTTATGGAGACAAGATGTTGTTGGAATTATTGGAATTATAATATTGCATTTATGGGTCTATTCATGTATCTAGGAGTCTAAGAATCTATGTCTTGTAAATTACATACATGTACCTAGAAAATAGCTTTAATCTTATCATGTAATTACTTTCATGTGTGTATATAATCAAATCACTTGAGTGCTTTGTAACCCAAGCATTTCACCAAATATTCAATTATCAACATGGTATCAAGAGCTCTCGATCTTGAGAGACCTGCTTTCGCATAAACCCCAACCGTCTTCATTACGGTAAACCCTAAGTCACCTTCATTGTGACAATTTCACTGCCTTCATTGCAGCCTTGTTACCCTTAATTGCGGTTCCTTTTTTCTGTCCAGAAACCGTCCAAAAGACCTTTGTTTCACCTTTTTTTGCTGTTGTTTGGCTCATCTTGTTGTTATTTTGTTTTAGCTTCCTACAAATGGCTGAAAAAATTTCTGTTGATTATCCTTTAACATTCACCGAGGATGAGGTGAATTGTTTAAAGGTTATACTTAACTCTCTTAGTAAGCCTTCTGGAAGTTGTTCTCTATCGATGAGCGGCTTGAGTGTATGCTCTCAATCCTTTAGTGTTTGCAGTAAAATCTCTAAGAATGATTGAATTTTGGACTCCGGTTCCACCGACCATATGACATTCAATCCTAGTTTGATTTCCTCTTACACCTCCTCTGAGAAGAACCATTATGTTACGGTTGTTAATGGTTCTTATGCTCGTATTGATGACTCTGGGAGTGTTAACTTGCAACCTCCACTTCAATTACAGGACGTGCTACATGTTTCCACACTCTATCACAACCTAATGTATGTTCGTAAACTTACTTGTGATAATAATTATAAAGTAATATTTTTCACTTTTTATTGTGTTTTTCAGGATCTTACCACGGGGAAGACAATTGGAGTTGCTAAGGAAAAGGGAGGGTTGTACTACCTATCTGATGAACCAAATTGTTTGAAGGTGTTGGCTTCCTCCTTGCAGACCGAGTCTTCCGTGTCTTCTTCTCATTCTGCCGCACAAATTTGACTTCAGCACAAACGCCTTGATCATCAACCATTCTCTTTAGTTAAGTCTATGTTTCCTTCTTTGTTTTTACATCATTCAGTTGAGTCTTTTAAATGTGACGTTTGTGAGTTAGCTAAACATCATTGTGTCTCTTTTACTCCTAGTTCCAAAAGAAGTGTTGAACCTTTTGATCTCATACATTATGATATTTAGGGACCTGCACCTATTTCTAATATTTCGAGTGTTAAATGGTTTGTGTCATTTATTGATGATTGTACTCGAGCCACTTGGATTTTCTTGATGAAGAATAAGTCAAAAGTACCAAAAATATTTATTAGTTTTTATAACATGGTACAAACACAATTTGGCAAGGGGATTAAAAGAATTCGCTCTGACAATGGCAAAGAGTATATCAATCACATCTTTTCAAGTTTTACTAGTCAACAGGGAATACTTCAAGAATTTACATGTGTCCTGCAAAAAAAAAAAATTGCCATTTACTTGAAGTTGCTCGAGCCATCCTCTTTCAAATGGAAGTTCCCAACTCATATTGGGGAGAAGCAGTTTCGGCCGTTGCCTAATTAATTAATCGGGTTCCATCTCGCATGTTAGGTAATGTTAGTCATGTTCAGTTTATGACTTAACAATATCCTTTTGTTCCTATTTTGCAGAGTCTCGAGTCTTAAGTATTTGGTTGTGTTATCTTTGTTCATATCCATAAACAACATCGAAGTAAGTTAGACCCCCGCGCAATCAGATGCATCTTTGTTGGATATCCCCCAAACAAGAGAGGATATAAATGTTATCATCCTCCTAGCCGTAAGTACTTTGTCTCTAAAGATGTCACATTTCATGAGAAGTTGGCCTACTTCACTCGTCCTCAATCTCATGGGGAGAACATTCAAAATGTTGAATCTGTTTCCGAGTTTTTGGTTTTACCTGAGTTGCCTGTGACTCCTCTCTTAAGTCCTATTACCGGTCCTACAATTGAGTCTCCCGAGTCGGTTGGTCCTACAAATGAATCTCCTGAGTCGATTATGAATCATGTGTCAAGTCCTATTACTGGTCCTCATATTGATCCTAGTTCTATTTTGGTCTCTTCTCTTGTTTTGCAGGAACCATCATCTTCCATACCAACAAAAACTAAGGCTGGTGAGCCAACCTTGGTGTATCATAGAAGAAGTAAGCCCGACCTGCTCCAAACACAACTCCAATTTCCAGAACCGGAGGTAAGTATTGAAACTCACAATCCTATTGGTGATTCCTAAAGCTTTGACACTTGTGGCACTAATACAGATGATTTGCCTATTGCTTTGAGGAAAGGGAAAAGGTCATGTGTCAAATACCCTATATCTCAATTTGTCTCCACTAAAAATCTTTCCTTGCAGCATCAAAGTTGTATTTCTGCAGTTGACTCTGTGGTCATCCCATCATCCGTTCTAGAGGCATTGAAAGGTAGAAATTGGGTCCAAGCCATGGATGAGGAAATGAAAGCTCTTGAAAAAAAATGGAACTTGGGAGATTGTTGATAGACGGGAAGGCAAGAAACCCGTTGGTTGTAGGTGGATCTATATAGTCAAACACAAATCAGATGGTACTCTTGATCATTACAATGCTAGACTAGTGGCAAAAGGATACACACAGACATATGGCATAGATTATGAGGAAACCTTTGCTCTTGTTGCGAAAATGAACATTGTTCGAATCTTATTATCTCTTGTTGCTCACACCGGATGGGAATTACAACAATTTGATGTCAAAAATGCATTCTTGCATGGAAACGTAGAAGAAGAAGTGTATATGGAGATCCCGCCAAGATTTGGCCCTACGTGTGGATCCAACAATGCAGGGACGGAGCCAGGAATTTTTAGTAGTGGGGTATATATATATAACATTTTATTATCAAAAACATTAATTTACATCGTAATTGTTCTCTACGATTTTTTATATTTTGAAAATATTGAATAATTTTCTCATTTTCAACATCAACAAAAATATCTCTTTCAATGTAAGTAACTGAGCAATCATTTAACCATTCATTTCCCATGCGATTTCGCATTCGATTCTTGATAATATTCATAGCAGAAAAAACTCTTTCAACGGTTGCAGTTACAGTTGCCACTGATAGTATCAGAGATAACTTTGAAAACAAATATACCAACGAGTATAACTTTAAATTTTCTACCATTAACACAATCTCAAACTCAATAATGTATAATATATTTTCACTCTTATTATAATAATAAAAGTAAATCATAAACTCATAAAATTTATAAAAAAAAATTTCAAAGATCAACAATAAAAAAGAACATAGTAATAGAGAAACACTTTAGAGAGACAAATGAATACTAAAGTAGTTTGTCTGTGTTTGGAAATAGTTAAAGAAAATTAATAGGAATAAAAAAAGAAGAGTTAGTTTTTATTTATATTTTATTAAAGTATTTTTTATTTAATAAATGGAAATAATTAATTTTAAAAAAAAAAACGAAAAGAAAATTAAGAGACGTGGTGATGATTATATCAGTTAGAAATTGAAGCATTATTAATTAAGTGGGGCCATTAGAGAAATTTATTCCTAATATTTAGCATGTTTAATATTTAAATGTCTTATTAAAATAACTATTATCAAATTTGTGGCAAATATGGTGGGGGCATGGGCCCACTTTTTCACACAAATAGTTTCGTCCCTGCAACAATGTATGTCGATTGAGGAAAGCTCTATATGGACTAAAACAATCTCTTAGAGCATGGTTTGGAATATTCACAAAAGTAATGGTGTACTTAGGCTACAAGCAGAGCCAAGGAGACCATACGCTTTTCTTTAAGCACTCGCATGAAGGAAAACTTATTATCCTTCTTGTCTATGTTGATGATATTATTATTACAGGAAATGACCTAGCAGAGAAATAATTACTAAAGGAAAAACTATCGGCAGAATTCGAGATGAAGGACCTTGGGCAACTCAAGTATTTCTTGGAAATTGAGGTTGCTTACTCAAACCAAGGCATTTTCACATCTCAAAGGAAGTATATACTTGATCTCTTGCAGGAAACAGGGAAACTGCGATGCAAACCTTCAAGTGTTCCAATAGAGAAAAATCACAAGTTGGGCTTCGAAGAAGAAAGTGTCAAAGTTGACAAAGTCCAATATCAGAGGTTGGTAGGAAAGTTGATTTACCTAGCACACACTAGGCCTGACTTGGCTTATGCATTCAGTGTAGTGAGCCAATTTATGCATGACCCAAGAATACGACACTTATAAGTTGTTGATCGCATCTAGAAATACCTCAAGGTTACTCCAAGAAGAGGACTATTGTTCAAAAGAGGTGGAAGCTTAACTATAGAAGCCTACACCGATGCTAACTATGCAAGATCAATAAGTGATAGAAGATCCACTTCGAGATTTTGCACCCTCTTGTGTGGGAACCTTGTCACATGGAGAAGTAAGAAACAAAATGTAGTGGCTCGGTCAAGCGCTGAGGCGAAATTTCGAGCTTTGGCTCAAGGAGTCTGTGAGTTACTGTGGATGAAGATCATTCTAAATGATTTAAAAATACAACGTGAAGGGCCTATGAAGTTGTTTTGTGATAACAAGTCGGCAATCAGTATTTCTCATAATCTTGTTCAACATGACAGAACCAAACATATAGAGATTGATCGCCATTTCATCAAGGAAAAACTAGATAGTGGTTTAATAGCTACATCCTATATTCCTTCTGGACATCAACTAGCAGATGTGTTGACAAAGGGCTTGTCACCTGATCGTTTCAATCAATTGACTCGCAAGCTGGGAATGATTGATATTCATTCTCCAGCTTGAGGGGGAGTGTTGGAATTATTGGAATTACAAATTATTGAAATTATAATATTGCATTTATGAGTCTATTCATGTGTCTAGGAGTCTAGGAATCTATGTCTTGTAAATTTCATAAATGTACCTAGGAAATAGCTTTAATCTTATCATGTAATTACTCTCTTGTGTGTATATAAATAAATCACTTGAGTGCTTTGTAACTCAAACATTTCACCAAATATTCAATTATCAACCGATGTTATATTGTCCATGAACTCTAATTTTTTACTAGATTTCAATTTTTTTATGCTTGAAGTGAGGCTATGGCAGTTAGATTAATATAAGCCCAAGTTAAAGGCAACTTGTTCTAGAAGAACTCGAATTCGAATATATGTTGAAACAATATTTGGTTAAAATTTACTTATTTTCTGGCCGAACTCTGGTTTATTGTGACCTATTTCTCCATGAACCGCGGTTAAGAAAATAAGGAGCGGGAGATTAGATATTACAAAAGGAAAACAGAATGAGTGAACACATTCTATGAAC
Organism: Vicia sativa; assembly: GCA_021764765.1. Taxonomy (NCBI): domain Eukaryota; kingdom Viridiplantae; phylum Streptophyta; class Magnoliopsida; order Fabales; family Fabaceae; genus Vicia; species Vicia sativa. The sequence continues at coordinate 131,964,411 of CM038796.1, forward strand.
AAAATAACTTAATATGTTGCAAGACACTCCTCTTCCCATGATTCTATCTTCTTGATCCAGAACTAGGCATCTTAGGATACAAAATAGTATGATCAATTTTTGCAGGGACGCGCCTATTCTTGAGCTTAGGATCCTTATTTCTTTGCAAGATCCTTATTATTCTTTGAACTCAACAAGTACATTTCATCATAAGCATTTGTTGAGAGCAAATCTACCAATGCTAAACCAAGACTCGTCCCAAACCTATCAGGTGATATCTTCATGAAGAACTTATCAGGATCCTTAAGGAACTCACCGAATTCAACCGCTCCTTTTAATGGAATAAACTTCCGGCATAGTGTGGGAGAATTATCATTGTGTGAATGTTTTTGGTGGTTTATAAATGCATGGCCCGCGCAGAAGTAATCCATATGAGAGTTGTTATTGCTTCTACAAGGTTTGAGAGTATTGTCATTTGGTACCACCATGCCTCGTTGTGGTTGTCGTCGTGACCAATTGATCGAATCTCTGATCACCATGCTTGAAGTTCAACATCTACTACGATGGCCTCGTTGTCTTTGTAGAAGAATGAAAAGAAGTCGTTGACCCATGATTTATGGCGACACATGATTTATGGCAACCCAGATTTCAAGTCCATCAACGGCATACGGATAGTCCAACATGAGAAGTTGAGTTCCATTTGGGTTGTTCTCATCTAGGTGTTCTACAGCCATGCCCCTTCATCTTTTTCTTCATTTTATATTTTGTTTTTTGCTTTAAAGAAGTTTGAATTACTTTCCCTTTTTCATTTAGCTTTACTATAGTAAATTTTAAAGAAAATCATTGAATAATTTGTAGTATCAATATTATTACTAATAATATATATATAGTTTATGTTCTTTTGAATATCCTTTATTTGCAGGTGATTGATTCACACATTTCTACTGTATTATGTCTAATGCGATGAGATACAATTTTATCATAAATAAAAGTGATTGATGAATGATGATGCTTCAAAGGAAAAACAAAGTAATGGCGAAAATCTTTCAAAGGTAAATTAAAAAAACATGTGAAATGTTAGAATGAAGTGGTTTGTTAGCAGCTAGTCAGTTTATACAGCAGCACCATGTCATCAGAGAGGTTATAAAGAAATGGTTGAGGCATTAATCACTTGAAGTTGTGCATTAGATAATAGTAGCAACTGTATCAACACAGTGAAATTCTACAACCATAATTACATGACATTCTAGGTCCAGAAAGTGTGTTCATCATCAGATAATAAGACTAAAACAAGCAAAATATTGTGGACACTAGATGATTCAGTCATAAGCAAAATATCAAAAAAACAAAAGTAAGCTGTGGTAATAGACTTAGTCAAAAGGGAAAGCAGAACTGAGGAACTCCTCGTCTTCAAGGTCAATCTGCAGATTCTTGGATTCCATTAGAAAATCAACTTCTTCATTCTTGAATTTCATAACAAAACCCAATGTGATTAGTTCAGACAGTGCAGGGACATGATCATGATTCTCACACAAAACACCCTCAGATATTGCTTCAGAGAAATTTGAAGCATATTTCAATGAATCACCAGGAACTCCATCTGTCTTCTGGATGATGAAGTTGCAACTTTGACTTTCCCAACGTACCCTTTTGTTTGCTTTCTTCGTAATGATGTCCCCTGATGATAGTGATAAACTATAGCTTACATTGAGTGGCTCCATTGTTTCGTGGAAACTCAAGTTGACAAGACTTTGAACTGCATCATGTCTCTTTTTCGGTTCCATTTTCAGGCTAGAACATGCAAGAAAGCCAAGAATAAGCTTAACCAACCCCTTCAAGTTGAAAATGTTACTTGGATCAACATACTTCAGTTTATCGCCATCATTCACTAAAGATGATTCTTCTTTAGATAGTGATTCAGAGATATTTCTGGCACCAATTTTTCTGTAAATCTCAGATAGTTTACACTTGGACAATGGTGTCATGTTATACTGAGGATACCATACAAAAACCTTTTCCTTCTCAAAAAGCTTCTTCATATGAAGGTTATCAGGAATAAAAGCATCTTCCCTATCTACCAGAAATATTTCATTATTTTCTGATGTTGTTGGTAGTTTCATCAAACTCCCTGCAAGTTTTTTCTCTTCATTTGTGCTCAGGTGTTTCGAGATAGACGTCCAAAACCTGCAGCACTCATCATAAGACAATTGATCCATTGAGCTCCCCCATTCATTCCAAAGGTCAACATAATCTTCTAGCGAAGGCTTATTCTTGATTTCCATTGCAAAGTAGAAAAAAAGAAGAATACTGCAGTCATCATAGATATCTTCTAGAACATAAAACTTTGAACCAAAAAGTTTAGCAGGATCATGAACCATGCACTCTTTAGAATCAACCCACTTGCCACCTTTGTTTCCATCCAGAATCCAAACCTTTCTTGCAGCTCTCTCCTCAGGTTTCCAGTTGTGTTCACATAAGTACTTATATATTTTCACAATAGTATCATGATCAGAGAGAGACTCAATGTGACTGGCAAGCAAGGAGCACCCTTTCTCAACTTCGCTAATGACTCCTATTGCATTGAGTTCTTTCCGGAAAGATGCAATATTAGGTCCATAAACATTTTCATCAATAAAAGGCCCGTCAGTTGGATTCAAGAAAGAACTCCACTTGGAATCAAACAGCAAACACTTCTCTGGAGGCCTATAACCAGCATGTGTCTTCAACCAATTTTCGGACAATCTTTTTCTGAAATCATCGCTGAAGGAAAGCTTGTTATCTTGCATTAGAAGTTGGATGCATTCCAGAAAAGAAAATACACTTTCAGGACTAATGGTGGAGGGATCGGAAGGAAAATTCAGACATTCGGGCACAAACCTCAATCTATCTTTGAATTCCGTAACAACGCCAATGCTCTTCAGCTCTGCCTTGTACTCATGTATTCCCAAACCACAACATTTATCACTGTAGTCAATGAAAGGGAGACAAGTTATTGAAGATATCAATTTCCACTCGGGACCATATAAAATGCATTGTTTTGGGCACCTAAAACCATCAACACTAGTATGCAACCACTTCGATTTACGTATGATGGTTTTGAATTCAGAAGGAAAACTATAGTCAATTCCCTCCAGCAGCCTGCAACAAGAGAGAAATGAGATGACATTTTGTTGGTTAATTGAAGCTTCCGATGCCTTTCGTTCGAAGAGACTAGCAAATTTTTTGATGGCATCCATAAAATCAACCACCACCCCTGTTTGCTTCAATTCATCTTTGAAACTGAAAATCTTCTCCCCGTAAAATTTATGATCAATAACAGGAAGATCATCAAATACCTCCAAAATGCAGCCCCATACTGGGTCATACAAGAAACATTCACCTGGTTTTTTGAAACCCATGTTTGTCTTCAAGCATTTTTTTCTCGTAAGTAAATTTAAGAGATTAATAGGGGTATTTGAGTGTCTGATGCATTCCATTATCAAAAGAACAGCTTCAGCTGTCAAAGAGGCCAAATCCGAGGGTAATTTTAAATGCTCAATGACAACTTGGTAACTTCCACTTGCATCAACTATCACTCCTAGCAACTTGAGCTCTTCTTTGTAATTATATATTTCCTCACCAAAATAAGATTGATCAATGAAAGGGATGTTACTAATTTGTGACGCAACTTGCCATCCGGAATCATTCAAGACAGATCCCACAGGAGACCTAAAGCCCCAAGAAGTCTTAAGCCAAGTCCCTTCTTTGATGCTGTTGACAAATTCTTCCAGAGGAAGAAGACTTTTCTTGAGATATTGGATGAAGTTAAGCATCAAAAGAACATGACTCCTATGTAAAGAGAAAGAAGCTGCTCGAGACATTAGCTCTCTTCCAATGAATTCACATGCTTCCTCACAATTGAGCATCACTCCAACCGTTTTCAATTCCTCTTTGTATTCATTTATTCTATCCCCGTAGAACATCTCATCAATCAGGGGGATGTCAACGAGAACTGAACCACTCTGCAAAAGCTTTCCCAATGATGAGTCAATTAAGAATGACTTAGAAGGGGGCATGTATACATTGCCCGTAACTTTGAGCCATCTGCCCCCTTTTATGCATTCCAAGAACTTATTTGGTAGGCCAACTCCTCTTTTCTTCAGCTCCCGAATCCAATCTAAAAGTAAAAAGGCATTGTCTTTGGTAAGTGGTGTATCCGCCGCTGAAAAGCCAGCATTGGGAGGAGATATATAAGGTATGTCAGAAGCTCCAACAAAGGTTTTGAGGAATTCAATAAGCTTCCCTGAATCTGTATATTGGCCAGCATAAGAAGAATCATTTAGGTATGCCTTTCCTAACTCAACATAATTTTCATTTCTCCATGGATTAGAACCAATCAAATCTGCCCATTTGCTCACATTTGCAGGAAGAAGAACTCCGTTTATGCTTTTAGTTATACGTCCAAACTTGTCCACAAGTGGAATAGAACTACGTAGAGCATTAACATCCTGACTTGACAAATAACCCTTTGAGAAAGAGTGGTATAAGAAATGAGCATATGCAATGGCAAGCTTGCAGTTATTATTAATAGAACTACAGAGAGAAATTGCAAAACTATACACATCTAGAGTACGGATATTAACCTTGCTTAGCCATCCCAACAAATGATACTTTTCGAGTGATTGGAAAAGAGCTTGTTGTGTGCTTTCGGGCATAAAAAACTGGTTTGTCACACATGCAAATACATTGTTCCAATTGATAAACCAAGAACAAGGACAATTCCTAGTTGAGGATGCTAGTACTACACACCTGGTACCAGCACCTAGATGGCTGCATTCATTAAGACTAGAGAAGGAAAGAATTCCATCAGAAGCCACATATTTAATCAACGGAATATCAACAAAAAGCTTTGAGCGAAATCTAGAAACAAACACTAAAAGCTCAAGATAGACATTTTCTGATACTCCGTCCACAAGATTAGAACTCTGGATGCACTTTGCATACCAATCAAAATTCACCTGTTTCACCCCTAAAAATCCGAGTATGTGATCATACTCGCTTTTATCAAATGAAGAACTCAATATTTTCATCCCATCATGAGAAGCCAGGTCAAGCAAGTACACTCCCTCCTCCTGAGCCTTTATCAAAATATTCCAAAAGCTAGGTTGTAGCCTCCTAACTTCACGAGGCTTATAGAAGTGCTTCTGATTTGTGAATGTCTCAATCGGTAAGATCTTTTCATCATCCAGTTTTGATCTGATTTGCTGCCTCACCTTATTGAAGTTTTCAAAAGGAGAACTGCAAACTGGAAGGAACTTGAGCATATATGGCAAGCTGGAGACTGGAACTTCATCTGAACCAGTGATAAGTGTTTTGAATGCATCTACAGAAGCTGATGGAACATATTCAAGTATCCCTTGATTCCACTTATCATCAAAGAGAATAGTCTCCCTTGAGGAGGCAAGAACAAAATCAGCTTGAATTATGAAAGGAAAATAAGTGACCATCTCTGTAGGAAGAAATGCATAAACCCCTGATAAGCTCTTATCCTTGTGAAGCCTCTCCTGATGTGGGAAGGCCAATGTCACAACACACTCTTCCACACCCCTTCTCCTTTCCACCACATTTTTTAACTTGACTGGAAACTTCTGCTTCCACATGTAGTAACTGCATTCCTTTCCATCAGTACTATTTCTCCCAGCAGATAGATGGACTGTATAAGACTCGGCATTCATGTTTTTCCTTGTCACAAAGTTAATCTCGCTTGAAATAGATACGGAAGTTTCAGTGTTCTGTTTAGAGTCCCCATCATTATCTCTGACAGAAAGGTGTCTGATTTTTGAAAGGAACAATAAAACTTCCGGGTGAATGCTTGAGAGCTGCATTTTTACAGGTTTGACTTTATCCGGCTTCAAAGGCAAGATAATTGTTGTAGTTGGAAGGGAATCTTTACCAGCACCGTATATCTTCTTTATGTCCACGAGGGTTGGCTTGTCCTCAACCCACTCGGGAACTACATATCCAATTCTGCAATTTGGACAAGGCCTCTCATTGAACCTTATCTGATATCCGTTGCTAAAAATGTAAGGCTGAGCAGTAACAAGAAACACGCTCTTGAAACCAATACCTGAAAGTCAAGCATAGGAGAGATTATGTCAAATTTGCATCATCGCCTTCAATTCGGCTCAAGGAAACTAACCAAAGAAGCACAATTAAATCAGTTATTGTTTTTTTTTCCCTCCGATGTCATAGCTGAAAATGTCGTCTATACAAAAAAAAGAGAAATTGACATTGAATTCATTCAAACAAGTTAAATGTATATCCTTAGAATTCAAATATTAAAAATGCCAATATCAGTGAAAATATTCAACTAATTATAATTGAAAGAAACCACATTAACACAAGTACTTCTCGAGTCAAAACTCAAAAAAATTATTTAAATGTGAGATTGTACCTTTCTCTCCAATGTAACCACTGCTCCTATTATCTTTCTTTGTTGATCGTCCAACACTACAGATGGACTCAATGTTTTTGGGAGAAAAACCTTTTTCATTATTGAAAATAAGTAATGTGGCTGGTGCACCAGTACCAGTAATGTCATAAGAAGTTATGACAAACTCTAGTGTTGGACTCTCTCCATCAATATAATGGTTGTCTTCAGCATTCTGATGAAATTGACAACAGATTTACGGTCATGAATATAAACAACTATAATGTGACAACATTAATGCATTGCTCTAGATAAAGACAGTGATAGTTATAGAAGTAACATAAAGAGAATCATTGTTTTACATGTCTATGTGAATACTACGTACACAATGTCATCTCAATCATGCATTGTATCCAAACAAAATAATTCATGAAAAACTGAAAAAGAAAGAATAAGCAGCAGCATCTTAATATGTCGAACTCAACCTACACCAAAAATGAAATAAAATTTTCACAACATTAATTGTAAGGTTAAATCTATATAGTTATTATAATTATCTTAAATTTTGTTTTCAATACTTATCCACTTTTCAGTACTCCCACTATTAGCTAGTAGCTACTACTTGAATTTTGCTACAAAAGGTTTTACCCATATAGAATGTATTGATATTTTTATGCATATTCTATTGCCAAATTAACTTCTTAAAGTTCACCTCATAATCATAATCAAGTTTATATTCTCTTTTTTTCTTCACATAGTTACTTAGATGAAGAGGTTTATATGCAATTGTCTCCAAGAGTTTCCTCCGATGATCCTAATCGTGTTTTTAAATTACTCAAAGTCCATTTCTGATTTATGGCTCAAGGCACTAAAGTAGGCAACGGTTTGCCAAATTATCTTCTACATTAACATCTAAGGGATACAGGGTCTGTTTGTTTTAACTTTAAAAAACAAATGGGTCCATATTCAATCTTTATGATATCATTTCTTCTTCATCAAAAGATTGCATTTATCCTTCTCTGCGATTTAGATCAATCTTGATGATGTGATCATTGCAAGCAATAACTTACAACTTTGAACACTTAACTTCAAAATCAAGAACCTTGTCATCTTGAAGTACTTTAAGGGGATTGAAATAGCTTATTCCAGCATCGCCATTCACCTTTGTCAAAGAAAATGCACCTTGAACATCCTTTAAAAAATTAGAGTTCTTACCAAAGATCAGAGTCATCTTAAGTTTTTGGAGATTCTGTGTAGGTATTAACAATGACAAAACAATTAGATGCCCTATTTAGCAACGGTTCAAGAGTGACAAATATTTAATGAGACCAACCCTAACAAATTTTGGGCATGTGCATGCACGCCCTCAAAGACACCTCTCTACCAAAGATTATTCAATCATATTCTGACTAAAAAGGGCTAAAGTATCAAACAGGAACTTTGTTGGAAGCTAACGGGCTGAAGTTCCTGACATGCCCCGTATACAGAGGCAATGTTCCTATAAATGAATAGAAAGAATGTAAAAGCAAATAATTAGTAGTATTATGCATGATAATGAGAAAGGGGGCATGTACTTGAATGAGCTCCATGAGGAAATGAACATCTTTAGCATAAAGCTCAGCGGAGAGATTCTTGACAGCGTGATGAAGATCTTCAGTCAATGGATTAGGTTTCCCGCCAATAGAGAACTTTGTTCTTCGTATCTCTTCAATGTGTTGTTTCGGTGTAGCCATCAATCTTGAGTGAATGAAGCAAACATGCATTATTACAGACTGAAATGTTTGATGAACAAGACAAAAAAGTGTGTTGATTGGTTACCTGTGAGGAGTAAGGACACAGCTTCTTGGAGAAGGAAGGTTGAGAATGGAAGCAGTTACTTACTACAATACTACAAGAAACAAATGTGTGTTTGTAATTGTAGGCATAAAAAACTCTTCTTTTTTTTTAACCATTTCGCACGATTAAAAAACATTAAAAATAATACTAACGTGTGCAACTTAACAAAAAGTAATCATTAAAATTTTGTTTTGGAAACTGTGTATTCTCTTTTTTCAATGTAAATTTTATTACTTCCTGCATTCTTGCGTTTCTTTTCAATTATCACATTTACTTCTATGAATTGTTATTTTATAAGTATAAGGTAAATTATACTCTTAATTTTTAATTGGTGTCTTAATTGAATAGTGTTTAAAAAAGAGAAATAATAAAGATAAGGGTAAATTAAAAAAATATATTTGTTCTTTTTTTGTTGTCTTCGTAATAGAGATTTTGATAAGTGTGACAATTAAAAAAGAATACTGTTTTATTTTTTAAATGAATATTTTGATACTAATTTTAAGGTCTATTTGGAAGTAAAGAGAGATTGAAAAGAGAAAAATAGATAAAAGAGAATAAGAAAAGAGAGAAATGTGCGAAATAAAGAAGATTTTAACTATTATTTGATATATTATTTAGTATAAGAGAAAGATAATGGGAATAGAGAATAGAGAAGTTGAAAGATTTTATGGTTTAACAAAATTACCCTCTTTAAAAATTTATTTCTTATCATTTTAATTACTAATTTTAATTACTAATTATATTATTAATTTCTTGAGTTCTAGTACAATTTTATTTTAAATTAATTAATATTTAGATAATGTTAAAGTGATGATTTTTCAGTTATTTCAAAATAAAATTAGTATCTGTTTTCAATTGTTGCATTTCTTTAGTCTCAATTTTTGTTTAATTTTTAATTTATCATTTATACATAAAATTTGTTGTTAATAAACGACTCATAATACTAAATATAATGTTATAAATGGAAGCAACCAGCATCCCTCCAATTCTTCCTCAACAGAGGAGATTCGAAAATTGAGTGGGACCCACATTTTTATGGTCTTTCTCTATTATTTCTTTGTATTCCAAACAAGAGAATAGAGTATTTCTCTTCTACTTCTCTCTTTTCAAACTCTCTCTTCACAATTTCACTTCAAATAATCAGACTCTTAAAAGAAAAATACTAAGGCACTTGTTAAATAACTATAAAGAACTCTTTGTAATATTGTTTTTTTTAGAATACCTATTTTTAATTTTTTAAAATTTTAAACGTAATATTATAAAATTATTTTTTTAATTATAATACTTTAACATGTACCCGAACTCTTAGGGTATATGTTAGTATGACTCTTCTTTAAATTTATTTTAATATATATTTTTAAAAAAAGAAATGCTTTATTTCAACAACTAAAACAATACAACACAAAGCGACTCAAAGGTTCAACCACAAAGAAAACAAACCTCCTAGAGTATAGTAAAGTTACCCACAAAATTTATTAATTTTATTTTCACTCAACATCTATTAATAACTGTAGCGCCTCAAAAAATTATATTCGATACAATGAAGTTGTCATTGAGTATTTATTTGTTCCAAAAAGAACGGAAAAACATTGAGTAAAACCCACAAAAGAATGGTCATCGGGACCAAGAGATGGATTCGGAAGTCGTTTATGTAAGGGGAAGGTATTAACACCCCTCACATTCATCGTACTCGATGAGAACTGTTTAGTTCGTGTGTGTTCAAGTGGTAGTGTAATAATTGCAATTTTAAAATAAAAGGATTTGTTTTTATATTATTTTGAGTTCGTAGCGGTTTCAAAACCTTGTGCCTACGTACTCCCTTGTTCAATAGGAAAGTCAGAATTTCGTAGTTCTTCTTGAAAAGAAAAGATTGTTTGTTGGTTTGTTTTTAGAAGAGAGTGGTGTGCAAGGGCACGGAAAAATATTTGAATGAGGTTGAGTTGTTTTTATAGGACACAAGTGTTTGCATGTCCAAAGTAGATACTTGGGACTCGCACACTTAGAGCAAGAAAGGTAGATACCTTGACTCCCCCGTTTAATCCTTTTCATAAAAAAATAGTGAGATGCCTTTAAAAGTATTTTAGTCGGGTTATGATTCATCAATATAAGTCAGATGGTTTATCCTTGATTAAATCTCGAGAGAATAAATAAATGTTTATTCCCTATCACTCGACCCTTGTTTGTTTGAGAGAAAAAAAGAAATTTTCGAAAAGTCACTCGACGTTGGATCGAGGTTTGAAATTTAATTAATTATGAAAGTGTTTTAAGCGAGTTATGATCTATCAATATAAGTCAGATGGCTTATTCTTGAATAAATCTCGAGAGAATAGACTCATATCTATTCCCTACCATTTGATCCTTATTCAAAAAAAATATTTTAAGACTTGGTATATGGACCAAGATGCGATGTTTGATTAATTTGAATAAGTATACAATTGTGAATAAGCAAGTAAAAGCAAAATACAACTATTAAACTATTACACGTTCAAAATGGGATACACTTGGTTAAATCACAATGATGAATAAAGTAAAACAACACGAACTCATACGAGGTAACCAACACACAATTACACAAGATAAATTGGAGAAATCAGACATATGAAATCAATATAAATCTAGGAACAAATAATTAATTTATATAAATTTAACCAATAAATATTTTAGTAAACTAATTAATAACTAGTGTGTATACCCGTGCGAGACATGAGACATATTTTTTTAAATTAAAAATATTTTGTTATTTATAATTTATCAATGAAATTATAATAATATTATATATGTCTTTGTTATTAGTATTATACAATAAATATTTTTATCAATAATATTTTTTTGTTTGTAAAAAAATCGTATTATTTAAAATTTAATTACTTTTAACTTTATTTTTTTTAATTTATTATAAAACAATATTTCATGATTATTGAAGAAAAATAATTGAATAATTATTTTATATATAAACATAGAAAGTATAATTCTGTAAAATATAATAAATTTGTAGAAATAGTTATTTATTAATAACCATTCTAAAAAGATATAAATATAAAATAGCAATAAATTTGTGTCGATTTGGCATAAATTTGTAAAACCATAATTATATTTGTGTTTTTGTTCATAATTATATAACTAATTGTATTCTTTGTACCATAATTGTATGGTCGGTGCAAAATTATACTACATTTTCCAAACATATACTGTAATTTAATATTATTAAACATATTGTATTAATATTTATTATTGTTGTACATTTTATTTTTAAAACTGTTATTGTTAAAAAATCAAATATTTATTTCCAGCAACAGAAAAGAAAATATAATGTGAAAAAAACTGAAAATATAAATCTATATATCCAGCAAATTCAAAGTTCAACATGATCCCAAATTTTCTCCAAATTGAATAAATCATCATAACTCACATGTATGGATATTTTCTTGATAATGGCACTTAAATCCACTAGTTTTTATTTTTCATTTATTATATTTCCATCATAGAGTATCAGAAAGCTTATAAAATGAAATATATTATATTTAATATTAAATATGATATTATTAAATAAAATGAAATATTATTAAAATTTATTTATATAAATAAAATATTTTATAATTAATTATAATTTATAAATAAAGTTATAATTACAAATTTACAAATAATTTAAGTAAATAAAATAATTTACATCCTAAAAATAATAAATGAAAATTCAACTTTTCACTATTTATTGTCAGATATTATTTACAATTTAGATTCTTATTATATCATGGGTGTCATATTAAAATAAATTAATTTTCCACTATTAATTATATATAATTATATCACAATATGATATTTAATTATATAATTAATACACCATTATTCACTATTTATAAACAGTAATTATATATAATTTAATTTCTAACATTATAATTAGTGCATATTAAAAATATTGAAGCCTTAATGTTTTTACTATTTAATATATAAATATTTATCTTACAATTAAAACTATAATTCTACTGCTTGTATCATTCAAAGACGTATAATTTTATTTTTTTCTATTTATCGTCAATGACTGTCGTCAATGCAAATTCTAACTCAAACAAATATGTCAAATAATAAATGTTGAGTTTGTTTTTGGATTTAAGCTACTAACTAATAAAAAATAGCACATCAAAACGGAAAAAAAAAAAAAACGTAATTTGTTGAAATTGTTTTTTGTTTAGAAACTAATGATAATTGAAACAAAGGATATATTCGGAGATACATCTTTGAAATAATCTTAGATAATTTCAAAGATATATTTTTATAAAAATAAAATGTCGTGCGTCCGAAAATGTATCTCCAAAAATATAAGCATTTTAAAATTTTCACGCAAGATCTTAGACAATATATACAAGGGTGCAACGAAAATTTGTCAAAAATTATTTTGAACACATCGGACAAGTCCTTAGTATTTAGCCCATACTAGTAGGTGACCCGTGCGTCCGCACGGGTATATTTGTTGCTTAAGATGAAAATAAATTTATTAAAAGAATATATTAAGTATAGGATATTGAATGATTAATTATAATCATAATATGAGTTTTGATAAATACTTAAAAAAGTTTGTGGATTTTTGTGGATACATAGACATAGGATAAACACAAAAGGAATAAGAAAAAAGGGAGTCTATAGTAGATAATGACAATCCTGCTGAAAGAAATTGGGATGTGACCTGAAAAAAAAAAAAAGAATAATAAGGTTTTAGAATTATAACTCATAAATAAATAAACATAATTGTTATTAAACTATAAACACGAAAATTAAAGTGATTATGAATACCTTAATGTTTTCATGAAGAGATGAAGTGATACAACCAAGTAAAGGTGACTATTATAAAAGAAGACAAATAAGGAGTGAGATAAAAAACTATGTTGTAGTTGCAATTATTAAGAATGTACTAAAAGAAAAAGATGTTGAAAAAAATAACATTACGTAAACAACATTGTGAAAGACTTCCTTGAACACCACATTTGTTGTTTGATTTAACGGAATTTTATCTTTGTCATGAATTAAGATTTTCGCCACCTTGCTTTTGACCCTTGACATTGCAACATAAAGTTGGCCATGACTAAATACATCCGCAAGTATAAACCAACATAGTCTAATGATTGACCTTGAGATTTATTTATCGTCATCGCAAAAGAAACAATAATCGAAATTGTCTTCTTATAATTTTGAATGGCCAAGGTGACTGAGAAGGTGACAAAGACATTCTTGGTATGTAAATAGTGTTTCCAACATGGGTACCTGAAATAATATTTGCCTCGATGACATGATTTGCAAGCCTAGTTACTCTTAATCTTGTACCGTTGCATAAGCCCTCTGATTGATCCAGATTTCTTATCAACATTATTGTTGTGCCAATCTTTAACTTCATGGAATGATTTGGCAAACCAGAAGTTTTCAAGCACCCTAAGAATTCAGGAGTCAAATGCTCAAATGCTTCGTTGTCATTCGCATCTGATCTATCAATAGAATCGCTACTAAGGTACTCCTTTGCATCACCTAAAATATACATCGCATAATTTAAGTCATGTATCATATAAATGTATATGTTAAAAAGTTTTATTAGACATAAAATATAAAAAGATTGTTACCTGGGAGAAGATTAGTTATGTAATCATTGATTTCATCAACAATTTCTAAGGTTGAAGCCAAAATAGCTCTACTTTGAAGATATGTCGGATTTTTGAGATTCTCAATGAGATTAGGATAAGTACTGTTAACAATTGTCTCTATTGGGTCTTCATAATCCGATAAAAGTAACTCAGGTAGAATAGAAATTTCAGCATATCCATCATTTGGTTCTGAGATCTTACCATCTCCAACATCTAAAATCCACTTTGAGAAACTTTCTATCTCTTCAGCATTGTTATTGATTGATCCAGACACCAATCGCATATTTTTTGTAAGGGTTAGAACTTTGCAATATTCCCAAATATATGATGCATTTATTGTAGAGTGCACAATATCTGACCTAGTTCCTCTGGGTACAACTGGAAGAATTTGTCTAAAATCACCACCAAAGACAACAACCTTACCACCAAAAATTTGTTCACAAGGTTTTTCAACTGTTCCCATGATATCTTTCAATGATTTGTCCAAGGATTCAAAACACCATTTGTTCGCCATTGGTGCCTCGTCCCATATAATCAACTTGGTAACTTCCAACAAACCGGCTAGGTCGGATTTTTTTGAAATATCACAAATAGATGAATCAAGACATGGAACTGGAATTTTGAATCTAGAATGTGCGGTCCTTCCTCCGGTAGTAGTAAACGGCTATCCCACTTGATGCAACATTCAAGACTATATCACGCTTTGAGCGTAGTCTTCTGAAAGTGTGTTCCACATGAAAGTTTTTCCGTACCACCATAACCATATAAAAAATACACCTCCTTTTGTTCGAATCGCATCCATGATTGTATTAAAATCTACAATTGTTCATCGAAGATAAAACAATATGGTTTTATTAGTATCAAAATAAGTGAATTAGATATATGCTTGAAATACAATTGTAGAAAATAAAATGTATCGTAATTAAATTATATATAACAAAGCATTGGTAATGAATAAAATTAGAGTAATGATAATATTAAATTTATTTAATAGGTTGGTGTTACATATGTAATGAAGGCATGTATAAAAAATTATAAACATTCATGTGACGTGCTAAGTAAATGCTAGCATGATATCTATCCAAATTTAACCCGAATGAAGTTTCATGCAACATATTCCAAAAGTGGCATTGTCATCATGTTATTTAACAAATCAAGCAAAGATAAAAGCACTAATGCCATAAATATAAAGAAGTTGACATTAAAAATGTGTACTTTAATGCTTGAAAGAGTTCTTGAAATTTTGTTGTCGAGTGCAATGTCGTGATTACGTTCATCATAAATCAATCGATTTCAAGAAAGTCAAGAACATAATCTTTTGGATACGGCATTGGTTTAAATTCTTTTAAGCTCCTTCTATTTTTTTGTAATTGTTTTTCTATTTCCATCAAAGTTAGTTGTTGTAATTCTTCGGCGGTGAGAGACAATTCTATTAGTCAAGGAGTTGAGTTTGAATATATTAATAAAATGATCAGTTTACAAATTATTGTTTGAATATATTAATAAAATGTTCAGCTTAAAAATTGCCTTATAATTCATAGAAATTATCAGAAAATTACCTGGATTCATTGGCAAACGTCTTTGTTCAATGAGAATTCCATCAGATAAGAAAATCCAAGTGTTTCGCCATACATGATCCGGTCGATTCATTGAAGCCGATAACAACATGGTAACAAAAAGTTTTCAGAAACACACGGAACCCCAATTATATGCCTCTTTATTGCCTCAATAAATTCTTTGTCATCTTGTAGAAAACCCATGGCAAAGGCTTCACGGAAACTATTATGCTTAAATCCTCAATAGTTTTCAGATCATCATAACTGGTTGGTCCTTTTTTAACAGTTAACAACATCCTCATATAATACAATTCCCCTGTTGTGGGAGGGACCCAAATTAATCGTCCTATGTTGTAACCTCTCTTCCTTGGTTTCCAAGATCTAGTTTTTTTGATGTAAACGAATTTTGAAACAAATTGGCCATATGTCAATAACTCGGCTTCGATATTCTTTATTTGCAAAAACCATGATGTAAACATCGATTCAGTTACACTTGCCTTTAGTAAGACATTGCCAATTTGTTCAAAATCCTTGAAGTACACCGAATTTTCTCCTTCTAAGTGAAAAAACAATCTTTCAACTGCTGGTTTCCTTCCATGAATAGAATAAGAAAAAATTCTCCAACATGCTTCACTTGGAGATATGTATCTGCAATCAAGGTATTGTTTGATTTCATCGACATTACCTTCTGTTGTGCTAGTAGTTGGAACAATGACTGCTGATATTCTATCTGAACCCTTATTGATGTACTTGAAGAGATATTTAATTGAAGTACTTTGATTGCACCACTCCATATTAATGTGAGCTTCATACTTCATTAGCAAACTTGGATTGTATGGAACAACATGGCCGCTATGTAATTTGATAACCTTCTTTTCAATTGAAAACCCATTATCTCTCCTTCTATATACAGGATATCCATCTTGATCAACTACTGTAACATCCTGAAACTTCTTTGGAAAAAACTTGGAACACTTTCCATTTTTCATGCATGGACATTTTGGGTTTTCCAACCCACAAGGTCCGTGTACCATGTGACTTTTCACCAAGTTATATAACCTTGGATGTTTCAATGGATCAGGTACCTCACCAGATATAATCTTATCAATATCATCTGGTGTTGGGTATTTATTAGATGGATGCAAAAATATAAGAATGTGTGCATGTGGCAAGCCTCTCTTCTGAAATTCTATTGTGTACATATCTGGATGTAATATTCAATTTAATAATAAACATGTAAGTATATGTTATGGAAAAGCAAATGAAAATCAATTAAAAAGCAAAGTATTAGTTACTTACATGCAAGTACTTTGCGAAGACACCTTTTTGTGACATCGCAAAAGGCTATCAAACTTCATTTTGAAAACCCTAGCAAGTATGTCGTTCGCATGTGCCTTCAAATTGAGGGATTGATCGCTCTTTGTATTTCTAGCCAATTTGGATTGCAAGTGAAAGTAATGAATAGATCCGAAAACCCACCTTACTACAAATAGCCATTCCATCATAGTACAACCGATCCATAAAGCGTCGACTACCTACATAGGAAGATGGTAAGATGACTCTTTTTCCCGTGCTTGCCCCAGCTGCTTGACTTTCATCTCCATCTTGATTAAGATTGTTATACTTAGAAACTCTTAGCTTAGATTGGTTGTTTCTGAGCCATTTCAACCTCTCTCCTTCAAGCATTGTGTAACCATCCACCAAAAATTGTTGGAACAACCTCCTTGATGATAATAGAGTTTTGCCTTCTTGCAAACGGTGTTGTATTCGAAAAGCAAGCCATTCTCTAATAGTAAGCCGATTTCTTGGATTATCGTCAAAAATATCATCATCTCGGTGTGCAACATTGGGTCTATAACCATCTTCCCCATATGGAAATATTAATGGATATTGGAAAGCAAGATAGCTTGCGTGAAATTCATCAATGCGTTTCAATTCTCCCCCTTGTTCTTGCATTATGATGTCTCTTTCTTCACCGTGTCAATGTCCCCAACAATTAAAGCGGCAACCTCGTAAAGTTGGTTGGTTGTAGACTCTTCCATCCGTTGTTCTATTTGCTATTAACCTTAGTTTCAAATTGTGGACGTTGCCTTGGTTTAATCTTTCTCTTGCCATAACAAAACTCTTAGCATGTGTATTATATTTGTACAACATGTCACACAAACTCTTCACAACTGTGGATCAATATTGTCTTTGTTCTTTGTGAAAAGTAATGGAATAATTAATTGTTAAGATAGAAATAGTAAATGTCATGTATGTTAACTTAAACTAAGTAAAAGTTAATTGAAAGGCATGTTCACAAAAGTTAACTAAACAAAAATACATACCGTAGCCCTTCCATTCTATTTTTTACTTCATTCTCCGTATCATAAATATAAAGTTGTGCAAATTTTGGTTGTTGTCCTTCTTTTGGCAATAAACTACCAATTCGGTGGCAAGATTGTCCTTGTATGCGAATCGTTGGTGGACCACGACCGTTGTTGAATTTGTTGTCCAATTTGGCACCGGGAGAAGTGAATGCGAACATCATATTGTATGTTCGCAAATGAGTTTGGAAACTTTTACTATCTTTCGCAGATTTATCAAAAAGTAGATGTGCTAAAAGTTGTGGAGGTTGTTTTAAGAATGGTAATTTGACCTTGCCATTTCCACAACATAAATTGTATTTGGGATCTGCAGAGTGCTTGTGCTTGTCCTTCCTCTCTTGGTACCACATCATGGCATAACAATGTCTACACTCACAGCGCGCATCACCTAAATCATCATACTCTGTAAAAAAAACATATATGTGACATAAATTAGACAGTTAATATCATACATAGCGAAAAATAAATAGAATATAAAGGAATTTATTTGGCTTCTATACCTTGATTGATAAAATTTGGTCAAGATTTGAGAAAGGTGGAAAATAGTTGTCATCTTCAAGACTTTCGTCATCCGATGTGTCCGGAACTGTTGTTTTAAAATGTTTGTTAGTTTGTAGAAACCATGAGAAAATACTGCATTATGGGATTTCATTATAGACGTGGATAAAATGATGGTGATGGTTTGGACCAAAACAACATGTTTTTAATATCCTGATGTGTTAATTGTTATGTTAGCTCAGACTAATACAATAACTGTTAAAACTTACCTAAGAATGGATCATAGTCGGAATCAGTGTCGTCATCACTTTGAAAATCCAAATTGACTGTCGGTTTAAAAATGTTGCGTGTCTGACATACGGGGGGTGTATTTGAAGTTGAAGCTTCATTTGATGGAGGTGATATAACATCAACATGGCTGTTACAACATTAGAATTCAGAGTAAGCAACAATAGTCGTAATATGTTTATGTTATAAACGAAACTGAAACTTTACTCAGGAAGTTTTTGATCTTCTGCATTTAGTGGTGTAGGAAGTATATTTTGATCATTGCGCGGTAGGTTATAGGCTCTATCCGGAACTCCAAGAAACTTTCTGGGACGACCTCTACCAACTTTAAATTGTGTTGTGTTACTGGTTCAAATGCAAGTGTTATTAATCTAAATATTATGCTCAATTTGGAATGGCCGATCGGTGTTGTTACTTACATGATAGGTTCTTCCGTCAACGATTGCACCCGGTTGTATAGATGAATTTTCTACAAAGTTCAAGATAGGATCAAGAACCTTTTAGGACGCCCCGACGACGTTTGTTTCTCGTGCGTTAGTAACATTTGTTTGTGTTGTTGAGTTCCTGTACATTTATTATTAATACAAATAGACATACACATAAAAGAATATAATTTAACAAAGTAGCAATACTTACATGACAGGAGGGATTTCGTTTATCATGTTTGGCGATCGAAATGAGTTTGAATGAAAGATGGGTTGTGATTTTCTCGCCTTCCGTTGTAGCAACACTTTTAAATTTTGAAAGCGTGTTTGTGCCAATGTTATCAAAGTGCACTACTTTTGGTAGAATTTTAGATGGTCCATCCGACCGAGATGGTTGTGTATGTGGTGATATGTTAATGTGGACATTAGAAATGTTTGAAAGTGGTATCCTTAATGTTGATGGAGGATTGTTAAAACAGAATATCATTTTGAATCTTTTGAATTTTTATGTTTAAGGATGCTAAATCTTCGAACTCGGCTCTTTTGAGGAGAATTTCTTCCACAAAACGGCATCATTAATAATAGTAGTGTTATCGATTGACCTACATGTTAGAATTGGAATATAAGACAACCGCTATTGTTGTACAAGTTGAATGCATTATGTTTATTCTTAATAAATATTGAGCATAATAAAAGGCAATGCTAAAAAGGAGGGGACCATTAATGTTGTAAATGAAACAATGGTTTGTTTACCCTAAGAATAATAGAAACTCTTATTATACCTGAGCAACATGTTTTTAGTCTTGGTTTCATTCATCCGCATCCAATGTTCATCCATCTCCTTCAAAAAATAAAGGTAATACAGTTAGTAATTGTGTAATATTAGTGGATAAATACATAAGATTACCAAATAGAAAAATGGTGCAAGTAATTTAACATGTAATAGGTATAAAGATAAATGAAGTTTAATCATTATTACCGATTTCATAGTTTCTGGTGTTGGTTTTTAGAATGGAAGCAGGTCAAACGTTTGGGTGAAACATACAAATTCGAAAACAGAAAAAGTCAACAGATAGGAAAAAATATGAAGGATTGGTGTTGGTGACTTGGGAAAAAATATTTAAAAAGTGGTATTTGTTTGTAACCGGACTATAGAAATGGCATGGTTGAGAGGGAACGATGCATCTCATCTTGAGTAGACAAGTGATTGAAAAAAGATTTGAGTAGCAGGTATTTTGAATTAACACAAAGGTTGTTGTTTATACCTCTAAAGCAGGAAAGTACATTGTAAACATATCCCAAGATACATCATCATCATGAGTGTAGTTGCTTTATCGATGACAGGCTGGAAGAAGTGTTTGGATTGTACTTTGATTTACTTGCAGACTTGTGGAGTAGTGGCAAAAAATTAGTTTACCACACTCTAGGAGCTTATATAGACTACCATGTTTATCAAAGATGACAACTTTTTAGGAGAAGTGACAAATTGGACAGTCTTACATTTGCAAGTTAGATTAGAATATATGATATTTAATTACATTCTTTATATTTTATGCCGTATTGCTGTTTTTCTGGTAGTCAAAGTCAATACAACTATGGTTAAATTAGCTTGTAGGTGATAGAATCCAAAGTTTCATTCTTAATTACAAATAGGATTTAGATCCATATAAATTAAAATAAATATATTAATTCACTTATAGGGTGAATAAGAAGAGGAAAGAAATATAAAGTGTTGAATTTTTATGAGTTATTTTAACTGCACATGCTTGGTTGAAAAATATTGAAGAATAATGATATATGTAAACCTAAACTAAACACCACACATTGTATATGGTGTCTTAAGGTGTTGAAAATGTGATGTTCAAATAACATTCTCAATATTGAATAAAATAGACCACATATACTATTCATATAGCAAAACGTTGATAAAAATCACTTCTGATAGAATGTAGAATATAAAAGTGACATACAATTCTAAAGGGCATAGATGTCAAAATAGATAATGCATTAAAATGAAGGCCATGAGTTTTAGACCCATGGATAGGATCATTACAAAACAACTTGAAGAAGTTGGTCACACAAAATTTAAAGTGTTGTTAAACATTGTTGTAAATCATAGTTTCAAAAATGATTACAACATTAGGATAATTAAAATAAGGCAATCAAACATAGTAGCTTTCATGGTGAATCTACACAAACAACTTGTGTACAAAAAGTAAACCGCCATATGACATATTAGGGCCAAACTTTCAATTCTTGTTGTTTGTTGTGCCTACCACCCTTGGTCCTAGCAGACTTAGTGGCGAGAGTTTTGGTGAATTAAAATCGGGGCTTCGGATCCGGGTTGAAACAGATGGAGATAACCTCTTAGAAGGAGTGTTGTTGTTGCTACGCGGGCTCCAGCTCTGGTCAAGTTGTTGTCTAAGCAAATAAGAAATGAGTATTAGTTTCCTAGGAACAATGTTAGAGTTCTATAATTTTAATTTAAAAATGCATAATTGCATACGCTTCCTTAGTTGTCCGAGTTGGTGTGAAATTCCATTGTCATCTTCTAGGCAAAGAACGCCTTTCCTTAGCACCTTCAATGTTTGTTGGGATTTGACTGGAAGCAATTTCATCTTCAAGACAAAGTTTTTCCTTTCCCTTGATAGATTCAACAGTTGTGGGTATGTCAATGGCAATGGCAGCCTAGATAAAAAACATGAAACATAAACTCCTTTGTACATAACATAACGTTTTGTCATTGTAAAATAAAATTAGAGATACAAAAGTTAGCATACCGAAAGAATCGCAATTGCATCTTCAATTTGTTTGATAACATCAGGATCTTGAGTTAATCTAACAACAGATGCTTGTCTATAGTACGGCTGGTATTTTGCACGAAAAGCAAACTTCTTATCCAAAAGATGGTCCAAGTGATCAGGGTAAATGTTTGGATGATCCTCATTAGTCTATTGATTCAGGAATGTAATAGTGTTCTCTTAGTATGATTGATATTATTTTGTATATATGATTGATGTAGTAAAAAGTATGGACTTAGTAGAAATTTAAAAGATAGTAATCACAAAATATATGTTTTCATTTGTAGTATGTATGTTATATAGTAATGTGTTGTATATGTTTCAAACCTTCTTCATTAGCTGTCTAAGGGCATGAGCGGACATCCCAACATAAGGAATGCATTCCTTGTCCCAGAACACAAAGTTTGCAGATCTTGATTCCCATTCCACCTCAACTTCAATTTTATACCTAACATTAAAAATATAGATTAATGAGAACTTAAAGTATAATGAAAGTGTATGATTAATGCCATCATAAAGGAGTGTAAAGTGATAAGATGGTTACTTAGTAATTGGGGCAGAACCGTTAGCTGCACAGTTGCATTGGAATGGGCCGCCGAGATTTTGGTTGGTTTTGTTACAAGTTGGACATACCTCGTAATACCACCCAAACGGTTAGCCCTAAACCTCTTGGTTTCTCCCACTGTATTGCAAAAGGACTCCTATGTAGAAAATGGGCATCGTTAAAAAATCTTACTGTGAAGTAAGTCATAAAATGCAAATCATAAAATGTATGAGTCATGTTACTTAAACTTTGTATACCTGAGGCTGAGTGATCATCTCCCCGATGCTTTTAACATCCCCTATAAAAGAGAAAGCCCTGTCGTCAACTGAACCCTGAGAGGATGTATTGAGAGAGAGTGCCTGGGATGCAGGATGATCAAAATTCCCTTGTAGAAACCTGCAAGGAAATAGGGAGTCATGTTAAACTTTGACATAATGCAAATTTCTATGTTAGTAGACATGTTCATAAAAAAATCATCATAAGTTAAGAAGCTTCATCGTTTTGTTTTCTGCAAAAATAGGTAGTAGATAAGTTACTTTGTTTTGAACTGGTCAACTTGAGGGTGTTCATGGTTAAGGAGCAGCTTTGATCCATGCCATGCATTAGACATGTTCAACTTTCCAGTGGCTATAAGAAAGAGTGAGTCAAAAAAATGTACTGTCATACAGGGTTGAGAAAAAAAGGAAAAAACATTACATGAGCTTTGGCGACACCAAGCGTGAGTTAGAATGAGGACGAGCTGTCTATTTTCCGAGGTATAGTTCATAAACTCGTTGGCATAGGATTCCCAGAGAGTTACATCAAGTTCAGAACCACTAAAAAAAATATAAAAGGATGCAAATTAGTAATGTAGCCATAAAAAATTCACGATAAATTGAGATCCTAAAGGAATGTACCATTCATCAGCCAAAGTGAGGTTTACAAAAGCCTTTTTGTTTGCTCCAGCCACTTGAGTCCTAACAACTTGCTGGACAACACCAATGATATCTGATAATAAATAATAGTTACAATCATCAAGCTGTGAGTTAATGTAAAATGTAACATGACAATAAGGGTAAAGGTATGATTTACCATAAAGGCGATCAACCACAAAATCTCCATTTAAAATTTCAAAGAAAGGACTTGAAATGGAAATATGTTTGTGGGATGTCGAGGATGTCAATGGCGGTATGATTGTACGATTAAAAACAACTTGTACATGTTGTCACAAACTTTCGTGGGCAAGTCATTCAGAAAGTTTCGCCATTATAAACCATGTATGTCGATTATCCCGCAATGTGTTGGTCCAAACCTCTTCTAGACCTTGTTAGCACATGGATTTTCTCACCTATTATCAACAAAAGTTGGACCAAATACTAATAAGTTATAATGGACATGAGAAAAGGAAATTGATAAGTGTAAAAAACATTACTTTTGCATCTTGGATAATAGCTTCAAGATGTGCTGCCCATTCGCCCTTTACAATCCATAAGTCCACCACACGCACAACAATCTTCCAAACGTTAAGTTCGGGTTTCAAATCGCAATCATGATTGGTGGTCGTGACATCTTGAGATGGAACACTATCAAGGATAACAACATTCAATAGGGTTAATGACAAAAGGATCCAAAAGAATGAAAGTTGTATGAAGCTACCATGTATTGCGTTATATAATGTGATTGAATGCTTAAAACATATGAAACAATTAAATCGATTCGAGTATGTAAATAATGAAAGTCGCATGAAACACAACTTAATAATCGGCCCAAACATTGTGTAATTTGGGAAGTGGGGCGTGTCATTTCGGTGCATCTATTTAAACAGATTTATTATTGCTTCAACTATCATTTAATTTACTTTGACAAAAACAAAACTATTATTATGAATGAGGCAGAATAATATGTAAAGTATTCTTTGAACTATTATTTAATTTACTTTGACAAAAACAAAACTATTATCATGAATGAGGCAGAATAATATGTAAAGTATTCTTTGAACTATTATTTAATTTACTTTGACAAAAACAAAACTATTAGACATTAATTATCGAACTAAAATGCTTGTAATAAGACATTGAGAGAGAGATGATATGTAAGTTGTTTAGAGTTTCTTTTATGAAAAAGTAGAGTTTTCATGTAGCTAGTAAGCACATATTGAAACGGAAAAATGAGATAGTAAACATAAAAATGTAAACTTTTTCTTAAAAGAAGCATTTATAAATACTGTGTAATACACTTAAGAAATAGAATGAAGGTAAGAGCATAAAAAAAAACCAGTTCCAAATACTGTTTAATAAACTAAAGATAATTGTTTTAACATTAACTCAAACATAAAAAAGTAAACTTTACACAGTTCCAAACGTAGTCAAAACCAGATCACAAAACATTTAAACCATATTGTAAAAAAAAAACATTTAACCCATAAAAATTTAAACTTGTTCATAAAAAGCATGAAAAAGACCATTAAAAGCGGATCCAAAACGTGTGTGTAAAAAATAAACTTGACACATAAAAGTATTTTGAACGGAACAATATCTTGGTAACCATAAAATTGAAACTTTTTATTAAAACAAGCATTTAAGTTCGATAATGAAGGAAATAAGTGTTAAACTTATGAACAAAGAATGAAAAAAGACCAAAAAAATCAAAACTTTACATAAACTGCCATTTGTGGAAGCAAAAAAATGCAAACTTTTCAAGAAACCACCAAAGAACATGCACCGGTCTTCGCAGTAAGTGAAGAAGGAAAGGAGCGAAAGTGAAGAAGGAAACGAAGAGAATGTGTTGACATACCTCGGGTGAAGCTTTGGGTTTCTCTAGAAAGAGAGCGAAGAAGGAGAGTTTGAGAAGGTGTGTTATGATAGGAAAAAAGTGGGTTTTTATTAAAGGAAGTGAAAGAGTTTTGAAAGGGTGGAGGGAAATACACAACAGATAAAGTGTGTTTATGATATTTTTACATTGCCATCCAAGGGACAATTAGTGAAAAGTGTGCCACTTGGCTTTTTGAAGAAAGGTGATTGGTCGAAATAAATTGGTTATTTAGCAAATTACAAAAAAGGGCATTATTAAGTGTAATTTGAATTTGATTGAAGGGTTATTATAGGGTGTTTAGTGGTATATTAAAATCTTAGTTAGGTAGTTGATTTCTTAACTCTCGTTCCGAATGTCATTTAAGATTAACATGTGTCTCTTACCTGTTAAATTGTCACAAAGCACCATTTGAATATTGCCATACGATAATGTATCAGCAACTCTGTTATTGATTAATTAGTCCAACATGCCTTTTATAATAGTTTTGACTTCCCGTCATTGTATGTTAATCATTTTCAACAACAATAATAATCAAGAAGATATTGAATTTTTCATTGACTTGTCTCAAGAAGCTTATATAATATTCTTTTTTAATATTTTTTCTTTCGATAAATATTGTGATTTTCATTGGCTTGTATTAATATGTTCTACTACTTTTTTGTCATCTCTTCTTCTGATGATATCTGAATTTCATTTTTCACAATGTTAATTTGTTTGACCACCACGTCATTTGGATTTAGATTTAATTCAAACATATCTTTCACTTTATTATCAAAATAAGGTGATATATTTTTTCAATCTCATGAATCATTTTTCAATGAAAATAAATTATTTTTTAAGATAAGAAATAAAGTATCTTTGTCACTTTGTTCTTATGAGTTTCATCCATTTTGTGTTTCATATCAAATTCATCCATCAAGAAATTTCTCAAACAATGTTATGTTTGGTAGCAAAATTTAAGAAATTTGTGAAAGTAATAATGATGTTCTAAAACAACGCTTCATTAATTTTCTTAGCTTAATTGTTATATTTGAGTTGTATATACAATGTTTTAAAAATGATTTATTGCGTTGATTTAGCCTTAAATTAGTACTACCTCCGTTCTTATATATAAGAGACAATTCAATTTTTAGATTCATTGAAAAATCAATGTACCTAGTCTATAAATTGACCAAATACATTGATTATTCAATGAATTTAAAAAATGAATTGTCTCTTATATATAGGAACAGAGGTAGTATTATTTACTAAAATTATATTACATTATAATCCTACAACTTTTTCTTACTAACTTTTTCTGCTAAACTCTATTAATATTAATAATTAATTAATAATTTTACAATTTATTTTTTAATTAATAAAACCTATCAAATTTTTTCAACATTAATAATATCTAATATTAATACTAATAATCCATAAATAATAACATCCATAACCCCACTAACTCTATTAAGTATTAACTATTAAAAAACTCCCCTAGTAATATTTTCTCTAATAATTCACCTATTAATTAATTAATTTAAATAATATTATTCGTTCCACTAAACCATAATGAATTTATTTAAATTGAAAAATACTCTAATTCAACTAAATCAATTAAATTAAATAAATTGAAAAAATTACATAGCATGCACTAACCGTTTGATTGTGGCCACGATTTATAGATATCATATCATCATCATACTAAATTATAATTTTACAACTTTTTTCACTAATTTTTTCCGCCAAAACTCTATTAATATTAATAATTAATACATGATTTTACAGTTTGTTTTTTAATTAATAAAACCTATCAAATTTTATCAATATTAATAATATATGATATTAATACTAATAATTCATAAATAATAACATCCATAACCCCACTAACTCTATTAAACTATAAAAAAAATTCCCTAAAAACATTCTCTCTAATAACTCATCTACTATTAATTAATTAATTTAAATAATATCATTCATTCCACTAAATTATAATGAATTAATTAAATTAAAAAATGCTCTAATTCAACTAAATCAATTAAATTAAATAAATTGAAAAAAATCTACATCCTACGCGCTAACCGTCTGACTCGTGACTCGTGGCTACAATTTATAGACATGTTTATGTCCCAAGTCCATCTTCCAGTGGTACTACTAGTGCATCAAAGAAAATATACCTTTAGAAGAGGTGTGATATTAGAAATGATTCCTGATGTGTATCTTTAATTATTATTTTACTTATCTTAAAATCTAATTGAATATATTGATTTTAATAGTAATGATCACGTTACATTACAGTGACAAATTTATCAATATATTGATTTTAATAGTAATATCATTATGTTACATTTTAGTATGAAATATTATTCTATTTCTAGCATTTAATTATGACAAATCTTCTATTTTTTTTTTTATAATTTATGTTTTTTCTTTTTCTTAGGTATATATTGTTGGGGTACAGGAATAGAAGAGAATAATAATGAAAATAAGAAAGAGGATAAAATAAGGACTAAATTGTATTGAATTGAATTGTTTAACCAATGAAATACAAGCACTTATTTAAAAGCTCAAAAATAACTAACTAAAAACAAACCCTAATCCTAATCTTAAGGAATTAAGATATACGATAATAACAGTAAAATAATAAATACTAAATTATTCTAATAATTACTAAAACGTCATTTCTAATCATGAATTATTTACAACATCATCCCTTAATTCATGTTCATTACAAACTGATTGTATTAGAACCTCACTTTCTGGACAACTCTAGAAGGTGTCATCCCTCAAACGGATAAGGTGTTCAGTCTTGATATCCTTCATCAGAATGTCTGTAGCTTGCTTCTGGTTGCAACTCTTCTTTACTAATATGTCATCGCCATAAAGACACACTAGAATCATATTGCTTCCAAAATGTTTCACATACACATCATACTTCACCTCACATTTCCGAAACCTTTGCTTCTTAGAAAATGAATCAATCTTTTGAGTCCAAGCTCTGGGTGCTTTCTCTAATCCATACAGAGCTTCGTGTAACTTATACACCATCCCTTCCTGATTCTTTTTCACGAAGCCAGAAGGTTGTGACACGTATACCTTTTATTGTAATGGTCCGTTCAGAAATGTTGACTTCACATCCAAATACATCAGCGGCCAACTTCTGATTGTTTCATGACTCACTACAGGAGCAAACACCTCAAAATAGTCTCGTCCAGGTTTCTGAATAAAAACTCTGACCACTACCCTTGCTTTGTTCTTGCCAACTGATCCATCTGGCTTAAACCTCACCTTAAAAGCCCATCTGACGCTGATGGCTTTCTTCTCCCTTTGAAGCTCAGTTAACTTCCAGGTCTTGTTTCCTTCTGAAGTCTCAAGTTCTTCTTTCATGGCATTCAACCACGCTTTCTTCTTGAGAGTATCTTCAATGCCTATTTGTTCAGAATCTCCTTCTGATTCTGGAACCGTATCTCCTTCTGGACTTTCTTCAGAAGTTTTATTTCCACCAGAAGTTCCACCTTTGTTAGCTTCTGGGCCTTGTTCAGAATCATCACCTTCAGAACTTCCACCAGAATTTCCAGCTTTGTTAACTTCTGGACCTTGTCCAGAACCATCACCTTCAGAACTTCCATCAGAAGTTCCACCTTTGTTAACTTCTGGACCATGTCCAGAGCCATCACTTTCAGCAGTTGGATCGCCTTCAGAAGCTCTTGCTTTAGAAGTTCCACCTTTAGAATCATGACCACCGTCAGAGGCTGGACTAAAAGTTCCACCTTCAGAATCATGACCAACGTTAGAGGTTGGACTAGAAGTTCCACCTTCAGAGTCATGATTACCACAAAAAATTTGATCACCTCCAGAAGCTTGTCCTCCAGAACCTAAGTCTTTAGAGTTTTCTCTTCCAGAAGCATGGTCATTTTCTTGATCACCTCCAGAAGCTTATCCTCCAGAACCTACGTCTTCAGAGTTTTCCCTTCCAAAAGCATGATCATTTTCTTGATCACCTCTAGAACTTGTCTTCCAGAGCCTACGTCTTCAGAGTTTTCCCTTCTAGAAGCATGATCACCACCATATTCTGGATCATCATTAGAATCTGGATCAAAATCAGATTCACTATCTGACTCGTCCTTAGAGTCTCCAAAAGCTTCTTTATCTTTTGACTCTAATTCTTCTTCAGAACCTTCATGTTCTGACTCATCTTCAAAACCTTCATGTTCTGACTCATCTTTAGAAGCCGAATCCCCTTGAGATTCTAACTCATCTTCTAACTCTGACTTTTCTTCTGAAACTTGAGATTCTGACTCATCCTCAGAATCTATAAAATCATGTTCTGGCTCTTCTTCTAGAGTTTCAACTTTTGACTCCTCTTCAGAAGTTTCAACTTCTGACTCTTCTTCAGAGGTTTCAACTTCTAACTCTTCTTCAAAAGTTTCAACTTCTTGATGTTCTTCAGAAGTATTATCTTCTGACTCATCTTCAAAAGTTTCAACTTCTGACTCTTCTTGAGAAGTTTCAACTTCTGACTCTTCTTCATTTTCTGACTTTGACTCGTAAAGAAACACTCCTTCAGAATTTTCATCCCCTTCAGATTCAGAAAATGATAACATCATAGGTTCCTCGTCAGATTCATAAGTCATCAATAGCACAGGTTCATCATTTGAATCATCTCTGGCTATTTTTGCTTCTTCTGATTCTCGTTCTTTGTTTGACCTACAATCTATAGCAAAGTGGCCAATCTGCTTACAGTAATAACATTGAACTTTCCTTCTGTCCTTTCCCTTCTGATACTTCTCATCAGAATCAGAAGTTTTTGGCTTTTGGAATTTGTCACCACGTCTATTCTGCTTCTGGTCCTTCTTGATAAAAGAAGCTTTCAGAGCCTGCTCTACTTCCCTCTCAAAAGTTTTGTTAGCCAAGCATAATTCATGTGCTTCTAGACTGCTTTGCAGCTCTTCAATTTTCATGGTCTCCAGATCTTTGTTATGTTCAATAACAACCACAATATAGTCAAATAGAGGGATAAGTGACCTCAGAACCTTCTCTATGATCACTTCTTCATAAAGAGTTTCTCCATAAGCCTTCATCTCATTAGTGATCAAAATCACTCTTGAGATATACGCAAAAACCTTTTCACTATTCTTCATGTTGATATTCTCATATTGCTTTCTCAAGGATCACCTTCTTCACGATCGTCACCGTAACACCGACGGTGTGTCCCGACATCATAGAATATGTAATTTTCTCAAACACAGTCGCATCCACACACTGATGAATGCAGAACAACACTTTCTGATCTTTCCTCCTTTTATCTCTCTATAACTCTATCTCTCTTTGTCTGTTGCAGCTTCTGCAACTGGAATGTAACCATCAGTGACAAGCTCCAGAACATCTTGAGCTCCAAACAACACACGCATTTGGATCATCCATCAATTCTAGTTTTTGCCATCAAAGACTGGAAGGTTGGTGCTTAGGTTGTTGTTTCCGTTCATCTTCTTCCTTGCGCAAATAACCCACAGATAGAAACACGATTGTTGTTTCCCTGAATTCTAAACCGGGAGCTCTAGATACCAATTTGTTGGGGCACAAGGATAAAAGAGAATAATGATGGAAATAAGAAAGAGGATAAAATAAGGACTAAATTGTATTGAATTGAATTGTTTAACTAATGAAATACAAGCACCTATTTATAAGCTCAAAAGTAACTAACTAAAAACAAACCCTAATCCTAATCTTAAGGAATTAAGATATATGATAATAACAGTAAAATAACAAATACTAAATTATCTTAATAATTACTAAAACGTCCTTTCTAATCATGAATTTTTCACAACATATATTACCATAGGTATATAAGCATCTCATGGGTGAAAGAATTATGTTGTTCAATTTTTCTATTTTATTGTATTATTAGATTTTCTATTGTTTGTTTTTAGTTTTCTACTAATATTTTTATATATTTATTTATTTATTGTATTATTATATATTTTTACTTTTATTGTTTGTTTATATTTTTATTTTTATATATTTATTTATTTATTGTATTATTATATATTTTTACTTTTATTGTTTGTTTATATTTTTTTACTTTTATTTTCTTTATGTTTATTTATTTTCTTTTTTTGGTATCTACATGTATTAGTATGCCATGAATCTTTTGTGTGTGCGATAAAGCATATCATGGATGGAGAGTATGTCTTTAAATTTATTATTTCATCAATCAATTATATATTTTGTTTATTAAACTTATACATTAATTTTATATAATTTTTGTCATGATTGATAATTGAGTTGCATATGTCCGTGCATCGCAATGGTAAACGGCTAGTAACTCCCCTAATTCTAGTTAGTGTGGTTGTTAAACCGATAGAAATTCAATAAATACTAGTTAGTGTGGTTGTTAAACCGATAAAAATTCAATAAATAAAGATATATTACGGATTAAAAAAATGTCCTCATGCGGAAACTCAATAAATAAAAACATATTTCATCAATCAATTATAGATTTTGTTTATTAAAATTATACATTAATACATTAATTTTATACAATTTTTGTCATGATTGATAATTGAGCTGCATATGTCTGTGCATCGCACGGGTAAACGGCTAGTAACTCCTCTAATTCTAGTTAGTGTGGTTGTTAAACCGATAGAAATTCAATAAATATTAGTTATTGTGGTTGTTAAACCGATAGAAATTCAATAAATCAAGATATATTACGGATAAAAAAATGTCCTCATGCGGAAACTCAATAAATAAAAACATATTACAGATAAAAAATAATGCCCTCACGCAGGATTAAACTACGGACCTTCAGTTTACAAGACTGACGCTCTACCACTGAGCTATAAGGGCTTATTTATCTTATTTTATAATTTTTGTTATTAAATAAGAAAATGTATAAACATGGCACTTTTTATGAGATATAATGAATAATTGTATGTTATGTGGTTAAAACATATATGTATAGTAGGTAATTAAATGTATTATTATTTTTATATTTTTGTCAAATAATATTGTCCATTTATTTTTTAAATGGTTAGGATATATAAAATATAGGGTTAAGATAGATAAATATATGATTAATTTATTTTTTTTATTTATGTTTTTGAACAATTCATCTCCCATTATTTTATAATTTAACGTTCTATATTTGATTATGCGTTTTGTCGATTCAACTGAATTTTTAAGTAGTCGATTATAGGCTTTCTCCAATTGTTCTCAACTAACGCATCAATGGCAAAAACTTCTTCCACCACTTCAAAATTTCCAAAATAATAATAATTCAGGAAATCAGAGATTACTTCAGGGTCTGCCCCCACAAGATTTTGTCATTTGTGCATTTTCAAACACCGTTTTATCTTTTACCTCAATGAATTCGTCTATTTGCTCTTTGGATATTTTATATCCAGATGCCAGTTGGGCCATGTCGTTTTCCTCTTGATTGTCAATACGCCTTACGTGACTAATCGACACATTATCAAACTTTTGAAGCAACGACAATGCTCTAAACATGTATATCACTAAGTGGTCCTTAACACACTTGTATTCTCTAGTCAATTGTTTCGCCACTAACTATGAATCCCCTTTTATGTAAACGTCTTTGATTACCACATCCAACATAATTTGGAGCCCAATTATTAAGGCTTCATATTCAGCCTCATTATTGGAGCATTCGCCCCTAATCTTATAACAAAATCTAGTTGAAACTCTATTTAGTGATAGGAGAAAAATACCTACTCTAGTTTCTTGCTTATGTTTGGAACCATCAAAGTAAAACTTAAAAGTTTGGACTCATTAGCCTTCAAGGCCAAATTTATTCTATTTTCGGCCACATAGGCCAAAATCCTTGTCAAAGCATTCGACTCAGGCATCTTCACAAGTTTGTTTCCACCATGTGGGTTCAAACTCCCCTTCTGCAACTGGATAGGTATCCAATATTTCCTAATCCCAAATGAAACCATGAGTAGGGTGTAAGATCAAAAAATTAATCATGTCTGGATGTGACTCCAACATTGCCTCTTCAGGCATGCATGGAGAAATGGTAGCTAACATTTTGTCAACATTCTTTCTATTGACCACGTTCGCATCATCAGTAAAATAACTGTGGTTTGCTTCAATATTATCCACAATTCCATCTTGACTCCAGATGGACAAATGTTGGTGCAGAGTTGAAGGCACTGCTCCTATGGCATGTATCTATTCACGCCTAAGCATAAACAATGTTGGCTTGGTAGTCGAGCCAACTGACAAATTCCCTCAAATCACACCAAGTTTGTCACTAATTTTCCCTTCATAGTTCAACATAACCATATTGTGATGTTTACGATTGATATCAAACTTACTAATCTTTTTTTAGTAATGATTGTGGCATCAAATTCACATCAGCGCCACCATCAACGAACACCTTGTTCACGGGGAAGCCAACGACTTTGGCCCTTATGAATAAAGGATTGAGATGATACATCATATAAGATGTAGGCCTCTCAAACATTGCTTTTTCCTCATCCTCTAATACTTCAGGTGCAAAACCATACTCATTAGGCAGGATTGACACAATATTACAATGAATGATCAAACCATCTTCTTAGTTATGTTCAAAATCATCAAATAATTTACCATCCATGTTGTCATCAAGATCTGCAGCTTTCACCGGTGTCGAATTCACAATTGGCATTGAAAAACTATCTTTTGTTGGTCGACGATGCATATTTTCCTAATTGCCTTTAGCTTTTGTTGGTGCAACTTTCGATGTCGCCTCTCTTGCATCCTTCTTGTTTCTTTGAAATCTTCTCCATTGAGTTACCGTTATTGGATTCTTCCCTTTGTATATGGAAGAAACACAATACTTTTTTCCAACTTTAGTAATTTGAGAAGAAATATAACCTTTCTCCATCATCTCCCATTTCTGGCTTGAGCCTGAATCTTTCTTGATCGTCTTCCAATTTTAGTTTTCCCCATTGGGTAGAAAGGATTAACCCAATTTTTGTTAGGAACATTAGTTGGTGGCAAGAAAGTTCTTTGATATGGGAACTTAGGCTTTCCCTGAGGCATTTGGACTTTGTATTGCCCCTTAGCATGGTCAAAAACCACTTTTGGACTTTTCTTTTAAGGGCGTTTCCTCTTTAAGGCTTCAATTTTCTTTGCAGCATCTTCGCTATAAACCATGTTACAATTTGGGCATAACATGGACTTGGAGTTACTTAGCTTACACCTATTCATAAAGTCCACAAGTTATTCCTCAGGTTTGGGAAACAGGACTTTCATTAATTCAGTAACAGTTTCCTCAGATAATTCATCGTCATTAGCTTCACGATCCATTTTTTCTTTACGGTCTTGATTTTCCCCAGGTTCTTTAGAAATATCGACTACCATCACTTCTTGTAGCTTAGATAAATTGCCACTTTCGATACCTTTAGTAATCTCGCCTGATGCAGTTGCTATTAAACCAACAACAACAACTTGACCATTTTTGAGACCATCAGTAGTCTTGATTGTCAATGCTACCATCAAGTCCACAAGGTTGGCTTTTTTGGCTTCGAGACCATCAGTAATCTCAACAATCAACACTTCCAGTGGTTCGACGAAATTTGCATCAGCCACATGTAAAGGGTCTGAGTCGACCTTCACGAAGCTCTTTTGTTTTTCACCAAACTCCAGTCTACCATCCTTCAACGTCTTTTGATTCAAATCCCTAAAAATAACACATTGAGAAGTGTTATGACCCAACAAAATATGATACTTGTATAAACCTCTTTTCTATTTCTGCTATGGTGGTGGTTTTTTACTGTGTGAAGGCACTATAATCTGACCATCTGAAACTAAAACATCAAATATCTCATCACGTTTTGACACATCAAAAGTATATGACTTAGTAACAAATTTATCATTTTTTGGTTCTTCAATCGCTTTTACTCGAGACAGTTTTATAGATTTACATGGGTATAGAAGACCGGTTTTTACCCCAGCCACGTTAACTTCACCTTCTTCTATATATTAATCTTTAGAATCTATAGGATATTACTCAGTATCTACATAGATGGTAGCCACTTTTCCTTTTCTGTGATCCTTTAAAACCCTAGTTTTCTCTATTTTTAAACATCTAGACTTTAAAACCCTAAACCTATTCAAATATGCCTCCATCGACTTAGATGACCTCCTCTTAATTGAGGACAATTCTTTTAAACTTATCTTGGGCTAACCAGCATAAAACTGCTAATGGAATATGCCCAAAGTTGTTCCCAAGTACGTATAGAATTTGGAGCCAATGTTGTGTACCAAGTAAAAGTGTTCTTGGTTAACGAATTAGGGAAATATCTTAAATTTAAACCCTCTTCTTTGACAATATCACCGACTTTTATCTCGTACCTAGCAATGTGTTTCACGGTCGACTTATTAGCATCACCGATAAATTTAGTGAACTTAGGAACTTTACATCCCCTAAGTAATTATGCCTGTCAAATATAATCAGGAAAGTGGGACAAATAATTAGGCCTTTTAAAGCTAACATTTACCCTTGAACATGTTAACACTTCTTCTACCATATTCACGATGTTGTTACGCCCAATATTGGCATTCCGTATTTGATCAGCATTTTGGTTTCTTCCAACCAAGATTGGCTTAGACTCGTACTGTTCAACAAATTCTTCTTCATAAGTGGGTGTCTCTACCCTCTGAGGCCTAAAAGGGCGCCTACTGTCACCTTCTTCCCGTTCTTTAAGAAATCTTAACGACATATGGAGCGTCTGATTAGGCTGAACCCCTAATGACGCAATCAATCTGCATATTTGGTCAACTACATGATTAAAAATAACTCTCATTTATTGGGTTAGAACATTTACTAACTCTAAATTACTCTCATCCATTTGTTGCCTCAAAGCCATAATAGAATTAGTGTTTAAATATGGTGTCGACTGAGGGATATAACTAACGCCACTTGGTCGACCACCTGAGATATAACCGCCTTGGTTTCTAGTGGTCACTACGCTTTCTATATACGTGGAATGATTTATATGTAACCCAACCATCATGGAATGAGGCATACCATATTGATAAGGGCTAAATGATGACCATGTGACCCCCTGGGAAAAGTGGTCGATTTAGGTCAAATGGTGGTACTCCATGTCTAGGTTCAATCATTGTGACTGTTGTCACTAAACCCTAAGCAGAACTCGATCTCACAGGAGATAGAACTGTCGCGCTTTGAGTTGTGGCACTCACTAGTATGTCATCCATATTTTGTATAAAAACTTGTGTATATGCATGTGCTAAAGTGTTTGTGTCAGAGCGTGGCATTTTAGACTTTGATAAATGTTTACCGCTCCTTAAATTCATACACCACAAAATAAACTATAAATAACTTTGCAAAACTAAACACGAATATAAAATTATTAGCACTGTTCCACTAGGCGTGCCATGTAACGCCCAGAAATTTAATTAATTATTTAATTAAATTATATAAGAAATTATTTATTGGAATTAGTCGAAGTTGAGAATTATTATAAGAGGCGTTAATTGGATTAATTGTTGATTAGCCGATAGATTAATAATAATAATAATAATAATAGTTGACTATTAGTAATAATAATAAAATTAGAATAATTTGTTGGGCTTAAATGGTTGAAATTAGTAGAATAGGGAGGTGTAGAGAAATAGGTCCAATAAGAGAAATATAATTATAAGTTATTATAAATAATAAGAAATTAGGTTTTTGGAGAGGTTGTTAGAAAACAAGGAGAAGAAAAGGGAAAAGAATAGTATACGTGAAAAGAGGAATAAGCTTGGAAGAAAAACTGCCGTCGCGAGAAAATTGTAGACCGAAAGCCAAACCGAAATTCAATCGGAACTCCGTAGAGCGACCTTCAATTCAAGGTAAGGGTGGGGTTCTAATTTTCTAATGGGTTATATCATGAATTTTATGTGGGAATTAGGATAATGGAGAATTTACTATGCATTTGTGGTTTTCTGTTTGGTGAGAAACATGTTTAGGTTGTAATCTCCAATTTTTATGGTTTTGACATTGTTAGGTTTAGATGAGTATTCCCTAATATATGTTGATTCAGAATTGATATATTGGTTGAATTAAATATTTATAAATTAAAAGGTTAACGAATTATGAATTTAAAGTTGTATACTAATATATTTCTGTACATATATGAGCATGTATTTATACCTTGTGCTTGAATTCATGCTTATTCCCCTTACTGTTACTGCTACCGTAAGGGTAACAATTGTGATGCAATATTGTCTCGGTTTAGAAAATCATAGATGCCTTATATCTATTAAAATTAGAATGATAGAATAGGAATTTGAAAGGAGTATGGTAGAAAATTCATGGCATGGGCTCAGTATGATTGCTAATAGTTATTTTACTGTAAGTGCTATCCAATTAAAAAGAAAAGGTCGTAGTATTCATAATATAATAATTAATAATGTAAATAGTATTATGGTAGAATTATAATATTTAAAAATTGGTGTGATATAATTAGTTGTTCTACTGGTATGTGTTATCAAGTGAATATCAGCTGATGAGAATTCTATTCAGAAGTTATATATTTTTCTTTAGCCATTCAATTAATTAATAATAATAATAACAATAATAATAATAATAATTTAATACTATTAATATAATAATTTAAGAGTTTTTAGTAAGAGACAATTATTTGGTTAATTGATTAATTTAAATTATTTTGATTACGTTAGAGTTGTTAAAGTTATAAATAAAGTCGTCAATAGAGTTGTTAGAGTTTTCAATAAAATTATCAGATTTGTTTTGAGTTATTAAGAGTCATACTTTAATTGTATTGAGCAATTCGTACATGTTTAGAGTTGTCACCGTTGTTTTCGAATTGTTTAAAATTAAATCTAATAAGCTGAGGTAGATGTATTTGACCCTTTAGAGTTGTTTTAATATTACTTGAGTCAGACCATTAACTAATTATTTTCATAAATATTATTTTATATACAAGAGTTATCGGTAAAGCAATTTTGAACACCTTAGAGTTATTTTAGATTTTGAGCACCTTAGAGTTATTTTAGATTTTGAGCACCTTAGAGTTATTTTAGAGTTGTAGGGATTGTGGCGGTTGAATAGTAATTCAAAGCAAAAATTTGAGTAATTTAGTAGAAGATTAATTAACTAGAAATGGTCGAAATAGTCCGAACAATTACGTGGTTTGTTTGTAATTTATTTTGGTTGATTTTATGTGTTATATGTTTGCCGTAAATTGTGAATTTGCAGCTGATAAACTGTGTTGTATTGTTTCCGTTGAATTGTCGTTGTTTGCTGGTAATGATGTTGTTAATAAATTGTGAAGTTGCAGATTGTGATGAAATTGGTTGTTGTTTGCTCGTATTAATTTTATTGATAAACTATTATCGTTGTTGAATATGTTGCTGTTATAAATTGTTGTTGATATGTTGATGAAGTTGTAGGCCTATGGCCAATGTTGATTAAGTTGAATCGTCCTAATTTATGGACATGTTTGAGTTGTAGGTCAAATGACCAGTGTTGATCTAAGTTGATGCCATTGATGCATATTTTAAGTTGTTGTTGTATGATGTTGTTGTTGTCGCATTGTTGGGTATTTGTTGTTTAAGTTGAGGTCTCATGGCATACATTGCATTATTAAGTTGGCCTGGATTGACAATTTTTATGTTGGAGCTATGCTCACCCACGTTGGCCTGGATTGACACAAGTTGAAAGTTGAAGGCTTATGCCTTGTTAATGCCTCGATAAACTGGCATGATTTTAAGTTGGGAGTTCTGCTCCAAATGGTACCACATGCATTTGCATATTTGAGTCGCATATTAAGTCGCGTGTTAAAATTGTTGGTATTATTCGTTATTTGTTGATTGTCGATGTACTGTTGTTATGAGTTGTTGTTGTTATTAAGTTGTTGTTGCTATAAGTTGTTGTTGTTATAAGTTGGCGTTGTTATTAAGTTGTTGTTATTAAGTTGTGTTGAGTTAAGTTGTTACGTTGACGAATATGTTGTGATAAATATTGTTGTGTGGAGAAATTGTTGTCATTATATTACGTTGATGATTATGTTGTGATTATTGGTTGTGAGAATAAATTGTGAAACGGTGATTTATGTTATCTAAATTCTATCATATATTATTTATCATACAATTTATTAGATTGTTAGATATCTCACCCCTTCATTTATTTCGCCGTTGCCTCTATACTGGTAATGTGCAGGTATTCAAGAATGGAAGAATTAGTTGTTGTTGGTTCAAGTCGGTGTCTTTGCTCTGATACGTAACACTCAGGGGGACGTTTGGTCTATGTTGTTTATATTGTTGACTCTTGTTGTTATTAGTAATAAAAAAGTATTTTGTTTGAAAGTTATTGCAAGTTGTTATGAGATTCTCCGAATTAAAAAGTGTTATGTATCTTATCTGTTTGTGTTGTTAATGTTGAAATGTGGCATCCCATGTTTTGTTGAAAATTTTAATTACTCTGATTTTCGATATATTTTCCGGGTAGAATTTGGGGTGTTACATGCCAATTTATTTATCCTTGATTTTGGTAAACAACGATGGTCTCTTTCCAAAAAATGTACTCGCGAGATCGACTAGAGAGTCTCAGTATAATGCTTCAGTTTTCAAGTGTTTTTACAAAGTGTTTTCAAAAAGGGTGAGTTTGACCTCACGTCAAACGTGTTAATATGATTTCAAAAGGAAATAAAGCAAGACTTGTAGAATAAAATAAAAACGTTTAAATTGTAAACATAAATGACATAACATTTAAAAGAGTTGAAAATAAGTTAATTCAAACATACATTTCTCTAGTCTGACTCATTTTGCTTGTTCGCTTAGTTGCTCTAAGTGATCAGAGTTAGGAATGTAAAAGTTTGAACCTTTAAAATTATGTCCTAAGTGCTTTATTTATAATACACATAAAATAACTGCTTCCTGGCGGGATTTGCTTCCTCACACGCCAAATGTACTTTGTAACTTCTCTCCACGAACCCACGTTCTCCACTTATGCCTTATTTCCCTCCAAGAAACTTTCGTTCGAGTGATCAGGGCCACTTACATAATCTTTGGGCTTTTAATATCTCCAGGCCCATTTAAACTCCTAGTCGACTGCAGCTATGGTCAATTTAAGTACCTTGGTCAAATCAAGTATTACACCAATTCAAATAAACCTTTTGAATTCTTTTATTATTTTGGTTAGATTTTAACCTTGTTGAAAATCAAAGCCAACATAACGCTAAGCTATAATGTTAAAAAACTCAAAGCAAGACAATTCAGCATAAACATAAATGACATATATATTGCATTTAAGCGTAAAGTATCATACCTATAAATTATTCATGTAATGCATGCAGGTGAAATCAAAAAAGGAAAGAG
Source organism: Vicia sativa (assembly GCA_021764765.1). Lineage (NCBI taxonomy): Eukaryota > Viridiplantae > Streptophyta > Magnoliopsida > Fabales > Fabaceae > Vicia > Vicia sativa. The sequence continues at coordinate 132,004,860 of CM038796.1, forward strand.
AATGAGAAACTCATCAATGTAATGAAGTAGAATTTCATATATGTGCAATGAGATGGAGTAAAGACGTGATAAATTTCAATGTAATGGATACAAGTTATGAGAGTGATTGAAAAATGGTGGAACTGACTTTGTAAACGCAAATGAGGAGAAACTCTATATTTCTTTATTTTTGCAGAATAAAAATTAGAAGGGAGAGAGAGAGAGAGAGAGAGAGAGAGAGAGAGAGATGCGAGTTTACTTAAACAACAACGACAGAATTTCAATCTCTATAAGAAATCTAAAAACTGAATTTTAGATTATTTTGAAAATGCATGGTTGTGAGGTCAGACATAGATGTGACGCGTCACATCATAGTCCGATCTCCGTAATTAACAATACAAATTCTAAAGTTGAAATTTTCTTAACTATATCTTTGTCTTGTTCCAAAGATGTCTTATTGTGTATTAAGTACGTATGAATTTGAAATTTCAACAAGACATTATCACAATTGCGGATGATTGAACCATAGTCTTCTATATCAAATTCAATATCAATCATCATTAAACCAACTAGCGATTGATCGCTTCAAACATATTTTAATACCATAGAATTGCTTCATTTTAACTATTTACGAGTCATAATTCTCCCTAAGTGTTGGTTTAGTGATATCATTATTAGGGTTGGAAAAATTACATGGAGGACTTAAAATAGAAATAATCAAGTTTGAGAAAAATAAAATAAATTTTCTACCAAAAAAAGATTAATGTGTTAAATTATAAAAAAAGTATGATAGTGCTATGCTAAGAACTGAGTTTAACTGCGCATAATAACAGAACCATTTCAGTTTTCTCACATTGCCGGAGCTCCTCCGATTCCGACTCCGATTCCAAACCAATGGCGGAATTCGTCGATCTCGAAACCCAAGACGGCGTTCGCATGCCGTGGAATGTAATCCCCGGCACAAAACAGGAAGCCTTAAACGTCGTCGTTCCAGTTGCGGCAATCTACACTCCAATCAAACACTTCCCTTCCATGCCGGTTCTCCCTTATTCTCCACTCCGATGTCGAACATGCCGATCAATTCTCAATCCTTTCTGTATCGTCGATTTCGCCGCCAAGATCTGGATCTGTCCTTTCTGCTTCCAACGTAACCATTTTCCGCCTCATTACGCTTCCATCTCCGATGATAATCTTCCGGCCGAGCTTTTCCCTCAGTATACCACCGTTGAATATGATTCCCCTAGTGATCCCGCTCCGCACGTGCCTCCTGTTTTTCTCTTTGTTGTTGATACGTGTGTGATCGAGGAGGAACTCGGTTTTCTCCGATCTGCAATTTCTCAGGCGGTGGAGCTTTTACCGGATAATTCGCTTGTCGGTCTTATCACGTTTGGGACGTTTGTGCATGTGCATGAGCTTGGTTTTGGCATTGTTCCTAAAACCTATGTGTTTAGAGGCTCTAAGGACGTTTCCAAGGATCAGCTGTTAGAACAGATGAGTTTCTTCGCGAAGAAACCGAAGCCTGCGGTTGGTGTTGTTGCCGGTGCACGGGACGGGCTTTCGTTGGAGAGTATTTCGCGGTTCTTGCTTCCGGCCTCGGAGTGTGAGTTCGCGCTCAATTCGGTAATATGCTTTGTTTAATCTGCATTATTAGAAGGTTTGGTTGTGTGTTGACCAGAGTTGTTAGTGTCAGGTTGTGGAAAACTGTGGTTTGTTCAAAATTTCACAATACTGGTACTGATGGATTGAGTTGTGAATTGGTTTGTTTTTGCAGGTTTTAGATGAGCTGCAGAGGGATCCCTGGCCGGTACAGGGTGATCAGCGGGAGGCGAGGTGCACAAGCACGGCACTGAGTATTGCAGCTAGTTTATTGGGGGCTTGTGTTCCTGGTTCTGCTGCAAGGATAATGGCGTTTATTGGGGGACCGGCAACTGAAGGACCTGCCCCGGTAAGTGTTTTCTTCTTACTTACAGAGGGACAGTGTAATTGGTTTGATAGTGCCTTGGACATGACGGTGTGTTTGGCCAATAGAAGCAAAGAGTAGGTTTACTTGTGTCTGGCTAAATGAAGTAGAGACTTGAGAGTAGCATTTATTCAAATGCATTGAAAAACACGTGGATTGAAGTCCAAACTCACACTATATAGTCAAATTAATTGTGAAAAGATATGTCATTATTCATGGTGTAATTCATTAAATAGTATTCACAAGAAAGTACTGAAATAATTAAAAATTTGAAATTACACATGATGTACTCGATTGCGTATTTTGTTGGTTAAATTAGTCCTATTTCACTAAAAGATCACATGTTTGAGGACTAATATGTTATTCAGGAAAGCTTCAAGATAGTATTTCTATTATTTGCGAACATGAAAATATTATAGCTTTTAAAACTAATCTGACTATTTAGTCTATACTACTGACATCTACCAGAGGCTAATTTTACTTGGCATCTATTTATACTCTCATTTGACATGTTCCGTTCCGTGTGTGTGGTGTAGTATGTAAAATAACCTTCTGAATCTGCATCTTAATGTACTGCATATATATATGGTGCGCTGTAAGCAAGAACTGGTGGCTTTGTGGCCTTTGTTTTAGAGGTTAAGGCTAAAATGTTTTAGGCTTTATTTACGTATCAGAATCTACCTTTTCATTTGTAAGTAATTTTCTGACAAAGTTATCTAGTTTCAGTGGTGGATGGCAGCTGTTGTAGCTATATTTACATTTCATCTTATGATTTTGGAGAATTTTGTGGTTTCTTGTGTGGGTTTTTTTCTACAACAGCTTTGTCCTTCTGCCGTTTCCTTTGGAGACTTGGAGTACTATCTCACCTCTCTTGTACTTTTTCCCTAAATCTTTATATTGTTCTGTTGGCATTTTGGCATTAGTGTGTATGATAATGATTGGCCTCTATTTTATGAGTGCATGTATCAAGGGAATGTATTTGATTATTTAGAAACACATTCTTGGTATTTTATTTGCTTCTACTGATATCATGGGCAAAAATGATTTCCATCTTGTTTGATTGTTTTGATGACACTCAAGTGTTTCTGTCCTTATGAACTGTTGTATCATATAGATTGTATCCAGACAACTTTCTGAACCAATACGCTCCACAAGGACCTGGATAAAGATTCTGTGCCACATTACCATAAATGTGTGAAATTCTATGACGGGCTTTCGAAGCAGCTTGTACATCAAGGTCATGTGCTAGATCTCTTTGCTTGTGCTCTTGATCAGGTAAAATTTTCTCTATTTTCAACCTATCTTTTCTGACTGGGGTACAAGCATTATGCATGATTATAAGCTCTGGCGAGTGCATGTCTGTTTTCCACCCAGAGAACTTTTTCACTTTTAAACTTTTTTCGAGCAAATAATATTTAGACGATATCTTCTGAATACATCTAGTTTAATCAAGAAATTGTGATAACTGTTTAAATTGTAATTCACTTCTTCATTTATTTCCTTTCTCCAATTTATATAAGTTTTTCAACGTAGTTTATGTGGAAATTTTGTATGCATTTTTAATCTTAATTCACTAACATAGTAACATCCTTGGCCTTGCATCTTTTTATTCAATATGAGTGGCTGGATTGAAAATGTATTAACCATAATATGAGTGTATGCTTAACCAACTGCTCCAAATAGTAACAGGAATTACTCATTACATTTAATCTAACCTCCTCATTTCCACTGAAATCACTAGTGTTATTATTAAGTAACCAAGAATTGATCCGAGGAGATGGGGAAATGAGAATACCAAACATTAAAAGAAAGGCAATGTAAGAAATAGACAACAGAACAATGTAAGAAATAACAGCTTTGAGAGACTCCCTTTACTGCCCTAAATCTTTTTTCATATTCTGCTGTTCTTCTGTCTCAGCCCAATCTCAGGTCATGATCCGCGCACAGGCTAATCCCTACTAATCATATATTTAGCCCAGCAAGCCTAATTCACTATAACTCATACACCCTTTGAAAGTAAAGTTACTGAAATTTGACAGTGTCTCTTATCTATTTTTATGACATCCTCAAAGGCCAATTAATTTTTTTGAGACTATAGCATAACTTTAGTGTAACTGTAGAATAGCCTCAGTATAACTAACTCAGAAAGTTAGTTAGGACTGCTGTACAGTGATTGATACCTGTCAGCTTGTCATAGGGTGACCTGCTACTGCAGGTTGACACTTGGCTTCTATAAAGCAAGTGATGTTACTGAATTTGTACTAGCTAACTATTCATTCAATGAATCCCTAGTTTGATTTCTAATAATTATCAACAATGTATATAACAACTATTTCCTCTTTGTACGACTCAAAAGAGAAGAACGACCCATATTCCTATAACTGTGTCATATTGATATTGAATTCTATAAATAGAAGAGACCATTCATGATAAAAAGCTATTACCAAAAAGAATGAACTTTGAGGTATATATGCAAATGCCAAGAGAATCCCATTCTGCAACCTCTGAATCTAAAAATAGAAAAAGATTCCGTGACTAACAAAGATTCCGTGAGAGCATAATAAACAAAATGAACATGCAGGTGAGTTAGAAATTGCACAAATTTGTATTTAAAATGACTTTTAATCCAAAAATCTTATCCTTTAAAAACTCATTCATACTTATAAAAATATTTACAACTTCAAGGATAACACTTTTCTGTGAGACTCTTTGTATGAACCAACCGCTAGTCTACATACACATCTACAATTTAAAATAATATTAGTCATAGTAACAATAATAAGATATATTTCTATCTCATATCATATCACCCCTCACTATGTGCATATAGACCACATTATCTCTTAGTTGTGCTGGGTATCCCACTCCTCCCCCATTCTCTTAACAGGTTTTGTACCAAGGTATGATAATCATAAGTAGTGTACTCCGTTTCTCCCCCACTTCTTTTACGGGTTATGTACCAGGTTGTGTTACTCATAGGTGTGGTACACCGTTCCTCCCCCACTTTTTAACAAGTTGTGTACCAGGTATGTTACTCGCAAATAGTGTAACCGTCCTCCCCTGCTTTTTTAATGCGTTCTATACTAGGTCTTTTCTTATGGTTAACCATGAAACTACATGTACTTAGCACGTAGGCTGCATGTTCTCTTTGTTGCAACAAACAGTATCCATTATATCATTCACAATATCAATCAAAATATTCAAAATCAAAGTTATCACTTCAAAAAAATGAACAATTCAATCGCAACCACAATGTCAAACCAATACCTGCTCACAAAAATTATATGTTGAAGGGAGAAAACTAACAACGTGGGTGTTGGCACATAAAAACAAATTAAAATCAACATACTTTTCTCAAAAGAAAAATATTTGAATGAAAATTGCTACTAAGTAAATTTGCTACTCTCCCAATTATGAAGAATCAACTTTCGATAGGAGCCATTTGAGTAATTTTTGATCGGAACCACTAAAGTAATTTCCATAGTCTTAGAATTGTAGTTGGACAAATTGCCCCCACTTATAAACATATGTTCAAGCAAATATATCGTCTGATGTGAAACTTCTGACACACCACGTCATGGCCAACACTAAGGCTTGGTGCGTGGATATAAATGGTAGGTGACCTGATAGCGGAAGCCTGATGGCAAGTGGTCCAACGGATCATGAACGAGGCTTTGATAAGATCTTAGAATTGTGGGTAGGCCTAACTCAACCTTACAAAATTGGCTTGTGAGGTGAGGATTGCCCCTACATTTAAACATATGTTCAGACCATATATTGTCTGATGTGAGACAAACCCTTTAAATTGTTGCTCTCTCGACTCAATAACAAAAGGGATTCCATGCAGATGACCTTTAAACCAGATCACTAGTTTTATAATCAGAAAGTGGTAACCAAACAGAGAGAATTTGAAACACCTGAGTATAATGTTAACAATTTCTTTTCCATGAATGTTTTTATGTCTAACCAAATTTTTTCCCCTCCACCTATCTTTGTTTTAAAGGGATTCTTGATCTTCCTTGCTTGAATCCTTTTCATCAATTAAAGGGATTCTTGATCTTCCTCGCTTGTAATTTCATGGGAAAAGTTTTTCAATAATTTTTTATGAAGCTTAAGTGCTGTTTTATATCTTGAGGTAATCATGAAATGACACCTCCTACTATTAATAACTTGATTGTCCAGCTTTGTAGTTCCTGTTATCTGAAATCCTTGGCTAATTTCAAGGAGATTATAAAAATGTGGAAGATTTGTTAACTGTCCTACTTGTTTTTGCTTTGTTTCTATTGAAATTGTTTTATTTATGCTAAACTTTTTAGTTTTTAGGTAGGTATGTAAGCTGACATATGTAGTATTGCAGTATTGCCTCAAATTTTTGTAATCACATTCTGGTGGTTGTTTTTGCTTTGTATAGTGTTTTTTAATATATATTTGGAAATATAAAATTTTACTCTTTATCTTCCAGGTTGGTATTGCTGAGCTTAAAACTGCCGTTGAAAGGACCGGGGGCCTTGTTGTACTTACCGAAAGTTTTGGCCATCCAGTGTTCAAGGATTCACTTAAGCGTGTTTTCCAATCGGGTGATTCTGATCTGGGCCTAGCATCAAAGTATGTCATTAAAGATTTTGGTTTTCCTATGACATGGATTGTCTTGAATTTCTTGCTTGTGTAGTTAAGTGTTAGGTAACCCTAGCATTCGTGCTCCCCTTTTGTCTTCTGCTCAATATCCAGACTCTTCAGGCATTGTCCTTTGTTGTCCATGGCCTTCCCAGTGTCATACATCCATCTTAGTCAGCTTTTCTTGTATCAAAGACCATGTTCTTGATTATTATTAGAGAAGTCTTTAGTATAACTCGGAATAGAAAATGCCCAGGTCTCTCAAGTCTGACACTTGTCAGCTTGAGTGTATCAGAACCTGCTATAGCAGGTCATCTGTTTTGCCAAGTATAAAAGAAAAACAATTTCCATCCTTGTAACTAACCAATTCAGAGAATCCAAAGTTAGTTAGAGATCAAAATGAATTTCTCTACTCTACCTACTGATTCTAACAACTATTGGTCCGGTGTACCCTCTGCTCCGAGTCCCTTCCTATTGTTCAGTTATAACTGTTGCTCATGGATGGATTAACCATAAAATAAAACCAGTCCAGATATTACAACCAAGTCCCACAACCAGTTCTGATTTCATAAAATCAGTTTTATAAGCAGTTATTTCCCTAACCAATTTTTGATTTCATAACTGTTAAGAGTCCCACGTCGGACAATATATGGTCTGAACATGTGTTTATAAGTGAGGGCAATCCTCATCTTACAAGCTGGTTTTGTAGGGTCGAGTTAGGCCCAATCCACACTTTCTTAAGATGATATCAGAGCCTCATCTAAGATCCACTGGGCCACCTACCATTTAGTTCCACGCTCCAGCCCCAATTCCTGGGCGTGAGAGGGGGTGTTAAGAGTCCCACATCGGACAATATATGGCTTGAACATGTGTTTATAAGTGGGGGTAATCCTCACCTTACAAATCGGTTTTGTAGGGTCGAGTTAGGTCCAACCCACACATTCTAACATGGTATCAGAGCCTCATCTAAGATCCATTGGGCAACCCACCATTTAATTCCCCGCTCCAGCCCCAATTCCTGGACGTGAGAGGGGGTGTTAAGAGTCCCACATCGGACAATATATGACCTGAACATGTGTTTATAAGTGGGAGCAATCTCACCTTACAAGCCGGTTTTGTAGGGTCGAGTTAGGCTCAACCCACACATTCTAAGAATAACCAAATTTATTGTATAATAAACTTTGTGTTTATTGAAAAGACAAACCATTTTTGGTTTTAAAGATTGTGGAACCACCAAACTATGCAGTAAATTTGTTTATCCTAAACAGGACAAAGCCTCTCGAACCTTTCCCCTTTTACCATCGGTTCATGCTTCTTGACTACCGATTTCTTATCAGATTATCCAACCAAACAGATTATAGTATACTTGCTCATGTTTCTTCACTTCCTATTCCAATTCAGAATTGAAAGCATCAACCTGTGTCTCGTTTAGCGACTCATCCATTAAATCTAGGCTGAATTCCCCGACTTCAAACTTATAAGACATAGTTTTTTCATTTTTTAGGATTCCTAATTACTTCATTATCAATGTTTATTTGGCTTTTAGAGTTTGATTATGATTGATTAGGGAGGTGATATTGAAAATTTTGTTGAAATTGAGTGAAGTGAAGACTTGATTGGATGTTGTTATTATGGTGAAAAATAATAGTTAAAAGAGAAGAGATTGGTTTAAGGGAATTTTACAGTTTGATGAAAAAGACCAGTTTAATGGAAAAGAGAGAAGAAAATATGGAGGGCGCTAAAATTTGGGAGCAAAGAAGAAAAACAGTTGAAATTTGGTTTTTTGGTTGTTTTTGGTTATGGGTATCCAAGATATTGGTTGTGGGTATCCAACATCCAGCTGACACTGCCTTAGAGATCTACATGTAGATCATAGCCTTCTCTTGTAATTCAACAATTCATTTTCATCAATTTTACAAGAAATATCCTCTCAAATTCTGAGAACTCTAGTGCCTTTCAGCTTCCTCCTCTGCTCGCTGCTCAGTTCTTGCAGCCCTCTTCCAATCAGTTCAATTCTTCTTTCCATCCTTCATTTCACCTTCAGCCTACCCTTGGAAATGAGAGTTGTAACTCATATTAGTTGATACGAACTGGTATTTTATTAGATGATGTAGAGAAAAATTACCTGGATTGTATACTAGATTGCAAACTTTAAAGAGTTTGCACCTCCATATGCCTAAATACCCAAATCTTTCTCTCAAATGACTTGACATCTTCCCTCTCAACCAACGTTCTTGTAATTTATATTCAGCATGGTCCATCACTAACAGTTCCCACCTGACTAACGGGACAATCTACTGTATGCACAAATTTATATTTGTCAGATAAGATACGATTCATTTATATTTGTTAAGCAGTACTAGTTACACTACCAGCGTGTAAGTGTGTAAAACTTGAAAACAAGTTGGTTCTTGTTGAGACTACAAGTTTTAGGGTTAAGGAATGGATAAAAGAGAAAAAGACGGTGAACTATGATTGGGACCAGATGATTTTAAAGTGGAGCACATTTATTTTTTAAGCATTCTTGAAGGTAGTCTAGAAGATGCAACCATTTTAACGGCATATACACCGGGCAACTAGTCGACAACCATTATAGTAGGATACCGTTCCTAATTACTGGAGGAATCTATCTCCTGTTTACATAGTATAACTAACCAAAAAAATAATCAAATACTAATGTCAATAGCCACATTAATTTTATGCTAACTACTGAGAACAATAATTTTGGAATTTAAGGAGTATCCCTTAGTAAACACACTGGCAAATAGCCACTGACAGATTAGGAGTACTCAAATCAAAGTTGCTGGAAGTAATTCCGCGGAATCATGATTCCAGAAACACTATTTCTGGATATGAATAAACTAATGAAAGTTTGAGAGGTTACATAGTACCTTTTGTCCAAATTTGAAAGATTCCTCATCCCAGAAACAGAAGCATATCCACAAACACGTGTTTTCTAACTGATAATAATTAAATCAATGAGCTGAGGGAGAAGCTGATTGGCACTTAACCTTATTTGATCTTTGCAGTGGAATATTTGAGATTAACTGCTCTAAGGACATCAAAGTCCAAGGGATTATTGGTCCTTGTGCTTCTCTTGAAAAGGTATATATCTAGAAGCTTATATGTTGAATTCTCTTTAGCCCCAACAGAAAAGAAATGTTTACCTGCTTCTTTGTATATGCAGAAAAGCCCATTATGCTCAGATGCTGTTATTGGTCAAGGGGGTACCAGTGCATGGAAGATGTGCGGCCTTGATAAATCAACATCACTGTGTCTGTTTTTTGACATTGTGAGGAAGGAAACTCCTGACGCTACGGTGCAATCCACAAGCAATCAGTTTTACTTCCAATTCTTGACTTAGTATGAAAACCATCTTAGTGCACCTTTCAGTAACCTGTATGTTGTTGTAATGTAGTTGAAATATTTCTCTTTCTCACTCATCACAGATTTTTTGCTTCAGTTATCAGAATAATAGTGGACAAATGAGATTTCGGGTTACAACCCTTTCACGTAGATGGGTTGCTGGGCCAGGAAGCATACAGGTATGCTTTCATCTAGCACCTTTTGGTTCACTAAATTTAATTATTTTGACATCCATTATTAATAGTGCAAAGAAATTCATGTGGGAACTTTATAGCTGGTTTTCTTGGGATGTTTGGAAAACATGGAATCCCTGTCTATCGGAAACTTCATTGGTTCCTGATGATCTGATGGTAGTGAAGGTTTTATTGGGGGTCAATCTTCTAATTTCTTATAACAACTTAATGCTTCATAATATGATTTATCAAGTAACTTCGAGCACATCATTTAAGTCATTTCTGGAATTCATCATTGTTTTATATCAGTTATGTCTAAAATTTTGTAGGACTTGATTTCTGGATTTGACCAAGAAGCAGCTGCTATTGTCATGGCACGTCAAGTGTCATTCAAAATGGAAACGGAGGTGAGTGCTGGATATTTTCTGCACCTTTTGAAATTGTATTTTGGATATTTGCATCTCCCCCCTGCTCTACGTACATATTGTAGTTTTTCCGCACTATTTTTCTAACTTGTTTTACTTAATTATTATGGATTCTAGTTTGGTAAACTTATAATTCCATTGAAGCATGAGATTTTTCAAAAGAAAGGGGAGATTTTTCAATAGTGACTGTTTTTCCATTTTTTACTCCATTCATGAAAAAGAACAAAGGAATACAGTGGATCGAGACCCATTACACTTTCGTATTATATTGTTGACAAGGACATTGATACAGAAGTTTTTTTGGTCAGTTTATTTATGACATATCACATATCTATATAGTTGTGAAAACTACGGACCTGCTTTTCTCTTTCTCACTGATTAGTTTGATGTGGTTTTCTGTCTGCTTATGTAAAATTTCATCGTTTTGACACCCCTTGATGATGCAACTTCTGTATCAGGCTGAGTTCGATCCTATCAGATGGTTGGATAAGGCATTGATAAATTTGTGTTCCCGGTTTGGAGATTTTCAAAAAGATACCCCATCTTCATTTAGTTTGTCTCCTAGGTTGTCAATATTCCCACAATTTATGTTTCACTTACGACGTTCTCAGTTTGTTCAGGTATGCATTTTGTGTTTTCAGACCTCTTATATAATATCTGTCATTGCTGATATTTCTTGCCGCTACATTTTGTGTTTCATCAGCGTTTACTAAAATTTATTTATATTATTGCAGGTCTTCAACAACAGCCCAGATGAGACTGCTTACTTTAGAATGATTCTAAATCGGGAAAATGTTACTAATTCCGTTGTCATGGTTCAGCCTTCATTGATTTCGTATTCGTTTCATTCTGGTCCTGAACCTGCCCTTCTCGATGTCGCAGCCATTGCGGCTGACAGGGTTCTTCTTTTGGATGCATTTTTCACAGTTGTTATTTTTCATGGTTCAACCATTGCCCAATGGCGCAAAGCTGGATATCATAATGAACCAGAACATCAGGTATTCTTTGGACAAGTAATTGCTAATTTAATACTGTGTCTGCGAGTTAATTTTTATCAGAATTTTTCTGTGGGAGAACAAGAGTATCCAGTTGACAGGGACAATATAGCATTGGGAAAGCATATGAGTAGAGGTGAAATCATTTTAATGTTTTGTAGTAAAATTAAAATGAGTAGAGGTTTCATTGTTGGGACAAATTGTAGTAAAATTTATGGGCTTTACCTGATCATTATGATTTACGACTCACAAGATTAGGTTCGGTAAGCTGCCTATGCTTAAGTTTATATTTCAAAATAGGGATGACTTTGCAGCTTCTACAAGGTTTTTACTAAATGTTGCTGACCCTTGGCCGATGCTGGGCACTGGTTTTCAGCTTATTGGGGCCTTGTATTAGTTTCTATGACTGTGGTTTGTTTGTTTTGACGAATGCATCATGGTAAGAATGATAGAAATCCAAATCTAGTGAATAAAACATTAATGAATTCAACGTGTAGGTAAGATCATTATCAGAGAGCGTGTTTTTATGTTTGTGAGAAAACTTTTCTTTGACTGAGGTTTCACAAAATTATGCAAATTTTGAACTTCTAAAGCACCGGCGTATGGGAAAGCCCTTGTAACTTTAAGCATTTTACTATTTGGGGCATAATTAAGGTCTTAACTCTTAACTAGGAAATCCATGCTATGGCCACCTGCTATTAACAACATTGCTTAATGAGTAACGATCTTATCTTCACATTGGCAATTTAGTTAACTTAAGTCAAATATTTTGCAGGCATTTGCTCAGTTGCTACGAGCTCCCCATGATGATTCAGATGCAATAATGAAAGATAGATTTCCTGTGCCTCGCCTGGTTGTATGTGATCAGCATGGATCCCAGGTTACATTCATATACTTTGAACTGTCTTGTTTCATCATACTAGTATTTTTTGTTTAAGATGACTTGACCATTTAATTACTTAGGCATGTGACATGTTTGGTGTTCATGTGCAATGTGCAGGCTCGATTTCTACTAGCCAAGTTAAATCCTTCTGCAACATATAACACAGAAGCTTCCCTCCCTGGCGGTGACATTATCTTTACGGATGATGTTAGCTTTGAGGTCTTCCTGGATCATTTACAGAGATTAGTTGTTCAATAGGATTAGTGTGTCCTATGACTTTTATGTAAAATTTTAAAATTTTCCTTGGATTGCTATTCTTATTTCCAATTTAGTGCAAAATCTTGTAATTACACCTACTTTTTACTGTATCTAATTACTTGTTAATTTTTGTGGTGTTCAAAAGATGACAATCCAAATTACTAGTATATCTAAACTCGTATAATATAGAAAAGACCAGTGAAATGAGTTACTACTTACATCATATCAACATTACTTCCTAGTCCCATATTATTTGTCACAATGAGTTATTTTACAGATTGAAACAATAATAAATGAAAGAGACAATGATAAATTTACCAAATTATCATGTTTAACCATTGATTTATCCAAATTAACATTAATATCAAGTGAAAAAACAATAAATTAAGAGTATTTATTAAAGGACACAATTGGAAGAATGAATATAAAATTGCATTGGTAATGTAAAGTGACAAGTATTTTAGGACAATTTTTCCCTTCAAATATGTCATTTATTTTGGGACGGAGAGAGGACGGAGAGAGTATTATTTATTTTAACAAGGCACGGGCAGATCATAGATTTTGGGAGACTGAATAAGTTTTATTTTTTATTTATTTGATGCTAAATTAGTAGAGTTGAATTTTAATTCCATCTCTATTCAAATGTGTTGCTGTTAAGGTTTTATTTGGATTAATGGAATCCGATTGAGTGGAGCAAATGAAATGATATTTCATTGTTGAATTATTTAAAATCGGATTTCGTGGAACGGAATAGATTGATTTATCACTATATTTCTCTCTCTCCGATTTGGGCGGAATGAACATATCTCGTTTTGTCTTAAAATTTTCAAACAATAGAATGAAATCACCATTTAATTCATTTTATTTCGTTTCACTCTATTCCGTTCGGTTCATTTTATGATATTTAAACATAAGAGTAAAGATAAATCTTTTGTAAATACACAAATAATTCTTTGAACATATGTAATTCTGTTACTATAAAGACATGCCACAATTTCTACTTTTGAAACAATATGGTAGGCCACAATTTCTATTTTTATAACAATATAAGATTTTTCATATTGTCTTGAAAGTTTCCTCTCTAATAAATTAATAATATTCTTTTACCGTGTTTGTGTTTATATTGTGTGGGAGGTCGAGGATTTATCTTTTGTTGCCGATGTGAGAATAATTTTGATGGGTGATAGGTAAGTATTTTTATAAATGTTCTTTCCTAACTCTTGTGAGCAATCGAAACCAAACTCTCCTAAATTTTTTGAGATTTTTTTTTTCATTCTACAGTAAAAAGAAAAATCCTACGCAATTTCTAAAATGTCCATTTGACACTGAAAATATATTTTTGGTGCGTACTATGTTTCACACCATATTCAGAAGACAAAAGTAGAACCGAAATTATAGTTTCGGTTGCAAGTGATATTGTATTTCCAGTTTGTTTAGCGGGAAAGTTGAATTTCTCGTCACTAAATATTATCGAAAATATACTTTCGATATTATGAAAAATACATATTACTTAAAATAGTAACCAACATAGATAATGTTGATAAAAAATATTTCTTGATCTTTCTATAAACCCACTCAAAAATTCCTCTATTTTCAATCCATTTTTTTCACTCCAAATCTTCATTCTTTGGTTCATCATATCAAAATGAGTTTAAAAAAGTGAATTTTAAGGTAAAGTTTATTCATTTCAATCCTCATTCTTCACAATAATCTTCAAGATCGGTAGATGATATTATCATGATGTTGCAATGTCCACGTGGATGTTGAAGTGTAATGTTTAATGTATGTTTCAATCCTTAACGTATTACCCATATTATAATATGAATTGTATTTTGTATTTGTGAATTGATATTATTCAATACTGTTTTTCTGCTTTCTGTGTAGCACAAAATCAGAAATATAAATTCAAGAACAAATCGGAAATTAAATTTCAATTTCAACCTATATTTTATTAAATTTTAGTGCGTCCCAGAAATATATTTTCAATTTTCTGGAACATTTTTGTAATTTCGCGTGGTGCGCTAGAAAACTATAGGTTGGAAAAAAAATCCTTAATTTTTTTTAATATAAAAGATGTTAAATTATTTTTTTACAAGTTGGTGCTAATTTTCCATTGCAATATCATTCTTTTGCAAGTTACATGTGTATTGACATGAAACATAATTATTTATCTAAAAATCTTTGAACTGGCAACCTCCCTGTTTCTAATACTTTTGTATATAGTGTTGTATCTATTTTTTTTAATCTAAATTTCATCAACATATTTTTATATTTTTTCTTTAAATTTTTTTTAAAGAACTTCAATAAAAACATCTTTCTTCGTTGAAACTGAAAGACTCATCTTTTATAGTAGCCTGTCAAATATTCCAGAAACAAAGAAACTGTCATCAGTTTGACTGCCAAAAAGTCATGTGTGGACCCTTTTATTTTGAAAACATGATATAAAACGTACTATATACTTAGAGAAATATTAATTGTTGATCCATCGTATAAGTCAGGACATGGTGGACACAACCACTGTTTGCCTAGCAATTGTTTTGTTTAGATCCAGAGTTATTGTTATCTTTGATCCATTTCCTTATTTCCTTATTTCCTTATTTCATATTATCTTTGTTTCATTTGAAGAATGGTTGAGCAAATTCCATACGGTGTTGCTACTAGCCTCATTAATAGGTGACTTCATTTTCAACTTTCTACTTCCACATGCCTTGTATATGATTATGTTTGTTTATTTGAATTTTTGCAACAAAAAAATAAGGGAGTTATCATATTAAAGATGATTTTTTTGTTGATAGGTTGGCTTCTAGTGCGTTACGTGAATTTGGACTGGTTTATGGTGTTATGGATGAATTGAAAAGGCTTAAGAACACAGTTGAATCTATTAGAGCTGTGCTCCTTGATGCTGAGGAGAAACAAGAAGCACAAAATCATGCTGTACGAATTTGGGTAAGAAGGCTCAACGACGTACTTCATCCTGCCGATGATTTGCTCGATGAATTTGTTATTGAAGGTATGAAACGCAAAATGGATGAAGCTCATAAGAACAAAGTATCAAAGATATTACGTACGTTATCTCCGAATCAAATTGCGTTTCGTCTTAAAATGGCTCGTAAAATTGAAAAAGTACGAACTGATTTTAATGATGTAGCGGAAGAAATGTCTAAGTTGAATTTAAGTCCAAACTCGGTGATTGTTAAGCAAAGTGATAGTTCAAGGAGAGAAACTAGTTCTTTTGTGTTGGAATCAGATATCGTTGGAAGAGAATGTGATAAAAAGGAGATTATAAACTTGTTGAAACAGTCTAGTGGAAACCACAATGTCTTGTTGGTAGTTATTGTTGGGATCGGTGGGTTAGGAAAGACAACTCTTGCTCAATTGGTATATAACGATGGGAATGTAAAAAAGTTGTTTGAAAAAAGTATGTGGGTATGTGTCTCTGAAAACTTTGAAGTCAAAACTATCGTGAAGAACATGTTGGAGTCACTAACCAAGAAAAAAATTGATAATACGTTATCATTGGACAACTTGCAAAATATGTTGCGTTATCATTTATCTAGTAAGAGATACTTGTTAATCTTGGATGACATTTGGAACGATAGTTATGAAAAATGGGCACAATTGCGAACTTACTTGATGTGTGGGGCTCAAGGCAGTAGGATTTTAGTGACAACACGTAGTACAATTGTGGCGCAGACAATGGGTGTAATTGACCCCTATGTTTTGAATGGTTTGAATCCCGACGAGTCATGGGATTTGTTAAAGAAGATTATATTTGGGGATGATACCGTTGAAGTGAATCGAACTATTGAATCAATCGGTATGAAGATAGCAACAAAGTGCAGAGGAGTTCCACTAGCAATTAGATCGTTGGGAGGCATATTACAGAGTAAAAGTGAAGAAAGGGAGTGGGTTGATGTCTTACAAGGTGACTTTTGGAAATTGTGTGAGGATAAAGATAACATTTTTCCCGTTCTAAAATTGAGTTATCAAAACTTGTCGCCTCAACAGAGACAATGTTTTGCTTATTGTGCTTTATATCCTAAGGATTCTATAATTGAGAAGGATGAATTGATTCAAATGTGGATGGCACAAGGCTATCTTGAATGTTCGGTTCAAGATCAATGCATGGAAGATATTGGCAATCAATTCGTGAATATTTTCCTGATGAAATCATTCTTTCAAGAGGCAAAAATGATTCAAGATGATGATATAATTTATTTAAAAATGCACGATTTAATGCACGATCTTGCAACACAAGTAGCAGGAGTTAATTGTTGTTACTTGGACAGTAAGGCAAAAAGGAGTATAGGAAGACCGATCCATATATCAGTGGAACTTGGTGCATTTTGGTTGTTGGAATCATTGGATGCAAGTAGGCTACGAAGTTTAATCATGTTTTCTTCCTATGACAGGAAGAAATTGGATGAAGAGGAATTGAGAATTATTTCAACATTCAAATATCTGCGAGTCTTGAAGTTGGTGCATTCTTCTGTGAGCAGACTGTCTGCTTCAATTGAAAAATTGAGGCATTTAAGACATCTTAACTTGTTGACATGCTATGGGCTAGAAAGTCTTCCAAAATCTATAGACAATCTTGTTTGTTTACAAACATTAAAATTGTTATTGGATGAAAAAGTTGTACTTTCTGTGAACGTTGTTTCGAAATTGAAAAATTTGAGACACCTTGTGATTTATGATTGGACTTTCAAAGACAAGGAACCAACTGGATTTGGAAAATTGAGCATACAACAACAGGAGGGTATGATTTTCTCCAAATGGCTTTCATCACTTACAAACATTATTGAAATATCTCTGGATCGTTGTCAAGGCTTCCGATATCTCCCACCATTGGAACGGCTTCCATTCCTTAAGTCACTTGAGCTAAATTGTCTTCATAAATTGGAGTGCATATATTACGAAGAGCCTATGCTTCAC
This sequence comes from Vicia sativa, assembly GCA_021764765.1. Classification (NCBI taxonomy): domain Eukaryota; kingdom Viridiplantae; phylum Streptophyta; class Magnoliopsida; order Fabales; family Fabaceae; genus Vicia; species Vicia sativa. The sequence goes on from CM038796.1 coordinate 132,022,448, forward strand.
GGTTTGTTTTTCCCATCTTTGGAGAGCCTACATTTTTGGCAATGTCACAAGCTAAGGGGATGGATGAAGATCAAGATGAACACGAGAGAAAATTTCAATGATATTAATTCTTCACATCGTCTCTTGTTTCCTGAGTTTCCCCGCCTTTCTAAATTGTCAATTGACGGGTGTCATCTGTTAACTTACATGCCTGCTTTTCCGAGCATTAAGAGATTATCATTGAATGATTGCAGTGTAGAGATATTGGAAGCAACATTAAATATAGCAGCGTCACAATATTCGATTGGTTCTCGACCTCTTTCGATGCTCAATTTCTTGCAAATAAATGAAACCATCATGGACGTGACAAAAGTCCCGCAAAATTGGTTGAAAAATCTAACTTCTCTCAAAAACCTTAAATTTGACCATCTTTCAAGTCAACATTTTCAAGCTATTGAAATGTGGTTTAAGGATCACCAAATCTGTCTTCCATCCCTTCAAAAAATCACCTTTTACAACTGTTTTCATCTAAATGCATTACCAGATTGGACATGTAACCTCTCATCACTTCAACATATCAGAATGATCAATTGCATAGATTTAGCATTGCTGCCTGAAGGAGTGCTTCATCTTACCAACTTACGCACCTTAGAAATCATTAAATGTCCACTTTTAGTCGAAGAATGTCGTTCAAAAACAAGTGCGCTTTGGTCTAAAATTGCTCACATCCCAAACATAATCATGAAGTGATCTGCATTCTTCTTTTTATGTAAGTTGTTACTGCTCAAGTTTTTTTCATACATGATTTCAAATTTTATCGTTTATGTTAACTTGTGTGATAGTGATTGAGTTTCATGGTTGGTGTTTATATCATATGGCGAAGTATGATACATTGAATCAAAAAGAGTTGCTCGCTTCTATTCCTCCAAGCCGGAGCCTCATATGTTTTCTCTATTAGTTCGAGGTATTCATGTTCCTCTTGAATGTACATGTAATGACGCTGTCGAGCAATTCTTCATAGAGTTTCTGTTATAATGTGGCAGAAGAACCAAGTCATGCAAGACTCCAACTCCTCTAACAACAACTGAGCCAACACCATCATCATCAATAACTCAACCATTTGCAAAGAAGAAGAAGAAAACATTCAAATAAAAAGTATCAAAACCTGTTTTGAGTCAACCTTGATTGATGTGATATGTAGCAACTACAACTAAGCCACAAAGTTTGATCTAAGGTTGATGCAATCTTTTGATGTTGTTTTGTATAAGTTGTTGATGTAACAACATGATGTCATTTCGTCTAAGTTTGATATAATTTTGTATAACTTATTGTTGTAACAATTTTATGTCATTTTGTCTAAGTTTGGTGTAATCTTTTAGGTGACTTGTTGCAGTTACATTGCCCTATATTTTAATGTCATTTTGTGAATTTTTCTTCTTCCAATAACCATGTATTGAAAAAAAATCCGCAAATAACCATGTTTTGAAAATATTTACGCAAATAATCAGATTTCAGAAAATAAATACACTTAGGCGCCATCTGAGATGACTTCTGCACTAAGCAAATGCATTTAGGCGCCATCTCAGTTTGTGCCTCCTCTTAGATCAAGCCATCCCAGATGGCGTCTCCCCTTGTATGTTACACATGTATTTGTGTTTTTTTTTATTTTTATAAATACAACACCCGTGTCTCCTTCATTCTTCACATTTCTCAACTTCTCTTCTCATATTCTCTTTTTTTTTTGTGTCATGACATCACCATACATCCATACCAGAGATGGATACGTTGTTTTCTCGGCCTCTAAACCTCCGATGAAAATGAAATTTTGGCACATTTTTACCATGGCAACTGAAGAAAGAGTTGATGCGATGGTTAGAGGCAAAAATAGAAGTTGACGAAGAAATTAGAAGGATCCAGAGGATGAGAACGACCACGAACTTCACAATTGGACAACCTCGAATTTGGTTCGAGGAAGTCAAAACAGACGTAGACGTTATCGCGATGATGTATGGATCCGATGAAATTGTTTTGACGGTTGTAGTGTCTTAAATATTTTTTGTTGTTGTTGATGCTACATTTTTATGTTGTTTTAGTCGTTGTTTTAAGTTATATTTTTATGTTGTTTCTGTTGTTGTTTTAATTGTGTTGTGTTTTATTTTGTTGTCTGCGTATTGATGGTTGTAAGAAATGCTATTAATGAAAAGAAGTTACGTTATAATATTAAAAAGTGCAGATAATTTTCATACAAATTTCACGATGTCGCGCTTGCAGCACGTGTGGGACAATTTTTTCGATTGTGTCCGACTTGACGGCATAGACTTCACTTTCTTTCTAGTTTGTCAAGGTCGTCCATTTCAGTTGTGATACATTTGCTTTTGGGACGACCCTTTTTATTTCTTCGCATTTGACTATTGTGCCAAACTACTTTCCCTTTGTACGTAGGCCAATAATTTGGTTTTGCTACCGGTTCGAAGGCATTGTTATATACGTTGAGCAAGGTCTCAGACTTGTAAGTGGGAGAAAGAAGTAGTAGTGCATCTTGATGAACATGTGCACACGCCGCAATGACATGAGAGCAGGACATTCGAAAGGCATAAAACTTTCCACAGTCGCACCAACGAGATGGTAGTTTAACCCTGTACTCTTGTCTAGCCAACCCCTCGTTGTGGTCGAGTGTCTCTTTGACAATGAAGTTATGGTTATGTCGGTCGAATCTTATAACAAGATGAGTGTTGGCTTTGGCACTTTCGACCTTATTAATTTCATGCAGCTTTCACTCCACAGTTGTCCCGATTGTACCACCGCGTTCCATATTTCACCTTTCTCTACAAACAACGAGGCCATCATAAAATTTATTGTACTCACCAAAGCGGTTATTGGGAATGCTCTTATGTCTTTGAAGACTCCGTTCATTGATTCAACTAGATTTGTTGTCATGTGACCCCAACGCACTCCATTGTCGTATGACCGTGTCCACATTTTCACTTGCAGATTATCAATCCATGCACCTGCATCTGGATTTGTCATTGTGATAGGGCTGCGATAATATTTAAAACGTGGTTGTGTTAGTGCGTACGCTGCGTTCATAACTATTTTCCGAAGACTCTTATCTTTGATTTCGCGCTTGAAATTTTGAACGATATGTCTTGCACAATAAACATGTGTAGAAGGGGGGTCGTTCCAACCATTAGCGGGATTAACGTATGCACTATCAATAGAAGCGTGTCTGTCAGAAATCAGACAAAGATCACATTGTGGAGCTACGTGTGTTCGAAGATTCTTTAGGAAGAAACTCCAAGCACCTCCAGTTTCTGCCTCGACAAGAGCATAGGCGACTGTGAATACGTTATTGTTGCCATCCTGTGCGACGACCATCAGTAGGGTGCCCTTGTATTTCCCGTACAACCATGTTCCATCTAACTGTATAATAGATTTGCAGTGTGCAAACCCAGTGATGCAAGGTCGAAAAGCCCAAAAAGTCTACTGAAAATTCCATGCCCGCTGACACAGGTACCGTCTGGGGCATACGCCGACAACATTTCCATAACATAAACTGTTTTAGGAGCATACGTTTGCAGTGCATTCATGTAGCGAGGTAACTCTTTGTATGAACCCTCCCAGTTACCGTAGATTTGCTTAATAACCTTGTTTTTGCTAACCATACCTTTCTATACGAGGGGGTATAGTTGTATGTTGTAGTGATATGCAAGATTATTGTTTTAACCTTCAATGACGGATCACATTCGACAAGAGGTAAAATTTCCTTAGAAATGAGATCATAACTCAATTTGCGGTGATCCTGTGATTGCGTGGAATTAACACAAGTATGTTCGATCATAGAACCTATCACCCAGGAATCACTCCTCAAACTGTACGATGCAGTTAGATTGAACCTATACTCAGGATGGGTACAAATGATTCTGTATATGTCTACATTTGTTTGATCCACATGAAAGTCATAGTTGTTTATCATGTGGAACTTTTTTATTGCCCGCACACAATCTTCTTTTGAATGAAATCTGTCATTCACTTTTAAATTTACATCTGACTGCACATGAGGGTTGTAGAATATATCAGATGATGGGTCATCTGTGCCAATATTGAGGGTAGTCATGTACGGATGTGGGGTGTAGATTTCATGTGGAAGCAGTTGGCGTTCTTCATCGACCTTTGAATCTTCGTTTACCATGTTGTTGAACTGCATCTCGTCAGCTTCCTCCTCTTCGTCAACAACATCCACCTCAGCTTGTTCCTCCTCCATAGGATCAACCACCTTTGTCTCCTAGAACATAACGTACAACTCAATCGAGTCGTACCCAGAATATTCATGATTACAAAATATGTTGTGCTGGTCTTCGTCGTCTTCAACAACTACCTTGTAAAATATTACTTTGTTCTCACCAGTAAAAACAGGGTGTTGGTAGAAAATGTGTGATGTCGGATGTAACGCCCTGTTTTAATTAATATTATATTATATTAATATTTTCGAATTACCGATCGATATTTATTTTACGACGAGAATAAATATATTAATCGATATATATATGATAATATATTTGGCGACGTTTCGTTCGGTCCGGTTTTTATACCGTTCGGTTCGGTAAAATATTATTCGGACCGATATTTAATCCCTGGAATTATTTGAATTAATTGAATTAATGATATAATTAGATAGGGGTGTGGGAAACATTTTGTTAGAATTGGGTTTTCCACCCTTAACCTTACTAGTAAGACACACCATAAATACATTCCCATTGTTTTCTTTCCATTTTTCATAACAAAAGCCAAATAGAAACTTGGAGGAAATAAAAAGGGTTTTGGTAGAAGAGCAAGAGAAGAGCAAGAAGAGGAGAGCAAGGTTGAGTTTGTAGAATCATAAAGATCAATCAAAGCTTGCAAGGTAAGGAGTTTGATTTCCATCTCATATAGTTAGGGTTTGGTGGTTATAGTTTGGATTGGGGAAAAATTGATAGTTGATTTATAGGGTTTGGTTGGTTGATTGTTGAAAATGTTTAGAAAAGTTGAATTAGGTGTAGAGATTATGGGTGTGTTGTTATTAGTATTGGAGTATATGAATTATAGAATGAAAATGGAAATGGAAATGGAAAAGAAAAGTATATCAGTAAAAACTAGAAAACCAGAAAAATGATAAACAGTAAAACGCACGCAGAGAAGAAGAAGTGGATGGCTAAGTGTGCATGGGGGAGGCGCCCACCTCGATGTGTGGGGTGACCGTCCCCCATGGTGAGGCACCCACCTCCTCTTCACTTGGAGCTATGGGACGTGCGTCCCTAATGGCAGAAGGGAAACGAAAATTTTTCTGTTTTCTGTTTTCTGTAACTTAGTTTTTCTGTTTCTGTCAAAAAACTGTTTTCCTGCATAATTGTTTGGAAATGGCTTTTGTTTCTTAATATAATTCCAATTTCACCTAGTAGCAATTTGTATCCATAAAATATAATTAAGACATAAGATAGCCGATTAAATTTAGAACCCGATTATGTTCCAATTTTTCGATTTCGGTAAATTCGACGACGAAGCAAGTTGCTCCGAATTCAACGAAAATTGACGTGCTAGCTAAGTTCGACGTGTAGAACGTAGTGGTGAGGTTAGTTTTTTTTAGAAATTACGAGTTTTTAAGAGATGACCTGAAATAGGCCAAAATACGGTTAAATTGAACCGGATTGCGTTTTAGTAGATTTAAGGCACATATGGACAATCCGATTTCGATGTTGACGATTATGATTAATGCCGGTTATTAGAAATGGCTTTCGCGACGATTATAGGTGTTTGACTAATTTTCCATTTTTGGAATTTGGTGAATTAATTGATAATGATGCGGTGTGAATAAACATAATGTTTGCGACGGTGTATTTACTAATGAATACCCGTTAATTGTGCGATGCGATGATATATGTCTCTATACATGATGATGTGATGATTATATTGATGTTGTTAATAAATGCTTCCGATTTGTGAATGCATGATTTTTGATGATGATGAATTGTTTGGTGATGTTTTGCATAATGCAAATATGATGCAATGGTATATTTATCTTGATGTGGATAAACTATGGCGATGTGGGCTTTATGCCAATTTTGATGAGCGATGATGATGATTTTGTGTTGTGTTGTTTGATTATCGAGTCGCATACATTGCATTGGCGACGAGGGCTTTTATGCCAAGCGACGAGGCTTTTATGCCAAGTGTTCCTAATTATGGACAAAGCGACGGGTACCACATGCATAACATAGTCGTGTCTCATGGAGTCGGTTATGTTTAGGTTTGTTTTGTTTGGCGTTGGGTTTTAATTGATGGATGATGTTGAATTGCAATGATATATAATGCTTTGTTTGGTGATGAACATGAAATGAATATAACTTGATAATTTCATGATAACTAGGCAATGAATATAAATGATGAGTTTTGTGATGATGTTTGTGACGATGGACTTTTATGCCAAGAAGCGACGATGGGCTTTAGCCAATTTGTGATGATTTTATTTATGTTGCTTATGTATTAGCATTGTTTGATGTCGTTGTTTGTTGTGTTGTTTATGATTGCCGTGTTGATTAGTGAAGTATTAACTTGTGACAATTTCGTGGTGAGGAACGTTTATGTGTTGTTGTGACGGTTTATGTCAATAAGGTTATGGAGATAAAGTGTAGATTATACACATTAGTATGAAGATTAAAGTAAGTAAGTTTTGATTAGGTGTTGGAATTACATTTATTAATCTATACCCTTTATAATTCCGAAACTATATATATACTTTATCATGCCTTTAATTATATGTTTTGGAGTATCTCACCCTTTACTTGTTTCGCCGTTACCTTTATATTGGTAACGTGCAGGTTATGAAGACGGAGTTTATAGCTGTTGTTAGTCGAGTCAGTGTCGCTCTGATACGTAGCACTCGGGGGAAATATTTATGTCGTCTTGTTGTTGTTCTTTTATTATTATTCCTTTTGTGAATAAGAACCATAATTTATGAAAATATGATTTTGATGAGGAAGTTTAATAAAGAAATTGTTTTGATTTTTATGAGTCAATTTATGATTTCCGATGATGCTATGTATCCGAGATTTATACTTTAAAACAAACTGTTTAAAGTGATTTGGTTTTGATGGTGTGACGCCTCAGTATTTAATTTATGAAATTTTAAATTACCTGATTTTTGCATATAAAACCTTGGGTAATATTGGGGTGTTACACCACACGCTTTGAAATAATTTTTATTTTCTTGAAATTATAGAAACAAAAACTTTTAAAAATACTTTTAATGTTAAAGTATATATTACCCAATTTTTAAGAGTTAAAATTACTCTTAATTGATCTAAATTCTATTAGAGAATGTCACACTCCTACCAAATCTATATATTTTTCATATAAAAATAATTTCTTAATTATAAAAAATGGAAAAAATATTTTGATACACTTACTTACTTAGTTTCTCTAAAATAATTTTAGAATCTTTTAATTTAAAAAAAAAATGAGATAGTACTTTTTCATCATATATTTTACCATAAATAGTACTATCATTTAATGGCAGTGTTGGATTTAATGTCTAATTTTAAAATTATATTGTAAAAATTCAAATATGACACAATACATATATTCGTTTCTTGTATATTGATAAATAATTTGGGGTTCAACCCTTTATAATAATTCATCCTTATTTAAATAATATCTTGAAAGAAAGAGATCAGGATCATTTTTAATTAAATATCCTAACAATACAATGATTAGTCGAACTAAGTATATTTTTCAAAATTTCAAAAATAAAAGTGATGTATGGATCCACATACTTTAAAATATTTTTTGTTTTCTTGAAATCATACAACAAAAGCAACAATTCAAAAATACTTTTATGTCTCGATTATAATACATAATAAATTATCATAATATATATATATATATATATATATATATATATATATATATATATATATATATATATATATATATATATATATATATATATATATATATATATATATATAGTCCATATTTACTAAATGATTTTTTTTAAACATAATTAAAGATCAATTCAAAACAATTAAAAATCAATTAACAGCCGCGTATCGCGCGGATGTCTAAATCTAATTTATATTTATTTGGAAGAGTTTGAAATTGAGAGGTAATCCTTTTTTCTTCAATATGCTTGTTATTTTTAAACACTTTTGTTTCTTCTTTCAATTAGGCCATTGTGTTGTTGAATGTATGGTTCTATGACTCCATGTATAATACTATGTTGGCTGCAATAGGATTCTAACTCTTTAGAAGTATAATTTCCATCTTCCTCTGTTCATAAGATCTTTGCTACTTTATTTTACTACTAGGCTTTGAATCTTTTGAACACTCTAAAGCTTCATTTTTAGCCTTGATTAAATATAACCACAACAGTATAAAAATTCATCTAAAATGATGAAATATTTGTTGCCACCGAGGATAACATATTAAAGGGGCCACAAATATTTGACCAAAACTGATTTCAAAATCAATCTTTTATTTGCATCATACAATTTCAAGGAAACATCTTCCATGATCTTGAGTATCCTTTCTTCTTTACCATTGTTCTTTCCATGATCTTCAATTCATAGACTTCAAGAGTGCTTTGTAGATCTTTAATCTTGACTTCACTCAATTGTCACCATAAAGGAATCAAATTTTATGGTTAGTGTTCTCAACACCTTATCAATTATCACCTCACTTTTCATGGCATCTCCACAATTTTTCATTTGATTAGTCACCAATCTTATGAAGTAGTCAACTACCAGCTCATAATGTCTAAAATTTCATTTCCTTGATCTTTGCATCAATTCCATAATTTATTTTTAGTGAATTTCATAAACCACATCATAGGGGTGGGACGCACCCCATTAAAACCCTAAAATGTCTCTGAAAATCAGAAATATATTTCCGGTACGCACCATACTTTAAAATATTTGGGTGAAAACTGGAAATATATTTCCGGTTCCAAACTAAATAATATAATATTAAGAATCTATTCCAAATTTGGTCTCACATACACGCTTTATTTAAAAATTATATATAGTTTAAAATCGAAAACATACTTTCGGTTTACACCCAACCCTTTTTAACATAATTTGCATGATATAGGGTGCGAACCGAAAATATATTTCCGGTTTCCAGAGACATTTTTGGAAATTCACGTGATGCGTGAGAAACGGTTTCCACATTTTTGAAAATTCACGTGCTTCGTGAGAAGGTTATGGGATGAGTTAAAAAATCAATTTTTTTTTACAAGGATGTCCCAAGCATTCTTGAAATTTGTTGATTCTACAATTTTTTTTCATACACATTGGTAAATGAGAAACAAAGTTTTGCTATGCTTTGTCTTTCCATCCTTGTGAGCATTCTTCTAAGAAAGTGATGGATTTGTAGTGAGTGGTTTTACACCATTTGTTACTTGTCCATACACCTAATGAGCTATAAAAACCACTTTCATTAATCTAAACCATTTATTGCAATTCTTGCCATCATTCTTGATAAGGTTATTATGAAAGGCGACATTATCACCTACCATTCTCATCTCTTGAAAGATCAATATTGCTTAGGATTGTATAAATCTCTTACCAACTTAGAACAATTACTTGCAGTTTAAAAATTAGAATAAAATAAAAATTGAGAGAGAAGTTGTGGATTTGATTGTAGAATAACGAGTGTTGATTTCTTGTAGTGCAAGTAAACTAGTAACCAAAATTAGTTAACCATGACTAACATCTAACAACTAATTAGCTTACTATAATTACTAACGACTTGACATGTTTAAATTACAAATTGAACATCCACTACTGAGATGAAAACAAAAACATATTCAAACAGAAAACACATGTAAGCAGTGGCAATAGAGTTAGCCAGAAGGGAAGGCAGACTTGAGGAACATGTCATCCTCATGCTCAATCTGCAGATTCTTGGATTCCATCAGTAAATCAATTTCTTCATTCTTAAATTTCAGAAGGAAACCAAATGTGATTAGTTCGGCGAGTGCAGGAATATATTCATGATTCTCGCGCAAAACACCTTCAGATATTGCTTCAGAGAAACTTGAAGCATATTTCATTGAATCACCAGGTACTCCATCCATCTTCTGGATTATAAACATAGAACTTTGACTTTCCCAACGCACCCTTTTGTTTAATTGTTTTGTAATGACACCCCCTGATGATAATGATAAACTATATCTTACATTGATTGGCTCCTTTGTCTCGTGGAAACTCAAGTTGAGAAGACTTTGAACAGCTTCATGTCTCTTGTTTTGTTCCATTTTCAGGCTAGAACATGCAAGAAAACCAAGAATAAGCTTAACCAATCCCTTCAAGTTGAAAATGTCATTTGGATCGACATACTTCAGTTTCACATCATCATTCACTAAGGATGATTCTTCTTTGGATAGTGATTCAGTGATATTTCTTGCACCAATTTTTCTGTAAATATCAGATAGTTTACACTTGAACAATGGTGTTACGTTATGCTTAGGATACCATACAAAAACTTTCTCGCTCTCAAAAAGCTTCTTCATATGAAGGTTATCAGGAATAAAAACATCTTCCTTATCTGCCAGAAGTATATCATTATTTCCTGATGTTGTAGGTAGTTTCTTCAAACTCTCAGCTAGTTTTTTCTCCTCTTTTGCGCTCAAAAGTTTTGAGATAGACATCCAGAAATTGCAGCACTCATCATGTGATAGTTTCTTCACAGAACTCCCCCACTCATTCCAAAGGTCAACATAGTCGTCTAGTGAGGGCTTACTCTTAACTTCCAATGCTTGGAAAAAAACAAGAATATTTTTATCATAGATATCTTCCAGAACATAAAACTTTGAACCAAAAAGTTTAGCAGGGTCATGGAGAATGCATTCTTTAGAATCAACCCACTTACCACTTTTGTTTCCATCCAGAATCCAAATCATTCTTGATGCTTTTTCCTCGGGTTTCCAGTTGAGTTCATGTAAGTACTTATATATTTTCACAATGGTATCATGATCAGAGAGAGACTCAAGGTGAATGGCCAGCAAGGAGCATCCCTTATCAACTTTGCTAATGACTCCTATTGCATTGAGTTCTTTCTGATAAGATGCAATTTTAGGTCCATAAAAATTCTCATCAATAAAAGGTCCATCAGTTGGATTCAAGAATGAACTCCACTTGGAATCAAACAACAAACACATCTCTGGAGGTCTATAACCGGCGTGTGTCTTCAACCAATTTTTGGACAATCTTTTTCTGAAATCGTCGCTAATGGAAAGCTTGTTATCTTGCATTAAAATTTGGAAGCACTCCAACAAAGAAATCACACTTTCAGGACTAATGGTAGAGGGATCTGAAGGAAAATTCAGACATTTGGGCACAAACTTCACTCCATCTTTCAATTCAGTAATAACACCGATTCTCTTCAGTTCTTCCTTGTACTCGTGTATTCCCAAACCACACCATTTGTCACTGCAATCAATGAAAGGGAGAGAAGTTATCGAAGATATCAATTTCCACTCTGGACCATATAAAATGCATCGTTTTGGGCCCCTAGTACCATCGCTACTAGTAAGCAACCACTTCTTTTTACGTATGACGGTTTCGAACTCAGAAGGAAAACTATAATCCGTTCCCTCCAGCAGCCTGCAACAAGACAGAAATGAGATGACATGCTGCTGGTTACTTGAAGTTTCGGAAACCTTCTGTTTGAAGAGACTAGCAAACTTTTTCATAGCATTTTCAAAATCAACCACCACCCCGATTTTCCTCAACTCATCTTTGTAAGAGAAAAATCTCTCTCCATAAAATGCATGATCAATAACAGGAAGACCGGCGAATACCTCCAAAATGCAGCCCCATACCGGATCATACAAAAAACATTTACCCGGTGTTTTAAAACCCATGTTTGTCTTCAGGCATCTTGTTCCCTTTATCAAATTTAAGACTTCAATAGGCACATTTGAGTACTTGATGCACTCCATTAACAAAACAACAGCCTCAGCTGTCAAAGAGGTCAAATTTGAGGGTGATTTTAAGTGCTCAATCACAACTTGGTAGTTTCCACTTACATCAACTATCACTCCTAGCAACTTGAGCTCTTCTTTGTAATTATATATTTCATCACCATAATAAGATTGGTCGATAAAAGGGATATTACTAATTTGTGACGCAACTTGCCATTCGGAATCATTCAAGACAGATCCAACAGGAGACCTAAGACCACAAGACGTCTTTAACCAACTTCCTTCTTTGATGCTATCGACAAATTTGTCCAAAGGAAGAAGACTTTTCCGGAGATATTGGATGAAGTTGAGCATCAAAAGAACTTGACTCCTGCTTAAAGAGAAAGAAGCCGCATGAGACATTAGCTCTCTTCCGATGAATATACATGCTTCCTCCCAACTGAACATCACTCCAACTCTTTTCAACTCATCAGTGTACTCATATATTCTTTCCCCGTAGAAGCTCTCATCAATCAGGTGGATGTCAACAAGAGCCGAACCACTATGCAAAAGTTTTCCCAATGATGAACCAATTAAGAACGACTTTGAAGGAGGCTTGTATCCATTACTTGTAACTTTAAGCCAGCTTCCTTTTTTAATGCATTCCAAGAACCTCACCGGTAGGGCACTATGGTTTATATTCCGAATCCAATCCAAAAGCAAAAATGCATTGTCTCTTGTAAGTGGCGTATCTGCAGCTGAAAATCCAGCATTTGGCGGAGATAAATTAGGTATGTCGGAGGCTCTAACATATGTTCTGAGGAAACCAATAAACATCTCGGAATCCATACAATGGCCTGCATAGGAAGATGCATTTAGGTATGTCTTTCCAAGCTCAACATAATTTTCATTTCTCCATGGATTAGAAACCATTAAGTTTGCCCATTTGCTCACGTTTGCAGGCAGAAGAACCCCTTGTCTGCTTCTATTTATTTGTCCATAATTGTCCACAAGTGGCATCCAACTACATAGACTATAAACCAGCTGACTTGACAAATAACCCTTTGACAATGAGTTGTATAAGAAATGAGCATATGCAACGGCAAGTTTGCAGTTATTATTAATAGATCTGCAGAGGGCATGTGCAAAGTTATACAGATTCAAAGTGTGAACATAAACATCATGTGTTAACCATCTCAACAAACTTTCCTTATCGGGAAACTGGAGGATAGCCTGTTGTGTGCTTTCGGGCATTAAATATTGGTTTGTTGCACTTGCAAATACACTGTTCCAACTGATCAGCCAAGAACAAGGACAAGTCTCACCTGAATCTTTTAGTACTACTCGCTTGCCACCGAACACACTGAATTCATTAATTCTGAAAAAAGACGGTACCCCATCAGAAGCCACATATTTGATTAATGGAATGTCAATGATTTTGGAGTCACTAAACCTTGGCCAGTTTTTAGCAACAAAATGTAAAAGCTCCAGATAGAGATCTTCTGATACTCCATCCACAAGATTAGCACTCTGGATGCATTTTGCATACCAATTAATATTCACCCGTGTCACCCCTAGAAACTCGAGTACTTGATTATACTCTCTTTTATGAAATGAAGAACTCAAGATCTTCCTCCCATCATGAGAAGATAGGTCAAGCAAGTACACTCCTTCCTTCTGTGCCTTCTTCAAAATATTCCAAAATTTAGGTAGTAACCTGCTAACTTCACGAGGCTTACAGAAGAGCTTCTGGTTCGAGAATGTCTCGATAGGAACAATTTTTTCTTCAGCCAATTTTTCTTTGATTTTCTCCCTCACGTGACTAAAGCTCTCAAGAGGAGAATTATCCATTGGAAGGAACCTGAACATATCAGGCAAGCTGGATATTGGAGCTTCATCTAATCCTGTGACAAGTGTTTTGAATGCATCTATAAAAGCCGATGGAACATATTCAAGTATTCCTTGATTCCACTTATTATCCAAGAGAATTGTCTCCCTTGATGACGCAAGGACAAAATCGGCTTGAATTATGAAGGGAAAATTAGTCACCACCTCTGTAGGAAGAAATGCATAAATCCCTGGTAAACTTGTATTGTTGCGAAGCCTCTCATGATGCGGAAAGGCCAGTGTCATAACACACTCTTCAACACCCATTCTCCTTTCCACCACATTTTCCAACTTGACAGGAAACTTTTGCTTCCACATGTAATAGCTGCATTCCTTCTCGTCACTACTACTTTTCCCCGCAGATAGATGGATTGTGTAAGACTCAGCATTCAGGTTTTTCTTCGTCACAAAGTTAACCTCTTTAGAAATAGATACATTAGTTTCAGATTTCAAATCAGGGTCCTCATTATCATCTCTAACAGATAGGTGTCTGATTTTTGAAAGGAACAATAAAACTTCTGGTTGAATGCTTGAGAGCTGCTGTTTCACAGGATTCACTTTGTCCGGCTTCAGAGGCAAGATGATTGTTGTAGTTGGAAGAGAATCTTTACCGTATATTTGTGTTATGTCAAGAAGGGTTGGCTTCTCCTCAACCCATTCAGGAACTATATAACCAAGACTGCAATGCGGACAAGGCATCTCATTGAACCGTATCTGATATCCGTTGCTAAAAATATAAGGTTGTGCAGTAACCAAAAACACACTTTTGAAACCAATTCCTGAAATTCAACCATAGTAAAGATTCTGTCAAATATTTTACACAAGAAATCCAATTGATCAAAATATTCTCGGCATGCAAACAAATTAATTGACATTGACATTGATTCAAGCATGTTGCATATGCGTATACTTACAAACTTCACTATCATTCATCGAAAGGCAACATACCTTTTTCACCTATGTAACCCATGTTCTTATTGGCTTTTTTAGTTGATCTTCCAACACTGCATAGAGACTCAATATTTTTGGGAGAAAAACCCTTTTCATTGTTGAAAATAAGCAACGTGGCTGGAGCCCCGGTAGCTGTTATGTCATTTGAAGTTATGATAAACTCCAATGTTGGACTCACTCCTTCACTATAGTGGTTATCTTCAGCATTCTGTATAAATTACGGTAATTTATTACTTGTTAGACTCCTACATAGTCTCGTGAAGGGTTTGTAGACTCAACTTGTAGACTAAACTATGAAAAACAGTTACTTGGTAATTAAGATACCTGAATGAGCTCCATGAGGAAATGAACATCTTTGGTATAAAGTTCAGCAGAAAGATTTTTGACAGCTTGGTGAAGATCTTCAGTCAAAGGGTTTTGTTTCTCGCCACCAATAGAGAACTTTTCCCTTCGAATTTCCTCAATGTGTTTTTTCTTTGTATCCATTTTTCCCAGTTTTCACTACTCAAAGTAATAATAATAATGATGTTAATATAAATTTAGTTTTAGAAAAATAGTCTTAAATTATTATAAATTAATTTTCAACTAAATAATTTAATATCATAAATATTGTTTTAAATATCCTAATATTTTGTTAAAAGTATAATTACTCTTGATATGATAAATAATATTAAAATAATAAAATATTAATAATGTATGTAGTTATTTGAGTCTTTTATCAATCATTCCACCACATGCGAGAGAACTTGGTTGAGATGGGTTCTTTTATGGCTTAACTATAGGTCCTGCGTTCAAACACAGTCCAAAAATTTTTAAAACGGTAAATTTTAAAATCATATCAAAATTTGAAAAGTTACATTAGAATTAATCATCATCAAAATAAAAGAAAAAGATTTTAGGCATCGAAGAGGGATGAGCCCATGATATAAATAAAAAGGTACAAAAATGAGAGACACTAAACCAAAACATAAAAAATTTTAAAATTAGGAAGACATCAAACCCGAGAAGAAGAACCACAATAGATGACAAAACTCTCATTCAAAAAAAGTTTAACACTAATGCATGCATGACCAGGGTTGAGTTCGAACCCAAAACCTCTTACGAAACTCTTGTGTTTCTATTTTCATTTTCACTATTGATAACACTTTGTCATAGTAATTTGTCAAAATCATATGAAACATTATTTTGTAAAACTTAATAATTAAATTTCTGAAATCCCCTTATCATATTTACAATTTGCAAAAACTAATTTTGACAAACACAATGCCATACCAAACAAAGGAATTCCTAATATCATTCGAACACAAAGGAACTAAAAACTATTATAGTAAACAAAGTATAAAAAATAAAAATAAAAACTTGATCATCATATTGAAGTCTAACAATAAGCCGTAGAACAATTCCTACAATGAAACATTAATCAAAGTCATGATCCTTGGCCCTAAAGTTCATGCATGTTCCAATTGCCTTGATAAGTAACTGAACAGAGCTCATACTCATGCACTTACACATTAAGCAAACATCAAATAGAACACAGATCATATTATCATGGTACCACACAAGCATGCATTTTCAGAAAACAAGCAATAATCGAAGTTTTCAAACCTAAAGGTTGGTTTCAGATGAAGCGATCAAGATTGGTTTGGGTTTCCTTTTAATCAAAAGCTTCAAAAATCAGCATGCATGAAAGAAATTTCTTCCTTCTCCTCTCTGGCTCTTCACTTTTGAATTTCTAAGCTCGGATGAGAAAAATTTCACCTTTGGTCTTTTTAAAGATTGGCTCTGCAATTACCATACTACCCCTTTCTATTCAACTTTATTTACGACTCTTGTTATTCTTTATTAACCAAAGCCATTAGTTCATTAATCAAGTAATTACCACCATAATTACTTGATTATCCAACTAAAATTAATTTACTACTTTTAATATAATAAAAGTAATTACCACCATAATTACTTGATTATCTAACTAAAACTAATTTAAGCAAGGATTTTCAAGGACATACAAGTAATTATGATTTCTAATCTTTTATTTAACTAGAAATTTTCTTTTATCTCCATATGTTACAAATTGATATTTTTCTAACGCATCAATTTCATTACTTATTGGTGTTATTTTGCTTGTTGTGTCACTTTGTTTTATCTCTCTTCTTCACCACTTTACCATCACTTCTATTTTCCTTATATGGTATCTAGAGCTTCATTGATCTTAACAGGTATGTAAAAAAAATCAACAAGAAAATATTTACAAAAAACCTTTAAACACCATAAATGGCTTCCAACAATAGTTTTTTAACCTCTACCTCCTATTTTGTAGGAGAAAACTATCATTTGTGGGTTACAAAATTGAAAGTTTATTTAAGAGCTCAAAATTTATAGGATGTTGTGGAAAATGGAAGCAACTCACCACCTCTTCCAAATAACCCAACAGTAACTCAAATAAAAAATCACAATGAGGAACTGCCTAAAGAAGGAAGAGCACTTGCCATAATACATGCAACACTACATGATGATATATTTATCAAGATCTTAAATCTTGAGATTGAAAAAGAAGCTTGGGACAAGCTGAAGGAGGAGTTCCAAGGGAGTGAAAGAACAAAGAAGATGCAAGTGTTGAACTTGAGAAGAGAGTTTGAAGCCCTAAAAATGAAAGAAACTGAAACTGTTAGAGATTTTTTCTGACAGAATTTGGAAGGTTGTTTCACAAATTAGATTGCTGGAAGAGGAACTCAGTGATTAAAGAGTTGTAGAAAAAATTCTAGTGTGTCTTTCAGAGAGGTTTGAAGCAAAAATATCCTCTGTTGAAGAAACTAAGGACTTTTCTCAAATCAGACTTACAGAGCTTGTTAATACTTTTCAAGCTACTAAGCAAAGAAGATCTTTAAGGATGGAAGAAAATGGTGAAGGTGCTTTTGTGGCCAATACCAAAAGCAAAAACCAAAGCTACAACAATTTTGAGAAAATTATTTTGGTGAGAAGAAAGGAAAAAGGGAGGAATTCAACACAAAAAAAAAAAAGAGTTGGAAAAAGAAGTTTCCACTTTGTCAACATTGCAAAAATGATACTCATTTAGAAAAGTCTTGTTGGTACAAGCTAGGAGTTAAATGTAGTGCTTGCAATCATCTCAATCATGTAGAGAAGGTTTGCAAAAATAAAGTAAACCAACAATGACAACAAGCCCAAGTTGTTGAACACCACCAACAAGAGGAGTAATTATTCATGACTTCTTGCTATTCAGTCAATAGTAGCAAAGAAACATGACTAATAGATAATGGATGTACTAATCACATGACTCACAATGGTTCCATTTTTAAGGAACTCGATAAGTCCTTATACACCAAAGTTACTATCGGCAATGGAGAACATGTCGATGTCAAAGGAAAATATGGTGTAGCTGTTGAAACTCCCTCAGGTGTCAAATATATTTCAGATGTTTTATTTATACCTGAAATAAATCAAAGTCTTTTAAGTGTGGGGAAAATGATGGAAAAGAATTATTCATTGCATTTCAAAGACATGAGATGTATTATTCTAGATCCTTATAGATCTAAGTTAATGATGGTTAAAATAAGAGGTAATTTTTTCCAGTAGATTGGAAGCAAACAACCATGCATGCATTTCCAAGTATTGTTCGTGATTCCTCCTTGTGGCATAAAAAGTTGGGTCACTTTAGTTACTCAACCTTAAAACAAATGAGGTCTCATGATTTGGTTGAAAATTTACCAGTCATTGCTGTTGTTGTTGACATATCTGATGTATGTCAATTCGGAAAACAAAATAGATTATCATTCCCTGCTACGTTAACCTAGAGAGCTTATGAAGAGTTACAGCTCATACACATATATGTGTGTGGTTCGATGTCAACGACATTGTTAAATGACAACAAGTATTTTTTGCTATTTATTGATGATTTTATAAGGATGAGTTGGATATTTTTTCTAAGGCAGAAGTCATATGTGTTTGCTGCATTTCAGAGTTTCAAACTTATGGTTGAAAAAGAGGTTGATTGTCAAATTAAAAATCTCAGATCTGATAATGGAACTGAGTATACAGAAAGAGAATTTAAAACTTTTTGTGAACAAGCTGGAATCCAACATCAGTTTACTGTTCCTTACACTCCTCCACAAAATGGAGGGAGTGAAAAGAAGAATAGGACAATCATGGAGATGCCCCGATGTTTGCTTTTTGAGAAAGATATTCCAAAAATCTTTTGGGCTGAGGCTGTCAACACCTTGGTGTAGTTGCTGAATTTGTTGCCTACCAAAGCCTTGAAGGGTAAAACACCATTTGAAGCATGGTATAAAAGAAATACGTTTGGTCAACATTTAAAAATATTTAGATGTGTGTGCTATGTCCATGTTCCAAATGTGAAAAGAGATGAATTGGAAACAAAATCTATGGTCGGTATATTTTTGGAGTACAATAGTAACTCCAAAGGGTATCAAATTTATAATTTGTAGACAAAAAAATTCTTGTTAGTAGAGATGTGAAGTTTGATGAGTTCTCTAAATGGAATTGGGAGAAAAATCAAGCTGAAGGTCCAAGTAAGGTATTGCCTGTGGAAGATAATTTGGAAGATCAGAATTCAGAAGATGAAGGAGAAAATTACGATGGTGATGCTGATTTCTCAACCCGAGGTACTAGAACCTTGGATGATATTTGTGTCATGTGCAATATAGCTACATTAGAGCCTACTCGGTATGCTCAAGCTGCTAATGTTGAGGGATGGAAAACTGCCATGCAGGAGGAGATAAAGATGATAGAGAAAAAACAAATATGACATCTTGTAGACAAAGGAAATCAGTTTGGAGTATTGCAATTTATAAAATCAGATTGCAAATATAATGACCAAAGCTCTTTCCAAGGAAAATTTTGAAGGATTGAGATTAATGCTTGGAGTATTCAAGAAAATATCAAGGAGAGGTGTTAGAAATTGATATTTTTCCAACACATCAATTAATTTACTTGTTGTGTCACTTTACTTTACTTGTTGTGTCACTTTACTTATTATTGTTACTATAATAATTAGATTTTTGCTTGTCAAGATAGTAAAAGTAGACCAAAGTAAATGATCTCTACTATTTAGTCTACTATTTAGAATAGTGTTGCTTTGAATTATATTTCCACTCCAACAAGTAAACTTAGTACTTGACTCTATATATTATGTAATATTTTACAGCTTTATGCAATTCAACAACATAACATTTTCCTCTAAAAGTCATGTTTATTATTTTGTGGTTTCTATTCTCTCTAGAGTTTCATTGATCTTAATGGGTCTATAAAAAAATCAACATGAAAATATTTACAAAAAACCTTTAAACACCATAAATAGCTTCCAACAATAGTTCTTTACCTCTACCTCCTATGTTTGTAGGAGAAAACTATCATTTGTGGACTGTAAAATTGAAAGTTTATTTGAGAGCTCAAAATTTATGGGATGTTGTGGAAAATGAAAGAAATCCACCACCTCTTCCAAATAACCCAATAGCAGCTCAAATAAAAAATCACAATGAAGAAATGTCCGAAGATGGAAGAGCACTTGCAATAATACATGTTGCACTACATGATGATATATTTATCAAGATCTTAAATCTTGAAATTGCAAAAGAAACTTGGGACAATCTGAAGAAGGAGTTCCAAAGGAGTGAAGGAACAAAGAAGATGCAAGTGTTGATCTTAAAAAGAGAGTTTGAAGCACTAAAAATGAAAGAAACTGAAACTGTTAGAGAATTTTCTGACAAAAAAATTAGCGTATTCAATTTTAACCTTTTTTCTATCCTCAACAGTTGTAAACATTTAGTCCTTTGAGTAGATATCTCTTCATCCTCGTGTCGAGAAATTTTATTTGAATCCTCATTGAGCCATTCATCCTATCAGCTATGTAGTGTTTACTTTTAATTTCACCCGAAGTATCCACAACTTTTAAGAATATTGGACCCCTTTCATTTATGGCCAGAAAATTAATTAAAGGCCTTCTTTGACAATCTGTCCATCCATCAGAAATAATGCTAAACCCTTTTGAATTCAAGTTAATTTAATTGGCTTAAGCAACCTCTCTACATGTGTTTTCTTTCATTGTAAGAGAGTTGTCCTCCATGCATTATATCCCGGGGGAGAAAACCAGATAAATTATTATTTAAAGAAAATAAGTATGAATTCACATAATAAGGATTTCTTGCAAGATTAAAAGGCAATCCAGCAGAATAAAACATTCTAGCTATGAGAGCTTTAAGAGTCTCTCTATCAGTTACAGTAAAAGATTTTTCTAATAGACTATTTTTCCTCCTTTTCAAAGAAGGACCATCTTGCATTCTTTCAGTGGGTAATGGAACATGCTTAGATTTCACTTTGTTACTAATAAGTGCAAAATTGTAGTTATTTAATATATTTTTTGTTGCACTTATCGATTTTTGTTTGTTAATAATCGTTGAATAACCTTACTTTTTATTGTAAATACGTTTTATTGTGTTTTGTGTACATATTGTACCGTTTGACTAGTTTTAAGGTATTTTTGTACGTATTTGTTGCACATTTGGAGCATCGCAGTGTCGAAAACACGACTCCGAATGCGCGTTTTAGCAATAAAGTCCATTTTTAAGAAGTTTTGTTCAGACCAGACCGCTGAGCGGGAATTGAAGTGCAAAAATGAGGCCTTGGCACTGTTTCGACAAAAAGATATTTTTTGAGGCTGCTGAGCGGGATGACGCCTCGTAAATATTTAAGGGGATAATAGAAAAAAATTATATTAATATTTATTAGTATTGTAACGTGACTTATATTGTGGTACCAATTTTTTTTCAAAATTACTTATAATAAAAAGGGAGGGAATAATTGTTTATGACTTCCATGGCATTAAGTAGCCTTTGTTAACGGCTTCAATATCTTTGGTTTCGTCCGTTTCAATTTCCTCCATCATGGCCATTTTTTCCTCCTTCATAGAAGGATTATATTTGGTTTATTAACAATGAAATCAAGAATTTAATTGTAATATATTAACATCACAACTGTTAATTTATTAAAAATATTTAATTTTTATTTAATTGTATTAAAAATATAATAATGAGTAGTTGTAATATATATTGTGTAAAAAAAATTATGCAGATAGTACATAACAATTAAACTCTGAAATTAAACACAAGTTAAAAAAAACTACGAAACCTAAGCTTCATTATTTTTCTAAAATTAACATTTAACCCTAGATTAAAGAGAAGAGATGTAAATAAAAAACTGTACCAAAGATGCTCTAAAACTCGCCAAATCTTTATGTTGGCCTATTTTAAAGTAAGAAATTATTATGAATTATTTATTTTCATCCTATTAATTATGAATTCATGGAAATATGTAAATATTCGATGTAATTCAATGAATAAAATAGAAAATAACAAATAAAAACATTCCCTAAAATAGAAAATGTGAAATTCAAAATTAAAATTCAGCGCTTAAATTGAAATAACGTAAAAAAAATTAACATAACTTCCTTACATAGTGGGTGAAAATAAAAAACCTCCTTATATAAATGATTATCGTGGTAACAATTATTAGAGGGAAAGGAATCGGCACAAGCACTTGATCACTCAAGAATTCTCCTAGGTTTTTTCAGGATTAAAAAAGGGTTACTGTTTTTTCTCAAAGTTTGTTTTCTTGAATATATTTAATGTTATTAGATTTTTGTGTTATTGATCGTTGATCAACATGATGCATGAAAGATAGTACTAATTTGCTTTGGGTTTACGTTGATAAAAACAACTTTTTTGATAAGGTAAGCATATTGTTTTTTAGGTGAAATGACTATGTTGTTACGAAGGTTTCTGTGCAACAATTTGGTTGAAATGACTATGTTGTTATAAAGGTTTCTGAACAACAATTTTGTTGAAATGACTACGTTGTTATTAGGGTTTTTGAACACCAATTTAGTTGAAATGACTATGTTGTTATTAGGGTTTCTGAGCAACAATTTAGTTGAAATGACTATGTTGTTATTAGGGTTTCTGAGCAACAATTTTGTTGAAATGACTATGTTGTTATTAGGGTTTCTGAGCAACAATTTTGTTGAAATGACTATGTTGACTCTTTTTTTTTATTATTTGTTATGGAAATAGTTTATAATAACTTATAAGCACTTTTATATGATAAACACGAAAGTTGAAACTATGATTTTCTTATAAGGATATGGTGATTGATTTGACCCACTTGTACATGTTTTCTTGCTTAAAATAAATAGTTTATTTTCTCTTCATGAAAATAGGTTTTCTTTTTTTAGCTTTTTTGAATGTTTCTGATTAATGTAAGTTTATTGCAGGATACCTATAATGGCTTGAATGTTACTCTTGGAATTTTGCTGCTACTGAATTTGATGTATTAACTTTTTCTGAGGTTGATCCAAATGAGTTGTTACATTTTCCGCAATAATCTATTCTTGTTTGACTCTACTGACATCTTATTTTTTTTATGTTCATCAATTTGTAGATAGAAACAATTCCCAAACTTATTCAGTTCCCCTGTTCAGTTTTCTAGCAAGAAGCTTCTACATATATTTGCTGAGGTAAGACTGTTTTTTAGTGATTTTCACCTTACTTGTCGAAGAAGTAACCTTGCATATGACTTTTCAAGTAAAATTAACACTTGCTTATGCATTCTCTTACGCATTTTGAACATTTTGACTCAGTACCAGTTACTTTGCGACACTTGATTTTATTGCAAAGATGAGCAAAATGACGGCACAAAAAAAACACATCGAACAGATTCGTAGAGGAAAGTACTCCATTGGTGGCAACGCAAATCCTTTGACTAAGGACCTTCACCAAGCTGTCATGAATCTCTCAAATGAACTGTATACTAGAGATGTTCACTTCCTCATGGAACTCATTCAGGTACCCAACCTAGTCGCAATTTCATCATTTTGTTATAGTGTAAATACAGTTCATATACATAACCTTAAAGTTTTACTTATATAGAATGCGGAAGATAACCACTATAGTGAAGGAGTGAGCCCAACGTTGGAGTTCATCATAACTTCAAAGGACATAACTGCTACTGGCGCTCCAGCCACTTTGCTTATTTTCAACAATGAAAATGGTTTTTCTCGTCAAAACATTGAGTCTATCTGCAGTGTTGGACAGTCAACAAAAAAAGGCAATAGGAACCGAGGTTACATAGGCGAAAAAGGTATGTTTTCACATTTAATCGTCCTTTTCCGTTATGTTAGGGACTTGTTTTACTGTTCCATTAGACTAATCAAATGGTTGCATTACAGGAATTGGTTTCAAGAGTGTGTTTCTGGTTACTGCTGAGCCTTATATTTTTAGCAACGGGTATCAGATAAGGTTCAACGAGAAGCCTTGTCCAAATTGCAAAATTGGATATATAGTTCCTGAATGGGTTGACGACAAACCAACTCTTTCTGATATAAAGCAGGTATATGGTGCTGATAAAGATTCTCTTCCAGCTACCACAATTATTTTGCCTCTGAAGCCGGACAAGATCGACCCTGTGAAAGAGCAGCTCTCGAGTATTCACCCGGAAGTTTTACTGTTCCTTTCAAAAATCAAACACCTTTCTGTCAAAGAAGATAACGAGAATCCCAAAAAGAACACTGTAACTGCTGTGTCTATTTCAAACAAGGTCAATTTTGTGACAAGGAAAAACATGAATGCTGAGTCGTACACGATCAATCTATCTGCGGGGGAAAATCGTAGTAGTGAAAAGGAATGCAATTACTTTATGTGGAAACAAAAGTTTCCTGTCAAGTTGGAAAATGTGGTGGAAAGGAGAATGGATATTGAAGAGTGTGTTGTGACCTTGGCCTTCCCACAACAGGAGAGGGTTCACAAGGGTAAGAAGACCCGGAAGGTTAGGGTCTTACCAGGGGTTTATGCGTTTCTTCCTACACAGATGGTTACCAATTTCCCCTTCATAATTCAAGCAGATTTTGTCCTTGCCTCGTCAAGGGAGACAATTGTCTTGGGTAATAAGTGGAATCAAGGGATACTTGAATATGTTCCATCAGCTTTTGTAAATGCATTCAAAACACTTGTAACAGAATTAGATGAAGATCCAGTATCCAGTTTGCCTGAAAAGTTCCGGTTCCTTCCAATTAATAATACTCCTTTTGAGAACTTCAATCATATGATTGTGAAAATCAAAGAAAAACTGGCTGAAGAAAAAATCGTTCCAATTGAGACATTCACAAATAAGACGCACTTCTATAAGCCGAGTGAAGTTAGCAGGCTACATAATCAATTCTGGATGATTTTGAATGATGCCCAAAAGGAAGGAGTCTACTTACGTGACCTATTTTCTCATGAAGGGATGAAAATCTTGAGTTCTTCATTAGATAAAGGCATTTATGATACAATACTCAAATTTTTAGGCCTCAAACCTGTGAGGTTTGATTGGTATGCAAATTGTATACAGAGTTCTAATCTTTTGGATGGATTATCAGAAAAGCTATATGTTCAGCTTTTACTCTTTGTAGCTAGAAACAAAAAGAAGCGCTGCAAAATCGATAATATTCCATTGATTAAATACGCAGCTTCGGATGGGTTTCCGTATTTTTTTACTATTGGAGAATGCATACAGCAGGGTGCAGGTTCCAAGCGAGTAGTACTAGCAGCAGACTTAACTCAGAGTTCTTGGTTGATCGATTGGAACAAAGAATTCGGATGTGTTGCTAATCATTTTTTTATGCCAGAAAGCACACAGCAAGCTATCTCAGAACTTTCCTTAAAGAAGGCGAATTTGGCCTCAAAGAAGACTTTGTTGGATTGGCTAGAAAAGGAGGTTGAAATTCATACTCATAATTTGTACAGTTTTGCAAAAGTCCTCTCTAGTTTTGTTGAAAAAAACAGCAAGCTTTCCATTGCATATGCTCATTTCTTATACCACTCTTTATCAAAGGGTTATTTGTCAAATCAGGAGGTTGATGATTTATGTAGTTCTATGCCACTCGTGGACAGGCAAGGGCATAGAACTAAAACCAGACAAGGGGTTCTTCTGCCTGCTAATGTTAGCAAATGGGCAGATTTAATGGTTTCTAATCCATGGAGAAATGAAAATTATGTTGAGCTAGGAAAGGGGTACCTAAATGCATCTTCTTATGCAGGCCAAACTACAGATTCTGGTGGTCTTATTGAATTCCTCAAAACGCATGCCGGAGCTTCTGACATACCTGATTTATCTCCTCCGGATGCTGGTTTTTCTGCTGCGGATACACCACTTACCAAAGACAATGCCTTTTTGCTTCTGGATTGGATTCGGGATCTAAAGAAGAAGGGAGTGCCCCTACCAGAGAGGTTCTTAGAATGCATAAAAGAAGGCAACTGGCTTAAAGTTTCAGGTAGTAGATACATATCTCTTTCAAAGTCATTCTTAAGTGGTTTATCATTGGAAAAAATTTGCAAAACAAATCAGTTCTTATAATCATTACCTTGATTGATGAGAGTTTCTATGTTTCAGGTAGTAGATACATATCTCCTTCAAAGTCATTCTTAATTGGTTCGGCATTGGGAAATTTTTTGCAAAATAAATCAGTTCTTATAACCATTCCACTGATTGATGAGAGTTTCTATGGGGAAAGAATATACGAGTACAAACCGGAGTTGGAAACAATTGGAGTGATGTTCAATTGTGAGGAAGCATGTGGATTCATCGGAAAAGAACTAATGTCTCTTGCAGCTTCTAACTCATTAAGCAGGAATGATATTTTTGTCATGCTTAAATTCATAAAATATCACAGAGAAAGTCTTCTTCCTTTGGATAAATATCTCGACAGCGTCAGAAAGGAAAGTTGGCTAAAGACATCTTGTGGTCTTAGGTCTCCTGTGGGATCGGTGTTAAATGATCCAGGAATGCAAGTTGCATCACAAATTAGTGATATCCCTCTCATTGATGATGCTTACTTTGGTAAGGAAATATATAAATACAAAGAGGAGCTCAAGTTGCTTGGAGTGATAGTTAAATTAACTGGAAACTACCAAGTTGTCATAGAGCATTTAAAATCACCTTCAAATTTGACCTT
The DNA here is from genome assembly GCA_021764765.1 of Vicia sativa. Classification (NCBI taxonomy): domain Eukaryota; kingdom Viridiplantae; phylum Streptophyta; class Magnoliopsida; order Fabales; family Fabaceae; genus Vicia; species Vicia sativa. Next base: position 132,049,216 of record CM038796.1, read on the forward strand.
GTTGACAGCTGAAGCTGTTCATTTGATGATGGAATGCATCAGACACGTGAATGCCCCTGCTCATATTAAACTCTTAAATTTGCTTCAGGGAATGAGCTGCTTGAAGACAAACCTGGGTTTCAAAACACCAGGTGAATGTTTCTTGTATGACCCGGTGTGGGGCTGCATATTGGAGGTATTCAATTGTCTTCCTATTATTGATCATACATTTTATGGGAAGAAGATTTTCTCTTACAAACATGAATTGAGGCAAATCGGGGTGGTGGTTGATTTTGTATATGCCATTGAAAAGTTTGCTTGTATCTTCGAAGAAAAGGCATCAGATACTTCTATTAACCAACAACATGTTATATCCTTTCTCACTTGTTGCAGACGGCTGGAGGGAACCGAATATAGTTTTTCTTCTGATTTCTCAATCGTCATACGTAAAATGAAGTGGTTGCAAACTAGAGATGGGGTTTTCAGGTGCCCCAAAAAATGCATTTTATATGGTCCAGAGTGGGAGTCTATATCATCTATAACTTGTCTCCCCTTCCTTGATACGGGACTACAAGAATACAAGGCAGAGCTGAAGAGCATTGGTGTCGTTACTGAACTGAAAGATGGATTGGAGTTTGTGTCTGAATGTCTGAATTTTCCTTCGGACCCCTCCACCATTAGTCCTGAAAGTGTGTTTTCTTTACTAACGTGCATCCAGCTTCTAATGCAAGATAGCAAGTTTTCAATTGAAGGTGATTTCAAAAAAAGATTGTCTGAAAGTTGGTTGAAGACACATGTTGGTTATAGGCCTCCAGAGAAGTGTTTGCTTTTTGATTCAAATTGGAGTTCTGTCTTGAATCTTACAGATGGACCTTTTATTGATGAGAATTTTTATGGGCCTAAAGTTGCTTCTTTCCAGAAAGAACTCAATGCAATAGGGGTCATTAGCGAAGTCAAGAAGGGGTGCTCCTTGCTTGCCAGTCACATTGAGTCTCTCTCTGACCATGATACTATTGTGAAAATATATAACTACTTAAATGCACACAGCTGGAAACCTGAGAATGAAGATGCAAGAAAGATTTGGACTCTGGATGGAAACAAAGGTGGTAAGTGGGTTGATTCTAAAGAATGCCTCGTACATGATCCTGATAAGCTTTTTGGTTCAAAATTTTATGTTCTAGAAGATATCTATGATGACAGCAGTATTCTTATTTTTTTCTTCTTTGTAATGGATGTCAAGAATAAACCTTTGGCAGAAGATTATGTTGAACTTTGGAATGATTGGGGGAGTTCAATGGAGCAATTGCCATATGATGTGTGCATCAAGTTCTGGACATCTATGTCGAAACATTTGACTCCAAGTCAAGAGAAAAAACTTGCTAAGAGTTTGATGAAACTACCTACAACATCCGGAAATGATGAAATATTTCTTGTAGACAAAAAAGATGCTTTTATCCCGGATAATATTCATATGAAGAAGCTTTTTGAAAAGGAGAAAGTTTTTGTATGGTATCCTCAGTATAACATGACACAATTGTCCAAGTCTGAACTATCTGACATTTACAGGAAAATTGGTGTTAGAAATATCTCTGAATCACTACACAAAGAAGAATCATCCTCAGTGAATGATGCTGGTGAACTAAACTATGTTGATCCAAACAACATTTTCAACTTGAAGGGGTTGGTCAAGCTTATTCTAGGTTTTCTTGCATGTGCTGCTAACCTGAAAATGGAGCCAAAAGAGAGACATGAATCTGTTCAAAGACTTATCAGCTCGAGTTTCCACGAGGCAAAGGAACCAATCAACGTAAGCTATAGTTTATCATTATCGTCAGGGGACGTCATTACCAAGAAAGCAAACAAAAGGGCACGTTGGGAAAGTCAAAATTGCAAGTTTATCATCCATAACATGGATGCAGTTCCTGGTGAAGCATTGAAATGTGCTACAAGTTTCTCTGAAGCAGTATCTGAAGGAATTTTGCGTGAGAATCAGGATCATGTCCCTGCACTCCTTGAACTAATCTCATTGGGTTTTGTCCTGAAATTTAAGAATGAAGAAATTGATTTTCTTATGGATTCTAAGAATCTGCACCTTGACCCTGAGGATGAGGAGTTCCTCAGTTCTGCCTTCCCTTATGACTAAGTCTTTGTCCTTGCTTATTTTTGTTCTCTGTTTGTTTATTTTATTTTAAGTTATTCTGTTTAAGACTGAACTACGTAATTAAGTTGTCTACAATATTTGGCTTCCTTAACTTTTATCTTATGAACAATAAGCTGCAAATGCCTGATACCATTTTCTTATTGTCTAAGTTTCATTTTCTACTTGTGTTGCATAAATTTGAATGATTTATGACACAGCTTAGTTTCTCCTATGTAACACCGTGGACTGATTGAACTAGTAGGATCATTTGACTCTGTCCTGCAGCAGAAGTTCAGATTCTGTTTTGCAGAGATATTAATCGAAACCTGGCTGTTCGGAAAGATGCTGAGAGAAGGACTCAGATCTATTCGCGCAATCAAAAGGTTCTTGAAGCCAGATTCGTTGTGTCACAATGAATGACATGTTTCAGTTCTGATCTGGTGCATGGAAGTATCTTGGTTCATTTAAAATGGAACTACTTCTATGTGCTCCAGAACAAGCAGGAACTATTGCAGTTTGCTATGCTGACTGATATTGTTGGAGTAAGCTGTTAGCTGGTTTAGTGAGTAAGGAATAATGGCCACTGTGATCAATGCATTGAATTCTGGTATTAGGAAGATTTGTAAGTTCCAGCCTAATTTTAAATCTCTTTTAGATATAGATTATTGCTGTTGCTGGTGCAGGCTGATTTTCCAACAAATTTGCAGGTTCAGTTTCTGTGACAATATGATGCGGTTAATAGCGTTTGCGGTATATCAGTTTCTAGACAATTGTTTCAATGGTCATGAATGCGTTAGCATTATAGAATCCTTTCTATATAACTTTGGGAGAATATGGGATATACCAATAACACAACTTTGAAAACCTTGATGAAATCAACACACTCACTGTCAAATTCACTAGGCCATGCCTGGCCCTTGTAGCACAAGGGTGACTATTGATCATTCTTAACAATATCAACTATCAAGCCAAAAAGTATCACTTTCTTTATACCTCTTAACATTCCTCACTTACACTGGACTTATATAAAAGTTGAGTAGCACTTTATGACCATGTTCTTTTCTTTTAACACCTTTAACAAAAGAAAGCAAGAATGATGGAACTACGAGTTGAGGGAGTTGTACGCACTACGTTTGGATTATGCATATAAGGTATGGAAAGTACCTCAGTAGTATGGATCGATCATCCTCTACAAGGAGATGAAACCAACAACAACCAGTTGAACCTCTATAATTAAGTGTGCATGTTATCCTAGAAACTATTGGTAATTACAAAGGAGAATTTCTTATGGCACCCTAGATAGGAAAAAAATCCTATGAATAACCAAAAATGTCTCCCGAAAATGCATTTCTAGGGTGCATATTTTTTTTTTGAAAAACCATGTTTTAAACCAGAAATGCAACTACGGTTTGGTGTCAAATATGCATATTTGGTTCTTGTACAGACAACTCAGACCATATTATTATTATGCAAGTTTTGGTGCATTTATAGAATTATAAAATACGTAGTAAATATGATTTCGATTAAATACGAAGTAATTACAAAATACGTACAAATGCTCATAAATATTATGTTTCAAAATATGATACGTAAAATATTCCTCAAAGTGTTATTCAAATAATCCAAAATATGAAAAACATAATAGTACTATAAACAAAATGCATCTAAATTTAATCAGACTACTGAGTATGGCGGATAATGAATCGGCCCGTGATATTCGCGACATTCCTCTGTTGTCGTCTGTAACACAGAGCCTCCCCAGTCTCCACCATGATGGCATCTAGAACACCTCTTACATCAGAGTCATCAGGAAACAAACCTCCGTCAATACCCGCCTACGCAATTTCTATGATACGACGACACTTACACATCATGAGCAAGATCGGCCCTAGCCTGCTCCTCCTCTAAAAGTTCCACATGTGCTGGTCTAGGGGGTTACCTAGAGTCTCCTGTACCAGATATAAATGTGACATCTCGAAGATAAGCTATATGCTGCAAAAGATAAAGGGTTGTATGATATTGATATTCTTGATAATATTGTCCACTGTGAAGTTATCAGATTGATACCTAGACTATCATGTATTCTAAAGTTCAATATTTATGAGATGAATGAGAAAAGTGCATCTCTCAATAGTTACTTGAATATGAAAATTGAAGACCTTCTTTGTGCTAACATAATGAAGAGGGTCATGGAGAAATTAACCAAGTCTCATGACAAGAGTAGTCATGAAAAGGATCACATGGTGAATAATGTGAATGACAACAATAATGATATTATTAATTATTCTGACAGTGGTGATGATAGTTTTATCCCTTTGAACAATAGAGTTCATGATAGGTCCGAACTAGTCAATATGGATGTGACACCTCGAAGAATCATAAGATAAAAGGTATGGTGTGGTAGGGTGTGGCTTCTCGCAGTGTAACAGTTTAGTTCATTTAAAGTGTAACTGAAAATACAACATCGGTTTGGGAACCATAAATGTACTTCCATTTTGTTTACTTTTTCATATAATAGGATGCGCATCAGAAATATATTTCCGATTCCTGGAGACATATTTAGAAATTTACGCTGGTGCCTAAGAAACACTTAAGGGCATTGTCGCACCCCAAAATTTACCCTCCTAACTTCAATTTATCTGACTCATGTTTCACATTCACCTGCATACGCATCTGCATTGTTTGTCGTATTTAAGTTGACCAAAAGTCAACTTAAATCGACATTTGCATCGTATTGTAGTTGTAAAATACCTGATATTTTGCACTTCATGCATTTTTATCTCCTTACCTGTTTATGGCATCATGTTAAGTTATTCACACGATGATATCGATATTTCGATTTTATAAACAAATTGTTAAAAGCAATTCGATACTGTGCAAAAATCAACGGGGAAAATATTTCAAGTTTTCATCTTTCACTCACTGTTTTATAAATTTACTTATCGTGTAAATCATAAAAATGGATTTTCCCTAATTTTTCGGTACATTTCGAAGTCTTGTTTTTAACTGTAAATGTTTTAAAGTCGGGTATTCTTTATTATCATTTTTATTCGATTTTAATTATTTTTGATAATTTTTCTTCAATCTTTGATACCTGTATTTTATTTTAACATAATCATTTTATTTTTCGGATAATTTATTGTCTGAATTTTTACCATTTTTTATAATTTTAGGTGTCTAATTTTTATCTTCAAAAATCAAAACAAAAATGTGTTTGGATTCAATATTTTTTTTATCTTTTGGACTTTGTAGCCCATTTTATCAAAAGGGTATTTTTGGTATTTGTAAAAAATAGAAAATCCTAATTATTTGTGTATATATACATGTTATGTTATGTTACTGTTCCAACGCCAAAAATTGAAACGGATTAGATACACAGAAAGAGCAAAAATTATTAAAAAAAAAACTTAGAAGAAGAAATTCTTCTTCATCGTGTCTCACTATTCCCTTCTTCTCCGCCTCATTTCTGTCAAACCCAGGAACCCCACTGTTTCTCACTGTCACCACCTACAGCCTCCGAAACCCCTCCTTCATCAACCTCACGCCGGAACCTCAACTTTCACAGTCCCTTTGTTCCACCACCCCTCACCGAAACAAATTCCCAACCGCATCACTGTAACCTCCGTTTCCGACCCTTGTTCATCTCCGCTTTCTCACTCTCTCTGTCTCGCTGTTCCGACAACCTTCTCCGCCATCACCTTTGTTCCATCCTCACTGTTCCCTCACGCTACCAAATCCTCACCGTTCTCACCTTCGCCCCTGTTTCACAGCACCCATACATCTCCTTCGTTCTCCTTCCATTTCCTCACACCTACATCCTCGCCGGAATCATAACTCTCACCTCCTTCTTCATCACAGAACCGCCGGTTCTGTCCTCCGTTTCCTTCAATCAAGCAACCCCTTTTCATCTTCCTGCCTCTCTCCCTTCCATTCATTCAAATTAATTTGGATTAGTTGTGTTGGCTTTGGTTGCTTCTACAATTGATTCGGTCATCATGGCATTGTTTCTCTTTCTGGCTTCTATTCAAGTTGCTTTAAGTCGAGATATTGAACACGGTTCGCTACTAGTAAATGGAGGTCAAGCAAAAGCCTAAACAGGGGATAACTTTATTTGTGCAACTACTGATTGGTGTGACTACAACCATTGCTCTTGGGGATATTCATCCGTTGTAAATTTGGACGTATCTCGTCCTTTCCTTGCCGAGGCAATTCAAACCCCCATACCATAGCCACTGTCAACCACCTCTTTGCGATTCCTCACTGTTTTCGACCTCTCATTCACCGTAATCTCACTGATCACTACCATTTCAACTTTGTTTCCGTCATCAACTTTTCGATTGTTTGTTTAAATGTACAAGATGATTGTTATAATAGCTGTGGATATGTTTATGTTGAACTGTTAGTGTTTAAATTGGGCATTTTGAATCTGATATCTGTCGTTACTATAGTTGTGTTTGGTTGTGTTCGAAGCTGTGACGAAGGGTGTAAATATATGCTGTTTTAATTGTATTTAGAATTATAAAATGTTTGGTTTCGATGATGGTTTAATGATTAGGTCGCGTTACTTGCGTGTAATTCTAACCGAGAAATCATTTGGGCACCGTATATCATGTTATTCTCATTTATCTTTAATTTGATTGGATATTGATAAGAGGATTCCATACCGGTTTCGATGAAGGTTTGATATCGATGTCACATTTATTCGCGTACGATTTAACCAAGAAACCATTAGGATATTATCTTGTTTTCATTTTAATTTCGATTATAGTTTGTGTTTGAATAATATTCAAGATTCGTTTCAATGACGGTTTAATGATAATACCGTTTTACTCGTGTGTAAATCTAATCGAGAAACATGTTGGGACTCCGCAAGTTATGTTATTATCATTTTAATTTCAATTGAAGTATCGGTTGATATTCAGATCTAGTTCTAATGATGGTTTAACGATAATACTGCGTTACTCGCGTGTAAATCTAACCGAGGAACTTTGAGGGCAATGTAACTTTGAATTTTCCATGTTTCGACTTTGGATTAAATAATTTCTTTTGTGCACGGTTTCTTTGGTTTCAGTTATAATCAATTGTTTTGTTTCTTCACTTGTTCATGTATATTAATTTCATTTATTTTCGATTTTATTACTTTATGCTACTAACATTTTTGCTACTTGTGAAGATATTATGGATTGTTCAAGTATTCATCTTCGATTAGCACATCATATACTTGCTTATTCATATTGCTATTTTTTTATTTAATACTTAATATTTAGTAATGTACATACAATATACTTAGCATTTTTATTTAATAATGTAAATTTAATTATACATAATACTTTTATTATTATACTTAGTATTGTAAATATAATTATTTACATATTATTTCTATTTTTATTTTTATACCTTACTATATTCATCGGTAAATAAATTTGAATTATAATGTAATATAGTGGTTGCATTTCTTAGAATTAATTTCATAAATTTATTCTAAAGTTAATTAATCTAATAAAATACAATAATCTGCATTTAAATTTCCCCGCATTTAACTTTTGTTAATATTCCGTTAAGATATAGTTAATTTACAGTTTCTCTTTAATTTATCTTCATCCCCATTCAAAAAATGTATCTCGCTCCCTTGATGCGTTGTAAATAATTTATTGCTTTCTATTTTGTTTTACTGTTTAAATCTCATTTGTAATCAATGTATCCCTCTCCCAAAAACAATTCTTGTAATAATCTAGTTCGCATTTATTTTATTTCAATTTAACTGTCACTTACACAAAACCAAAAAAAATATTTTTAAACTAATAATTGTGAATCATTTTAAACCTGTAAGTCGACAAAGCTTAGAAGCGTCGCGATAACCACACATGTACGCTTGATCCTGGGCCTTCTTACAGTGAGCCTATTTCGATCCATTGTTCTAATTGGTCGTCTTAGTAGACTAGCCCACTTTGCTAGTACACATATAATTTAATTGTTTTATACTTAGGTTGGCCACCTTGTATGGGCTTTGTCGATTTTATTTGTTATTTACAATTATTTCGATCCTCTTCCATCTCTTTCGGTCCGTTACCAAACCCTATCTAAAACACTTTCGTAATTAATGTTCTAAATCTCGATCCAACGTCGAGTTTCTTTTCAAAACATTTTCATAAATAAATATTTCACTTCTCTCTCCTCCCAAACGTATGGTAGTCAGTCCTGTATCGACCCTCGACTGTACGTTTGGTTTCTTACTTGAATCTAATTAACGTGAACCTTGTTTTACCCCACCTTTTCTTAACAAACTCTTTTGGATAGAAAAAGATGATTAGGATGTTTCTGTCCACTCATCTGAGCACTTGGGGCGTTAGCCGTTGAATGCTTATGGTCCAATACTCGTCTTTCACATAAAAATAACTCAACTCACTCAAACTCTTTTATCGTTCATATGCGATCATCAAACTCTTTTTTGACAAAGAGTGTGTAATAGCCATTTCAAACACGAACGAGGACTTAAGCTTTTCAAACAAACTAAACAAGTCCAAGTTCAAGCATTTGAAATGTCTAATGCACGATTTTTCTTATAAAATCAATACAACAAATTCAAACCTTTTGAAAGGAACTACGGAGTTTTGACTTTCCCATTGCACAAGAGAATACGTAGACACACGGTTTTGAAACCGTGCCAAACTCAAAATAATAATAAACAAATTCTGTTTCTTTTCTTTCTCGATTATAACTTAGAAATTAGCGAATATACACACACACTTAGAATTAAATGGGTCCCATCGAATACGATGGATGTAAGAGGTGCTAATACCTTTCTCTTACATAACCGACTCCCGATTCCATGTTTTTTGGTCGTAGACCTCCTTATCCGTATCTGTGGGGTTTTATCTATATTTTCCCGTTCCTTTTGGAACAAATAAAATTAGGTGGCGATTTCACTATGTTTTTGAAAATTAAATGATTTTTGAAAATCAAGTTGCTTCAAGCATTAAGAAATTATATTGCAAAGTCTTCATTAGGAAACAATTATACGTAAGGATATATGACATCACGTAGACCTATGGTTCAAAAAGAGATCCAATAAGTCAAGGAGTTTGAGGTTGAACAAGCCAATTAAGGCGATATCTTTGTAACTTCAACCATGCAAGGAGATAAAGGAAGTCATGGCCATTTTCCAAGAAGATGTTGTTTATCAAAGTGAGAATATTCACGAATAACGATATTGCCTCCTGACTCAACATTGGGAGTGAGATTCGAGATACATATATTAATATGAACATTAGTGTCAGTACTTTCATTTTTGTGGTTCATCATATCAGAAAGAACTCAAGAAAGCAGAATTTCAGGTAAAGTTTATTCATTTCATCCCTCAATCCCTACATTAATCTGTGACTTTTTGCAGTAAAAGGTTACGTAGAAATCAAAAGTATACATCTGATTTATGGTTGAACAGAACCGGAAGTGCATTTCCAATTTTCTGTCTGTGTTTATTTTTACAATAACTTTCACTGTGACGTGTTAATAATTATATTATTTATGTAACATAGGTATGGTGCACCCCGATACCTGTCCCAAACCTGATGTATCTGAAGTTGTTTCGTCGGTTGTAGTTTCTCCTCTCGTAATTAAGGCGGTAGATGTTCGTGAGCAATTTGAAAATGTTGAAGAATTTGAATTACGTGAAGACATGTTGCAGTGGATTCGTATAGAGGAAATGAAACTAGGATTTGGTATTCATATAGATTCATAGAGGCAACGAAAACAAGGATTGGTATTGTTGAATTACGATAAAAACTAAAAGGGCAGCTAAGAAGTTGAAACCGACACCGGACGACAACTCTACTACGAGGAGTCCTTCGTATTTTGAACACATTGATAAATTTTTCCCGTTTCACCTACACCAACATATTAGAAAAGTGCTTTCAAATGTGCTCGTATTAGCAAACCACCTACTACACCACTCCACCAAAAATATCATTCATCACATGCCGATTTATATGCACAAGTAAATTGAACGGGCCGTCAATGTCGGTGGTGACGATAACGGTGGGTTTCGAGCTATTTTTGGTTTGCTTGGTAGAGGTGAAGAGTATTACAATACTTTCTGAGATACCCTGATTAGAGAATTGACGGAAAATAGAGAATTATACACACGTGTGCTAGGGAGTAAAGTGAAGGTTGAGGAAATATATCACGAACTTGTACCTTCCGAGGTTGGATTTGCACAAGAGGATAAATGAATGCACTTTCCTAAAATGGGTCATCTCATAGCAAATGCGTATGAGAGGGTGTGTATTAATCTTACAAGATACAGTTTTTCGAAGACTTATTTCCCTCTACGCACTGCTCCAACACCAAATCTCAATGATCATATCATATGTGTTGGGTGGATTTCAAATCCACAACATTTTGTTCAAGTGTATTTGAAACCAGGATGCCCTATACCATATACATTACCAGAGTGGGCGCTTCATTTCACAGACCCATCAGAAACTTGGCCGGACGAATTCATTGAAAGGATGCAAGAATACAACAAGTTGAACCAATTTGAAATAGAAAAAAATAGGAAAAAGTCAAAAGGGGTGCCACCGGAGGATTTATCCGGCGACACTTTTTTCGGCTCTTTCAAGTAGTTAGGTATCATTTTATTGTTAACGTCATTTTGTTCATGTATTATGTGTGGAAATATAGTCATTTTTGTAGTTTGACCAAAAGCACAATATTTGAATATATGAGATTTTTTGTTATTAGTTGTTGTTTTTCTGTTCTGTTTCTAGTTTTTCACTCCCAGGACCTTTACCGGAAGTATACTTCCGGTTCCATTAAATATAAAATCGAAACTTTAATTCTGGTTCTATCACTAACACAGAGATAGGATTTGTATGGTTCATGTTTACCTCCAACTACTATAAAATACCTCACTTCTTATATTTTTCCATACCACAACACCAAAAACCAGAAATGGACATGAAATTGAACATCAAATGGATTGTTGGAGTTGTCCACTTTTATGGTGCTACACCATCTCGCGAATTTAAGATCACCGTGTACACCCCTATTGAAGATGTGCGTAAAACATTGCAGGAACTTGTACCTTCTGGCGACAATCGCAAGGTAGTGAAGATCGAGTACCGCTCGCCATCGGCTGACAAAGATGAGAAGCTCCAATTCATCAATCGTGAGCTGAAGAACATCGCTAATTTACAGGCTATGTGGTCTACTTATGTCAGTTTTGAAGAAAAAGTTTCGGTCGTGCTAGACGCGACTTTAGCAAGATCGGTCGATCATATTATTAGGATGTTATACCGTCCACCCAGATGTTGATTTGTGATGTTTGTTTTATGTTTAACTCCTAAATGTATTTCCCACGTTTATGTTATGAATTATATTTATGTCTATGTTATGCAATTCAATGATGTTTTTCTGATTTCTGTTCAGACAAGCCAAAAATACACTTTCGGTACAGAATCGAAAATAAATTTTTAATTTTTATTTACATTTTTCAGATATTGATATGTACCAAAAACATACTTCTGATTTTAAAAAACATTTAAAAAAATTCACGTAGTGCATAAGATATTTATGGGGTGGTTTAAAAATCTCTATTATTTACTTGAGGCGTATATGGAGGAACACATGCTATTAGTGTTTGCTCCCTTTGCTTTGCCTCTGATCTTCGTGTTCAACCTTGTGAGCGGCTGAAAATATTTATTAAAGTAATATTTGAAAAACAATCTTATATAATTTGATTAAAATCTAAATTCTAGTTCGACCATTGACATACAAAAGAGTAAAATTTTATTAGAAATTATTCTAATGTTGAGTATAAAAATTATTTTGACATGCTGGGTCTTCATAAATTAACATTTGCACTTGTACATTGATAATATAGTTTATGAAATTAATGTAACAAACAAAATACAGACATTAATTACATTGTTCATTTTTTGTGTAAAAATATTACACAATATCTTTATTAAGCATTAAATGCATAGCAATTAAAATTTTCTTATTTATAAATTAAAATTTAATTGGAATAAATTTACAATGTAAAGAAATTTTATACCTTCAATTAATTACAATCATTAGTTTATTGGAAGCATTTGACTTTTATTTTTAACTTTTTTATAAATATATAACTGAATAGTTATGATTTACTGATTGTATAAAAAAACTTATGCTGAGTGCTAAATCTTAAGTGGACGTTTGTTTTATAGATTACAAATTTATTTCTAAAGATTACAAATTTATTTCTAAGAATATAGGTGAAAATATTTTCTATTTTTATGTTTGTTTTAAGTTTTGACAAATTGTGTTTAGGAAATTTTTTTTTTAGAAATTTATTTTACACATAGATTTATTATTTTTTATTCTCATATTATAGGATGAGAATCTTATATTCTCATAGAAATAAGTAGTAATCACCCTAACTTTCCATTCACAATATTTTAACTCATTTATATTAGTATTTTAAAATTTAAATTAAATATATTAAATAAATATTCTCAAAAAATTGCTTTATTTATCAAATAATATTTTCAAAAATAATGTTCTCAAGATTTTAATTTTAATCCTTCAAACAAACACACCCTAAGACTAAATTACGAAAAATTATAATTCCTCACGTTAATCTGTTTTACATTGTGGAAAAAAATACGCAAGAAATGGATGTATACTTGCAGTTGGTAGTTGAACTTAACTGAAAGTGCAGTTCTGGTTTATGTATGGATTTATTTTGACAGCAACTTCTGCCATGTTCTCTGTAAATGTTAATAAGTTTTATGTTTTTTTATAACATTAGGTATGGTGCATCCCGATAACATTCACAAACCTATTGTGTCTCAAGTTGTTTCATATCTCGTATCTCCTATTGTAACTAAGGTGGTAGATATTCATGAGCATTTTTGAAAATGCAGAAGAGTTTGAATTATGTGAAGACATGTTGCAGTGGATTCGTATAGAGGCTACGAAAGTATGATTTGGTATTGTCATTGGAAGGTCCGATAATGGTACGAATAAAAGAAATGCATTTGTGACTTTGACATGCGAAAGAAGTGAGAAATGTATCATTCGTATCCAAAACTTGAAACACGACGACAATGGTTCAAGAAAATATGAATGCCCATTTAAGTTGTGTGGTTATCTTTTGGAAAATAAGAAATGTAGATGTAATGTGATATGTGATTCACACAACCATGATTTAAGTCAAAAGTTAGTCGGTAATTCAATTGCATGTCGGCTACTTTCGAGTGAGAAGGCATGTGTTTCTGACACGACTTTGAACTTGGTACCGCCTAAAAACATACTTGCAACCGTGAAGCGCAAAACACCTGGGAATACATTAAATATCAAGCAAGTTTACAATAGGCACTATCAATCCAAATTAGCGATTAGGGGTCTAACCAAGATGCAACACCTCTTCAAACTTCTTGATGAAAACAATTATGTTTGTAGGCACCGGCGAGCCGATGATGGGGTAACAGTGAGAGATATTTATTGGAATCGTCATGATCCCATTAAATTTTTCAATATGTTTCCCACCGTGCTCATAATTGATTCAACGTATAAGACCAACAAATACAGGCTTCCATTGTTGGAAATTGTTGGTGTTACGTCGACTGAGAAGACATATTTTGTTGGTTTTGCATTTCTGGAGTGCGAAAAGGAGAACAACTTTGCATGAACTTTAGAGGTTTGTAGGTCAATATTGAAGGATCAAGAAGATGTGTTGAAAGTCATTGTTTTCGACTGAGATACATAATTAAAGAATGCAGTTGCAATTTTATTTCATACTTCTAACGCCTTACTTTGTAGGTACCATATTACAAAAAATGTGAGAAGTTGGGTTAAAGCTGCGGTGGGGATAAAACATGTTGCATGTGAAGATGGAAAATTGGTCAAGGCGGGCGTCATTGTGGAGAAAATTATGGATGCATGGAATGTTATAATAAATGCATCTACAAAAGAGCTATATGTTGATGTTGTTTTACAATTCAGGAATGTTTGCGTGAAATATCTCGATCTATTAAAATATGTTGAAAGCACAATACTTGATTTGGTAAAGGAGAAGATTGTTTGTGCCTGGACCGATGAGGTTATGCATCTCGGAAATACAACAACAAATCGAGGTAAGTTTGCTCATGCTTGTCTGGAGAATTGGTCAGGAATTAGCAAAGGTGATTTGGTTACAGGTTGAAATTATGTGAACCAGATGATACTAACCAGCATAACGAGATACAGATAACATTTGGTCGTAGTATCACAATGTTGGAACACAGGTTCAAAGACAAAACCCTATATTCTCAGTTGGCCGGTAATGTGTCTTGGACAACTCTGAATCATATTTTTCACGAAGCCAAACGAGCTTCTAATGTCGATTTCAACAATGCAAAGTGTGGTTGTACAATTGTGATATTATTAGGATGTTGCCACCTGAACGTTGATTCGTAATGTTTGATTTATGTTAAAATCCTTAATGTATTTCCTATGTTTATGTTATGAATTGTATTTTGAGTTTGTGATATTGATGTTGTTCAATGATGTTTTCCTGGTTTCTGTGTAGCACAAAACTGAAATTACTTCTTCGGGTCAAAATCGAAAATTAAAGTACGATTCCAATGTATAATTAATCAAATTTTAATGCACATCAGAAATATATTTCTGATTTTATGGAACATTCAAGAAATTTCGTGTAGTGCGCTAGAAAAATATAAAGTCGGATAAAAAATTCTCTTTTTTAATCTATGTGTCAAGTACCATGTCAATTATTTTGGGACAAAATGAGTAATACAATAGTAATTTTTTTCGAATAGTAATACAATAATAATTAGTTTCTCCAGTGTTTTGGAATAGAAATTTTTTTTTATAAATTATATAAATATTTAAAGAA